>CM073603.1:19545594-20145594 GCA_037074985.1 Solanum bulbocastanum | reverse complement strand
TAGAAACGCGGGTTGAAAGGTGACTTCAATTCCCTTAAGGTCTTCGTAAGAGTTAGGTGCTATTGGAGAATTTATCAATTGAGGTCTTTGGGTTTAATATAAACCCTTAGGTTGCCTTTGATTTCCTCTTTGTGTGTCTATCTAGTTGTCTTTAAGTTCTTGTCTTTTGATTTTCGCATTTTATTGTAATTCCCTATTGAGAATTACATCATTTGGTATCAGAGCAAGCTTAAAATTGTTCCTACAAATTCTAATCTTGGGTTGTTGCAAAAAAAAATATTCAAAACATTTTTGAAGAAACAACAAAATGGGTCTTGTTGATTTGAGTCTTGTTTGAAGTTTCTAAGGTTGGATTAGTGTTCTCTAACCTTATTTGAGTCTAGGTCTGAGATTTGAATGAGTTTAGGTCACTATTGAAGAAACCACCATTGGAGGTTGAAGGAGCTTGAAAAGGATACAAGTGGGTTTTGAAATCTGGAAGTTTTGGAAGGAATGGGTGTTGTTCCCCATTTCAAAGAGAGCTTGTAACTAAATTTTTGTGAAATTCGGAGATAAAAATCTAGAGGGTTAATTTTTGGGTCATCATCTTGTTCTTGAGTTCTTGAAGAACATTCAAATCTTCAAGAGAATGAATATTTAAAAAGGAGTTTGATTCCCAAAGAGAAGAAAGAGAAAGTGGATAAGTGTTTGTACAAAAGGAATTTTACCAACAAGTGTGGCGGGGGGGGGGGGGGGGGGGAGGGACCACAGGAGCACAAATTTGGAGGTCTTCAAAGGCAGCTATTAGACCATTAGATGAGCTTGACTTTGCTCACCTAGTCTATTCGGTGCCTCGCCCTTTGGGCAGGCTGGTCGCCGACTGGCCTTTGCAATTGCTAGGAGCTACTCGAACTTTTGGCGAGCTAAGCTTATCTCTCCAAGTCCACTCAGTGTTCTGCCGAACTACCCCTCCAATTGCTGAGTTGCCTTGGCAGACTGTCAAGTTTGGTGATCCCATCTTCAAGTTGGTGAGTTGAACTTTACTTTTGGCAAAGAAAACAAGTCATTTGGCAATTGGAAACTCAGTATATGCTCCTAATCTCAGGTTCTAAATTCTTAGTTTCTTTTCTTTGTTTCTCAATCGTTCTTAAGATTCCTAAACTAATTCTCAACTTGTAATTGATCTACTTGTTGATTATTGGTTCTTGAATTCTCTTCTTTGTTAGTGCCATTTTTTTTTGTGCTTTTATTCATTTTACTTCGTAGTTAATTTTTTATTCAAGTCTGTTTTGCTTTAATCGAGTGATTCATCTTTCTTTAAACAAGAATCCATTCTGGCCAATAGTAGAATTGACACCTTGTGATCAACAGAGTATAAGCAATCTTCAACATTTGCTGCGCCAATTTGAGAGGCAATCAAATGTGTGTAAACACGAGTGATTGTGAGTTCATTTTACTAACGCTAACGTTGTTTGTTGTTTTGTGAGTTGTCTTATTGCTAGGTACAATGGAAACCAGAAGTGAAACTCAACCACCTACCGGAGGTGTTACCTTAGAATCTATCATGGGAGTGCTTACTAAGGTGAGTCGGACAATGGGGCACATAACGGGACACTTGACCGCCATGGAGGGTAGTATGTCGAGAATAGAAGATAGAATGAACAATGTGGGAGGTCGGGTTAACGCTACTAACTCTACTCCACAAGCTACTTTTTGTGCTTCTACAAGTGGGCACGACCACACTAGCTCTCCTACTATCACACCCGAAACTATGACTAATTGGCAAAAAAGTCTGTCCATGATGGAATATGGAAGGATTAATGTGGAGGATGATGCTTGGCACAAAAAGGGAAAGTTCACCCTACCAACGTATGTGGTAAGGCGAATTAGAGTTAGCAAGGCCATGATTAACCAAAGTCAAATAGAGAATATCTTCCATTCCAAGTGCCTCATATAGGGTAATGTATGCTCCTTGATCATTAACAATGGAAGTTCTGCAAACATTGCTAGCACCGCTCTAGTGGATTTCTTGAAGCTTCCTACCACTAAGTGTGCTAAGCCTTACAAACTTAAATGGTTGAGTGATTGTAAGGAAGTGAGGGTGCATAGACAAGTGTTGATCAAGTTTCAAATTTGGATATACCAAGATGCGGTCCTATGTGATGTGATCCCAATGCAAGCTTGTTATGTACTAATCGGAAGACCTTGGCAACATGGTCGTTCACAAAACATAACGGGAGAACCAACACCTACTCCCTTGTGTTGAATGGATGTAAGTATATCCTTCATCCTATGTCACCATCTCAAGTCAATGAGATGTATCAAAAGATGGATGAGTTGAGGGACAAAAGGAAGAAGGATGAGGGACATATGGATGTCGGAGGACAAGAAAAGAAGAAGAAAGGAGGAAGTTGAAAGGAAAGTCCTTTATTAGCTGAGCATAAAGAGATAAGGGAGGACATAGAGTTCAAAAGTTTATTGATCCCTATCACACCTAAGGATCATGTGTTGCAATCTAACACCTCTAATTTTTCCTTTCCCCATTCAATTTCTTTCCTTTTGTAGAATACTAATGAAGCCCTTTTAATGGGACTTCCAAGTGGAGTGCCCCCTCTTTGGGGTATTGAGCACCAAATTGACTTTATGCCGAGCTCACAATATCCAACCAAACCGGCTTATCAAAGTGATCCGGAAGATATAGAAGAGCTACAAAGGCAAGTTAAGGAACTCCTCAACAAGGGTTATGTGAGGGAAAGTACAAATCCGTGCACTATTCCGGTTCAGTTTGTTCTAAAGAAAGATGGAGCATAGCACATGTGTGCTGATTGGTGGTCTATTAGAAAAATCATCTTAAGGTATTGTCATCCTATCCCTAGACTAGATGATATGATTGATGGGCTCAATGGTTATTGTGTGTCTTCAAAGATGGCTCATTCCACTCCATGTCCTAAATGGGATGATGTTTCCAACGTGGTATTCTTATTTGATGAAAATGTTGTAAATTGTTTGAGAATCCACTACCGTGTGATGACACACTTTCCAAAGAGGGAAATCTTTTTAGTGAAGATGATAGTACATTTATTAGGTAGGGTAGTGTTAAGATGAAAATGGATGCCTATGTTTTAACTGTTACTTCTTCCTTGTGTACTCCAAGGCCTCGTATGAGTTGTGTTTCTCTAGTATCTAGAATGGAGGCTAAACTTGGGAACCCTTTAATTGAAGTGCATTTAGGCAACACCTTTCTCTATTGCTTGTTTGCTTATCATGATGCTCATGCTATTGAGTGGAGTATGTTTTTGGAAGGTAAAAGTGCCAATCTGATAAAAGGAGGTGTACTTGATCCAAGTTCATGGATTTACTTTCTTTTTGATCCCGGTAATGGATTGAATTGTGGCACTTGTGTGGTGATGCTTGGTCAAGATGACAGGCTTCATTTGGAGGAATCTATTGACACCTTTCTCTATGATGAAAATTCATTCTTGAGGGTTTACCAACCACTTGAAGGGCCTACATTTTGTATGGGGAAGGATAGTTTCCTAAACCCTTTTCTTTACTCTTTCCTTGAGTATGATCTTGTGATTTATGCATCTTATGGGGATAGGAGATATTTTCCAAGAGAAAGTGAAGTTTGTACCTTCCTTTATTATATCTTTGCATATGATGAGTCCTCTAGTTGGATTAAAGGTGCATTGCATGTGGATCGGGATATCATTGAGGTCTGTACTTGTTAGTATGATCCAGTTATATGGACCTTTTATCATTTTGGTCCCACTAAATGTTTGAGCGTATTTGAACTTGTGGAGGTATCATATTTTAGGTGGTATTATCCTGTTGTCGAGAAGAATAGCCATTGTCCTTGCTCTCCATCTATGGGCTTAATAGCCATGACAATAAAGGATGCTTGGTTGTTCCTTGAGTTTAAGTCACTTCGGGTTAATGTTTTTAATGCTAACCTTTGTACTACCCATCATGCTATGAGGATATGCTTCTTGCATGTGATTTATATGGTTTTACAAGGTTTGGATTCGAGGACTCAATTTTATCTACTTGCATATGATGATATTCATGCTTGTGTGGGAAGCATATTTTGTGTTAATAGTGGTATCAATAGGGCAAATGAGAGTCTCTTTGACTCAATGATATGCAATCCTTTTCCATTTGTCCCGGGTGTTGGTTTTAAATGTGCTGAGTATGGTCGTAGCACCGTTTTTCATTCATATGATTATTACTTGGTGTTATTACTTGATCCTATGTGCTTGAATGAGATATGTTTGCCAATTTGGATGGGGAATACTTTTGTACTTGAACCCGCTCATGAATTAGGCATAATTACATTCTTGAAGTTATCTAGTGCATTGGATGGAGTCTTAAGTGGGTCAACATTACTCATGCCTTTGCACTTAGGTATGAGAATGTTCATGTGTTTCTTGACTTAAAGAGGGAATTGTGTTTTTTGAAATATGGAACCAATGAGGGTTTACATGTGTGGTTGCTTAAGTGTATTGGTTCTTTCACTCTACCCCTTTGTCAAAGTTTCTTAAGTAGCCAAGTATCCATTGTTTTGATGGGTTACAAACCCTTTGTTGATCATTTTGATGCTTGGTTATATATTAAATTTGTGCATCCTTGACATGGTGATAAAATAATTATTTCTAATGCTAACCCTCATGCCATGAGGATCTTGTTATTGTTTGTCTTCCCTGTGGTTTGGCAAGGTTTGGATTTGAGGACGAATCCTCTTCAAGAAAGGGAGAATGATGCAATGTCGATTGCCTCAAGCCCATTCACTCATGTCCAAGTTTGGGAACTCCAATGTATTGAATAAGTATTCACGAGGATAGAGGTTCTTGAGCTTCTATTAATGGCAAGGAGAGGTTCACATGCATGAAAGATTGCTTGGGGAAGTGAACAGAAGAAAGTGGACAATACTGTCACTTTGGCGAGCAAGGGCTTGTCGTCGCATCGCCCAATGGCTTGGACAAAGACCCCAGCTCGCCCAAAGTTCTAGTAGTGACTGGAAGCAGGAACGAAGCGGGATGCCTCGCCGACCCAATGGGCGATTTGCCAAGTGGACTGGGTGAGTCCGACTTAGCTCGCCCATTGGCCAATTTCGTGTTACTTTTGGCCCCTTTGTGTAATTAAGTCCTAAAACTATAAATAGGCAGTTTAGGTTCATTTTAAGATTAGACTATTTTGAATATTGAATATTGAAAACTCATGTATGAGTGTTGAGAGCTTGGTTAAGGTTTTGGTTGATTATTGTTTAGAAACGAGGGTTGCAAGGTGACTTCGATTCCCTTGAGGTCTTCGTAAGAGTTAGGTGCTATAGTAGGATTTATCAATTGAGGTCTTTGGGTTTAATATACCATTATGTTTCCTTTGATTTCCCCTTTGTGTGTCTATCTACTTATCTTTAATTTGATGTCTTTTGATTTCTGCATTTTATTGTAATTCCCTTTTGAGAATTACATCACTTTTCATGGTTTTGCAAGGTTTGGATTTGAGGACGAATCATTTTAAAGAACGGGAGGATGATAACCACATGGATAGCATGAATTGCGTAAAAACTTTAGAGGAGCTTGATGTACACAAAGTTAAGACATACAATGTGTGGAAGGTCTATCAAAGTGAAGAGAAAGAAGAAAAAGGACATTTGTGCAAATGGTCATCTCATAATTTCAAGAATTCACAAAAGAAGTCAACCAAACAAGGCCTTTATTTCATTAAGGGTAAAATTGTAAAGAAAGTGTCGTCTTTATTTTATAAGTATAAATAATAGTCTTTTTCATTTTGGAAAACTTAGACTATATGTATTTTGAATGTTAAATGAACAAACTCTTTCAATAGTGTGGTATAAGGGTGGAATCCCTTTTAGGTTAGTCTAGCTTAGTGTTGATTAACCTAGATTAGTGATGGGTGGATTGTAACGCGAACCATCTTTATATAGGAAATAAAATATGTCAGGAAAATTGGGTCGCTCAGCCCATCAGAGCGGGCTAGGATTGAGAATGTGTATTATTAAGAATGTAGAATTGTACCTTGAATCCTGACATGATAACTGGGTTGTGCGTTATATATATATATATATATATATATATATATATATATATATATATATATATATATATATATATATATAGGAATATGTGTGGGTTGTGATATTGTAAGTTAATGGGGTATATCTTTGTGTAATGAATTGTGAATGGTTAGGCTCAATCGGGATGTGATATGATAAGTGGAGGCCAAGGGTCTGGGAGTCACTACGTGTATCTTAGAGAGGTGGTAGTGTGTATTGTCGTGGAGGATAGAGGTTACGTTACGTTGTAAATTTCAAATAGTAAAGTATTAATGGGTTGGGGATTAGTATTGAAATGGTTAATAGGCTTGATTGAAAGTTCTGTGGAGTCAGGGAGTTGAGTGGTGATGTGGGAAGCGTAAGGGCGTATCGTGAATTGTTTGTTGGGTTGGTAGAAGGATATTTCGGTCCTCTGAGAGACTGAATTGTTAAGTTATGATCAAGAATGGAACGAGTAAGGGGTTAGAGTCAAGTGTACTAGTGGGATTTAAGTATTCGGATACAATAAGGTTAGGAAAATATAAAGGTGGAGGAATGAATAGTCTATTGCGTGTTTTGCTAGTCCATTTCTTATATTATACTATGGGTATTCGGGTTGACTGATGATGCCTACTAGTACGTGTGGTTGCATTGATACTACTCTTGATATGCCTTTTCGACATAGTATGGTTGTAGGATCTGTGATGTTTCATAGGTGAAGACAAAGGCAATTTCCAACAGCTTATATTTTTCCTTCCGCATGGTGGGAGCTGCATCATTTATAATTTTGTTATACCTTGTACTCTTAGTAGCTCTTGTACCTATTTAGACTAGATCCTTGGGGTGTTAATTTCTTTAAAAGTCTTAACATTGAATTGTTTAAAACTCTTATTTTATGAAAATCTCCATGAATTTCTTTTGTCTACAGTTTTCTTAATCTTCCGCATGTTTTTAATTATTTGGGAATCAAGAGTTCTCCTACTTAGGTGTTAGAGTAGGTGCCCACACGGCACGGTGGGTTGGGTCGTGATAAATTGGTATCAGAGCCCAGGTTACCGGTCTCCCTATATAAGAGCAAATGTGAAGTAGACTCCTGCGGATGGGCGTGCTGATGTCCAAATCTAATCTTCAGGAAGCTCTAAAGCATTCTAAGGAGTTGTTTCGTTTCTTCTCTTTTATTGGTATCTCAACAAGGGAAACCTAACGCCGTAGTTCCGGCTGACGGGACCCAAGAAAAGTGAATTGGAACTAAGAAAGTTCCAATTGGTATCTAGCCCTCAAAGGTCGTACAAAGGCATGGATGGTCAGTAATGGTCATCTATGGATGCGAACTAGCTAATAATTTAGACTTGTATGTGAGTTGTAACTTGAAACCGTGAATGTTTGCTTCTTATTGTCGTAATTAACTGTTGGTGTGAAGAATGTGTTTTCCAGAATACTATGATCTAATTATGTGCACAATAAGTGTTTATTTGAACCTTGATATAGCAGCATGCTAGACTAAATATCCAAAATTGTGCGAGTTGTGACTGCTTAAGTTTCGTGAACTTGTTGTTAGAAGGGAAAGTCATGACTAAGTTCAGTGCAAGGGTCTAGATAATCTACAATGTGATTCGTAAACAAAATCTGACCGCGACTGGCGACTGACTATAACTGTGTCAGTTTATGGGCATATCCTAGGGATATGCATGGTTGTGGTGTTGAAGTAATATAAGGGGAATCTGGAGTGTGTACAGTGGGGTTGACTCGGTGTAGACAATAATCATCCTAGCTAGGAGGATTTGTCATAAATAGGCCTATGTTAGAGCTGGGGATCAATGGAAAATTTTAGAAACTAGAAAAACCCCAGAAAATTATTAGCCTGGGTACTATTTCCGCTAAGCCACTAGGGTAGGATTATTCCTGCCAGAGCAAGGTCGCCAGGGCGGAAACTCTCCCGCCAGAGCAGGACATGGCGAGACAGAATCTCTGCCCTTTCTCCTCTATGTTTCCTAAGTCACATTTAGAGCCCAAATTGTGTATGAGTTTATCCCTACAATCTAAATCAGTGCTCAACAATAGGAAAGTAAATCATGAGCCTTAGCATTTAAATAATGGCTGTGAAAGACAGCAAAAATCAGCATCCACGTGCTTACAAAACACTAAGGAAAGTAAAAGAGAAATATAACTTGTTCTTTACACGCCCAAAGAGGGGTGAAAAAACAAATTAGGCTCCCTGGGACTGAGAGGTATCATCATCAGAGTCTAGATCTTTCGGGGGCACCAGGCCGGTCACAACCTCGTTTATGAAGGTAAAATGCTAAAAGTCTCCCCTCTCGACTCAGGGAACCTCCTGTCCGAGGGCAATGCAAATGAAGATGATCCTTACAGCCTTCTATATTCGGACCATTAGGCGATCCCTCTCCAGACCCATCCTCTCCCAATGCAGTTTGCGGTAGAGCATCTCGACCTCAAGAGCAGTAGTGGATGGAACCGGGTGGTGTTTGCAAAAGAACATCCTAATATCCTCCAGATGGCAGCCAGGTCCTCCTCTACCTGTACACTTGAGAGTGCGGGTTGGGAATCGTCTACCTCTACAACCACCTGACTACTGCTGGCCCTGTTCGTCCTCCTTCTCTTGCTCCTGGAGGTAGAACCCTGCCTATTCAAAAGAGGGTGGAAGAGGGGATCCATAGAAAGTACCTCGTCAGTGTCAAAGAGGGGCACCCCTTGCCCACTTGCATACAATAGTCACCAGCCTAGGTAAGAAGAATGCCTTTTGTTACCCCCAACAGAACACCTTTTATTCTTAGATGATCTGTGTGCCCACATTTAGCCCGATCCCTTATATAGCGCAAGCGATCACTAGAGCTTGTGGAAAGGTTGCGTCGGTGCGATTGCCAGACAGGCAGATCTTCCTGGTAACCAAGTGCAGCCATCGCTTAGTGCCCAGTGACCACTCAGTGCTAGTGATGTCCTCTGTAGTGGCCCAGTAAACCCTGTCTCGACCCGTAGGCTCCACTAGTGTATCTCGCAACCATCCCAAGTTCATCTCCCTCAGCTTGGCCTCATACTCTATATTGGAAGCCTTAGGCACCTCGAGTAAGTCATTAATGGTTGCAGCGTTCAAGGGGATGTTGACTCCCCGGATACAAATGGTAGGGTGGGGATCATTCCAACGAGCAATAAGTAGGATGGCATAGAACTCCCTCACCCATGTGGAGCGTGCAACCAGGAGAGCCTTCGTCATTGGAGCCTATCCAAACTCCATCAATCGAGCATAAAAGACAAACACCTTTTCCTCCAAGTTTAGTAAATGGAAACACCTCTCGCAGCAGAACTTGGTGTTCTGGTGGTCGTGGTACCTTTCCCTACTTGCGGTATTGGGAAACTGGATGAAGGGTAGATTTTCCTTATTAAAGGCAGCCATAGTAGATCAACCTGTAATTGTTATAAAGAGGATACTTTAGAAATTCGGAGGGGGGGGGGGAGTTTGATAATGTTTGGCTTAGAAACGAAAAAGTTTTTGATATAAGTGTCAAGGGGCTACTGCCCCCACTGAGTCCCACCATAGCAGCCTAAAGCCGCCAGAGCGGGATGAGGGAGGCCGCCACAATAGGATGAAGGCAGCCATAGCGACCTTTGATATACCCTGAAAATGTTGTATTTTTGATACATTTCACTTAGAGTTTATGTGTGTCTTGGGCCATTTTATGTTAGAATTAATATTTTGTATCTAATATTTGTAGGAAATAGGCTTTGATGCGGTTGATGAAGATGCGAGCTGAAAATTGCTGAAGTAGCCACCAACGATGCCATCCATGGACCGTGGATGGGCAGTAGTAGGTCTTGGCCTGGGAGATTAGTTACAGTAACTCAAACCACGGAGTGCCAGGATGAACCGTAGCCCAGTCCATGAACGGTAGGTGGTGTATTATAGGTGGAACATCAGGGAAGTCTAATAGGTGTGGAACCACGAAGCAAGACGACAGACCGTAGGTCAACCCATGGTCCGTCCTGCACAACCGTCAATGAGGATCAAAGAGTTAAAGGTTCCAGTACCTGATGAAATTGTCGTGTTGAGCCACGGAGGGGACCTATGGACCATAGGTCGATACACGATCTGTAGGTCAAAACGTCAACTAAACCGCGTCCCCGCCTGTTATTTCCTTATTTTGTTTCCTTTTTATTTAGGGGTTGTTTTATATAAATAAGAGTTTTAAACATCGTTTTTGGGAGTTAGACAACATTTTTTACTTTTAGTTCTTGGTGTTTTGTGGAATTAACTTGCAAACTTTAGCAATTTGATTTCCAGATTTCGTTTTGTAAGATTTTCACTTTGAAATTCAATGGGAGATTTCAAGTTTCATCTACTCTAACCGTTATGTTCATGAATTATTTATATCAAAATATGAATTGTGTTCTTTCAAGCATGAGTAGCTAAATCCACAACTAGGGTTGTGGGAACAATGAGAAATTAACAAAGTATGAATAATAATAAAGTAATTCTTGAATAGTGTTTATGCATATATTGGTAATTCTTTCGCTTAGAAGTTTTTTTAACGGTTGCAAACGTTAGAACTCGCCTCGTTCCTACTTGTCGGACCAATGAGGTAATGAATGAAAAAAGAATTAATAATAAATATTTAGTGGATACTATCTAATAGTCTAATGTCAATTCGTGCGAGGGTGAAATCTAAGTCATACATTGATGTGGTGTCTAATCTTAGGTAAAGGTAAGAGTTAGTAAAGTATACACTCGTGGCCGGACCAAAGTGCATAGTGAAATTCTCTATTTGGAGGATCAATCACTTGGGGATACCTATCTTACTAACTTTGCATGTAAAACACAAGGAAATGATTACTATTTTTAGGATTACTGTGTTAAGAGCTTATAGGGAACACATATTCCGTAGTTTCTCTTCCATATTGATAACTCAAACTGATAATCTTGCTTACTTGTTACTAAATCAACAACCTATTGCTTGGTTACGAACCCCATCCCCCCCTTTATTTACTTCTTTCGGAAATAGTTTGACAAAACGGAAGTAATAGTAAGTTAAGTTTAAGTCTAACCCATTTTCCTCATGGGATCGACCCCCACCTACAAGTTGGGTTCTTTATTTGACAACGATCGCTTATACTCTTTAATATGGGTGTAATTTGAGTGTATCAACACATATCTGGGACAAACTCCAAGCGCAATTATGGTGCCTCTTCGTCTAAAAACCTTCGTTTTCAACAAAATTTCAGCATATCATAGTCTATTAAGTAACCTACTACCTAGATATGTGATTATTTTAGCAATGTAAACCCTAAATGATGTCCAAATCTGAGTTTTACACCAAGAAGCCTGTCAACTTCCCTAAATCATTTCAGAATCATTTCAACCATATTTTTGCTAAATCCTTATGCCTAGAACGTAAGGGAAGTGTCCATGCTACGTTGTCCTAACAAAAAAAGAAACCTATGTTCATTTTCAAAAACTAACCCAAAAATCTATTCTACCCAATCAGTTAGGATCATACAATCGTAGTTAAGTAAGTGTTAAAGTAAAGAGCGTAAGGAATGAGAAAATTACCTTGAGTTTGACATTCGGAGCGAAATGATTGAGAGGATTTTGAGAGTAGTGGGTGAGAAAAGGGAGAAAATGAGGAAACTATTTCCCATTTTCCCCTTTACTGTTTACGATCTCCCGCTCCAGTAGGAGGTTCGTCGCCACAACAGCCTCACCTTAGCGGGAAGCGTGCTGCTCTAGCTGGCCAGACTGTGTAGTGGGACATATTTCTTCTTCTGTGGGTTTCCTTTTTTCCCTAACCGACACCGCAAGTATAAAACCTTTCGTGCTCAAAATGGAAGAGCCACCACCCTTTGTGGTTCTGTGATGGCCCAATTCATTAGTTAGAAGTACTCCAAGTAAGGGCACGTTTCAATCCCTCCACTAGTCATTCGGGGACGAACGAGAGGTAAATTGGTATCTATTGTAATGACTTGAACCGTCATTATTTTGAAAATAAAAAATGTCAGGAAAACTGGGCTTCTCAGCCCGCCAGAGAGTGCCAGATGCCGCTAGGGCGGCGACGCTCTAGCGAGATAAGTAGCCGCCAGAGCGGGATGGGTGAGACAGAATGTAAAGAACGCGAAGTCTCTTTCTCTTTTTTCCAATAACACTAAAAAGAGGCAAGAATCACCCCAGGAACCCTCAAAAGGCTGTTCTAGGCTTGGGAAGGAAGGAGAAAGTGATTTCTAGCGTAAGATCATCGATAGATTGCAGATTTTCGATCAAATCCACTGTTCCGTCATTCGGAAATTAGTTTTCGAGCTACAATCCTTCTGTGAATGCTTGGCGCCCAGGTAGTCTAGGATTATTAATTAAGTAGTTATAAACCTATTATTCACTCTTAGTATGTTGGAATTTGATGATAGAATTCAGGCATAGGCTTTTATGCACCGAAAGAGAGTTGATTATGCGTATATTTCTAAGTGTTACACCAGATGTATACCATGGGAGAAAGAACTATATCGTGAATTAGGGTTTAAGTGATGGTTTGATTTCATGTTTTGCGTGATGTATGTTCATAATTGGTTCATTGTAATGCATATATGTATGTGAATGAAGTCTTGTTGATCACACCTATTGTAATTGAGTATGAACGAATGATTGTATGTCGTGAATCAACACTTGATTGTATGATTATGAGAATGTACATTGTGATTGTGATTGTGATTGTGGCTTGTTGAATGGATCAGGTTAAACGTTCTGACACACTAACTGGGATCGGATGTCACGTACCAACACACATATTGGAATGTGTGTCACGATCCGACACACTAACTTAGAATGGGTGTAACGATCCAGCACACTAACAGTTTGGGTATGGGTTCCATGAGAGAACCACTGACTTGTCATATATGTGTATTATTGAGAATGTGGAATTGTACCTTGAATCATAACATGATAACTAGGTTATGTATTATATATATATATATATATATGCATATGTGTGGGTTGTGATGTTGTAAGTTAATCGGGTATATCTATTTTGTAATGAATTGTGAATGGTTAGGCCCAATCGGGATATGATATGATAAGTGGAGGCCAAGGGTCTGGGAGTCACTAGTGTATCTTAAAGAGGTGGTACTGTGTATTGTCGTGGAGGATCGGGGTGGTGTTACATTGTAAATGTCGAATATTAAAGTAATACTGGATCGGGAATTAGTATTGAAACGGCAAAATAGGCTTGATAAAAATTATTATGGAGTCAGGAAGTTGAGTGGTGATGTGGGAAGCGTAAGGGCGTATCCTGAATGGTTGGCCGGGTTGGTAGAAGTATATTTTGGAATCTCCTCCGAGACACTGAATGGTTAAGTGATGATCAAGAATGGAACGAGTAAGGGGTTAGAATCAAGTGAACTAGTAGGATTTAAGTATCCAGATATGGTAAGGTTAGGAAAATATTGTCATGACCCAAGGCTAGCCCTTAGATGCGACACGGTGTACTCGACTCTTAAGGGGTCTCATACAAGCCAATAACATTCTTGAACATAAGAACATAGGAAAATAGAGAAGAATTTAAAACATTCTTTACAATCGAAGACATTTTCATTAAAAAGCAAGCGGAAGACTATTTAGACTTTGTCTCAAACCATCTAATACTTTGAATACAACATTGGGACTTAGCCCATACAAAAGCTTTAACATAAACTAAAAGACATAAAGGAACAAAGTGGGTTTTGTCCTCGAAACTATGAGGACTCACCAAGTCATCATCTTCAAGCACCTTAGAAACCTACTCCTCAAGCATAGAACACCAATATCTCCAAACCCTACACTTTGGTAAAAATGGAGAATAATAAGGTTAGCACAAAAAGTACCAATTATCGAAACCATGCAAAAACCATGCTTAAAATGGACATTTATTTGAAAGTTATGCTTTTATGCTATTTCGATAAAACTTCATGAACATTGATAAAAGAGGCATAATATAAGTCACAACCAACAGGCAAGTCATATTTTCACATTTGGACATAATCAACGTATATACCATTACCTTCACCTTAAGCCTTCAGCTCAAGTAACCCTCAAGCTATACCTTGTGCAATGTATGGGTAGTGTCCCATACCACCACCCACACTAAGGTACCACCTTAAGGCCACCAAAAGTGAACTTACCATTCATCCTTTGCACCTATACACATTAAAGCATATAAGAGACATAAATATTACATAAGTCACATCATCACATTAAGACCAACATCTAAGGCAACTAAAAGTCATACTTGTGCAATGTGCAAGTAGCATCCCATAATACTACTCACAATAAGTACTCCTTTGAATTCACCATAGACAAGGCACATTCATATACGATAAGTCATGACAAGGAAGTAACTCATAATACAATCTAAGTATAGAATGCATCTTTACATTTAAGCATATAAGAGTCAACATTCTTCATTAACTTCATTTAGAGGACATTCATTCATTAGCCATTAAGGCTTAGAAAACTCACTCTGACCCTCTCAAATCCTACTCGTGAAATGCATGGATAGCATCCCATACTACCACCTACACTTCATACAACTCATCAAGAAACAATAATGCACATCTCATATGATGGGAATAGGCATTAACCGACATAGACCATGAGAGCTAAATCATGGAATCTAATGTACTATCCCAGATCGTAAGGGTTGGTTTACTTGCCTAGGGTAGATCTGTTAAGTTTCCTATGTAGGCACATAGTTATGGGACAATAAAGACGTTCATTGAAACCCTTGCCTAATATTTGGAGAGTTTCCATCTTACCATATCCACTCGGTGCTTAGCCTTTATTCCCATAAAGTATTTTATTTCATTAACATTATTACACATGAGAAGGTGCCTATGGCCTACCGATCCAAGGTATATTGATTTACGCATAAAAGGGTGCCATAAGGCTACCGATTCAGGGTACATTATAGGATAGCTCATTGAATCATCTTGAAAGGGTGTCATAGGCCTACTGATTCATCACGAAAGGGTGCCTTAGGCCTACTGATTCAAGGTTTATCATTTCACACAAGAAAGGGCCACCAACATTAGGTCTACCGATTCAAGGTTTATCATCACATTAGTTTTTAGACTCATCATGAAGGGCTACTAACACTATGTCTATCTGTGCGCCATAAGGCTACCGATTCAGGGTACATTATAGGATAGCTCATTGAATCATCTTGAAAGGGTGTCATAGGCCTACTGATTCATCACGAAAGGGTGCCTTAGGCCTACTGATTCAAGGTTTATCATTTCACACAAGAAAGGGCCACCAACATTAGGTCTACCGATTCAAGGTTTATCATCACATTAGTTTTTAGACTCATCATGAAGGGCTACTAACACTATGTCTATTTGTTCATGTTATAGTCTAGAATACTTCATCATTCATTTATGGAAGGAATGTCATTGGCCTATCGGTTCATATTCATCAAGTCAAGACACATTCATTAGTCATTTATGAAAGGAATGTAATAGGCCTATCGATTCATATACATCAAGTCAAGACACATTCATTACACAAGAGGATGCCTAAGCCTACCCACTCAAGATTCAACAATACTTTCGTTCATTCAAGAAGAGGGTGCCTAAGCCTACCAATTCAAGATACTTCATTCATGATCACATTCATCAATATAAGAAAAGGATGCCTTAAGCCCGCCGATTCAACATACACATTCACTTTTACATTCATTCATACTAGAATACGATGCACAAGCCTACCAATTCAAGATATACAATATTACATTCTAGGACCCTTCACATTACATCATCCACATTCATGAGTGTTAAGTGAGAATATGCTTTCAATCACAACACATTTACATTTTATACAAGATCATCATTCTATCATTGAAATCACATGCATATCCTTCACATTATACACAGTAACTAAACACCTCCACCTTTCAAGTGGATCAATACAATTAGGCAAGAGGAATATCATAATTTCAACATTCTATATCTATGTAAACATTAACAATTCACATTCTATCAGAATCAATAAAATCCCAATCTCAAATCACAACTTAGGAATTTTGGGGAAAACATGGGTTATAGGAAGAAATCATCTTAAATCATCTTTAAATGCACAATTCATTCACACTTCAATGCAGTAATGCCTTTAGAAATCGTTTTGAATCCAACCCATGCATAGATTGAAAGTTAGGGTTTTGGGGTAAACTTTGAATATTTGAAATCACTTTGAAGTTGGCTCCTTGAAAGATAATAAGTCAAGGATGAAGACCATCATACCTTTTTAATAAGAATCACACGAAAATATCTTGAAAAACTTGAAGATTTTGACCTTGGAAGCTTGAAGTCTTCACCTCCAATGGAGGTTTCTAGAGAGAGAGCTTTTGAAGAGGAGGAGAGGTTTTGATTTGGGGTTTTGAAGTAATGAGGTCTAAAATATGTTTTAATACTTTTAAAATAGCTTAATAAACCTAAAATAACCGTTCAAACACTTAAAACAATTAATTTAGAAATTATCAAAAGGCCCTACCTTAGCCGAGCCAAAGACAGAAAAAGTTGTCAATGACTCACGCCCTAGATTAACTGACCATGAGTCCACTAACGGACCATGTTGTTGGTCCGTGGTCTGGGGCTGCAAATTGGTTCGTGGGGGTCTAACCCACGGGGGCCATCCACGGACTATGGATGGACCTACGAGGTGTGGACCCTTTCCGCGGTTCACCCCATTTTGGCCAACTTCAAGGTTCTTTGGGGTCTTGGGGGTTTAGACTAAGGGTACTCCTCATGGACCCCTAGGTTGGTTCTTGGGGAGTCTTACCTTGACGTTTAACCCCTAAACCGCTCAACCAAATCTCGGGACAACATAAAACTACCTCAAACCTCATGACAACTCAAAGACACACAAGTTAGGCTCTAGTTTCACTTATTCATTTTATGGGTCGTTACATTTTTCCCCACTTAGGAACATTCATCTTCAAATGACACTTTAAACACATTAAGGGGTTAACGACTCAAGACTAGCAGCCCATTATGCATGTAACATCACAAACAATGCACAAAACTAGGAGGAAACATCAACTCCATCTCAAACATAATCCATGCAATTCAAGGAAGTAGGAACTACATCTACAAGTTCATTATGCATCATAACTTCCACATTTCTCATTTCATTGGAGAAGTTCCTTCTCCAACTCAAATCATGCTCATTATAACATCATTAGGCACATTATGCAATTAATCTCAAAAGCACATTTAGGCAGGTTCAACATTTCAACTCATGAAGCATATAGACAATTCATACTAAATGCACATTAACATGAGGAGCATAATTCATGAAAACTCATTTTCTCATTCAAACAAGAATTCATCAAGAATATGCATATCATAAGGATACCATGGAAGCACAATATAACACATTACTCCAAAAACATGAAACAAGACAAAAATGAACTCTTTGTCTTAGGCTTGAGTAGGCATATAAAGAAAGAGGTAAGGATATCGGAACCCTCAACAACCTTACTATTCAACATACTAACCCCCATGAGACATCCTAAGACCATTCCAAAATCTTGTGCTCTGATACCATATTTGTCATGACCCAAGGCTAGTCCCTAGATGCGACATGGAGTACTCGACCCCGAAGAGGTCTCATACAAGCCTCATAGCATTCTTGAACATAAGAACATAGGAAAATAGAGAAGAATTTAAAACATTCTTTACAATGGAAGACATTTTCATTAAAAAGCAAGCGGAAGACTTTGTCTCAAACCATCTAATACTTTGAATACAACATTGGGACTTAGCCCATACAAAAGCTTTAACATAAAATAAAAGACATAAAGGAAAAGTGGGTTTTATCCTTGAAACTATGAGGACTCACCAAGTCATCATCTTCAAGCACCTTAGAAACCTACTCCTCAAGTATAGAACACCAATATCTCCAAACCCTACACTTTGGTAAAAATAGAGTAGAATAGGGTTAGCACAAAAAGTACTAAGTATCGAAGCCATGCAAAAACCATGCTTAAAATGGACATTTATTTGAAAGTCATGCTTTCATGCTATTTTGATAAAACTTCATGAACATTGATAAAAGAGGCATAATATAAGTCACAACCAATAGGCAAGTCATATTTTCACATTTTGACATAATCAACGTATAAATCATTACCTTCACCTTAAGCCTTCACCTCAAGTAACCATACCTTGTGCAATGTGTGGGTAGTGTCCCATACCACCACCCACACTAAGGTACCACCTTAAGGCCACCAAAAGTGAACTTACTATTCATCCTTTGCACCTATACACATTAAAGCATATAAGAGACATAAATATTACATAAGTCATATCATCACATTAAGACCAACATCTAAGGCAACTATAAGTCATACTTCTGCAATGTGCAAGTAGCATCCCATAATACTACTCACACTAAGTACTCCTTTGAATTCACCATAAACAAGGCACATTCATATACGACAAGTCATGACAAGGAAGTAACTCATAATACAATATAAGTATAGAATGCATCTTTACATTTAAGCATATAAGAGTCAACATTCTTCATTAATTTATCATTTAGAGGAAATTTATTCATTAGCCATTAAGGCTTAGAAAACTCACTCGGACCCTCTCAAATCCTACTCGTGAAATGCATGGATAGCATCCCATACTACCACCTACACTTCATACAACTCATCAAGAAACCGTAATACACATCTCACATGATGGGAATAGGCATTAACCGACATAGACCATGAGAGCTAAATCATGGAATCTAATGTACTATCCCACATCGTAAGGGTTGGACTACTTGCCTAGGGTAGAATCGTTAAATCTCTTACGAAGGCACATAGTTATGGGATAAGAAAGACGTTCATTGAAACCCTTACCTAACATTGGGAGAGTTTCCATCTTACCATATCTACTCGGTGCTTATCCTTCATTCCCATAGAGTATTTTATTTCATTAACATTATTACACATGAGAGGGTGCCTATGGCCTATCGACCCAAGGCATATTGATTTATGCATGTAAGGGTGCCATAAGCTTATCGATTCAAGGTACATTAAAGGATAGCTCATTGAATCATCTTGAAAGGGTGCCATAAGCCTACTGATTCATCACGAAAGGGTGCCTTAGGCCTACTGATTCAAGGTTCATCATTTCACACTAGAAAGGGCCACCAACATTTGGTCTACCGAGTCAAGGTTTATCATCATATTATTTTCTAGACTCATCATGAAGGGCTATCAACACTAGGTCTATCGATTCATGTCATATTCTATAATACTTCATCATTCATTAATGAAAGGAATTTCATTGGCTTATTGATTCATATTCATCAAATCAAGATACATTCATTAGTCATTTATGAAAGGAATGTCATTGGTCTATCGATTCATATACATTAAGTCAAGACACGTTCATTACACAAGAAAAGATGTCTAAGCCTACCATCTCAAGATTCAACAATACTTTCATTCATTCAAGAAGAGGGTGCCAAAGCGTACCAATACAAGATACTTTATTCATGATCACATTCATCAACATAAGAAAAGGATTCCTTAAGCCTACTAATTCAACATACATATTCACTTTTACATTGATTCATACAAGAATAAGATGCACAAGCCTACCAATTCAAGATATACAATATTACATTATAGGACCCTTCACATTCCATCATCTATATTCATGAGTGTTAAGTGAGAATATGCTTTCAGTTACAACAACATTTATATTCTATACAAGATCATCATTCTATCATTGAAATCACATCCATATCCTTCACATTATACATAGTAACTAAAAACCTCCACCTTTCAAATGGATCAATACAATTAGGCAAGAGTAATATCATAATTTCAACATTCTATATCCATGTAAACATTAACAATTCACATTTCATCAAAATCAATCAAATCCCAATCTCAAATCCAACTTAGGAATTTTGGGGAAAACATGGGTTCCAGGAAGAAATCATCTTAAATCATCTTCAAATGCACAATTCAATGCAATAATTCCTTTAGTAATCATTTTGAATCGAACCCATGCATAAATTGAAAGTTAGAGTTTTGGGGTAAACATTGAAGATTTGAACTCACTTTGAAGTTGGCTCCTTGAAAGATAATAAGTCAAGTATGAAGACCACCATACCTTTTTAAGAAGAATCCCATGAAAATATCTTCAAAAACTTGAAGATTTTGACCTTGGAAGCTTGTAGTATTCACCTCCAATGGAGGTTTCTAGAGAGAGAGCTTTTGGAGAAGAGGAGAGGTTTTGATTTGGGGTTTTTGATGTAATGAGGTCTAAAATATGTTTTAATACTTTTAAAATAGCTTAATAAATGTAATATAACCATCCAAACACTTAAACTAATTAATTAACAAATTACCAAAAGGCCCTACCTTAGCTGAGCCAAAACCAGAAAAAGCCAGCAGTGACTCACGCCCTAGACTCACGAACCATGAGTCTACTAATGGACTGTGTTATTGGTCTGTGGTCTGGGACTGTAGAATGGTTCATGGGGTTTGACCTACAGAGGCCATCCATTGACCGTGGATGGACCTACGGGGCGTGGATCCCTTCCGTGGTTCACCCCATTTTGGCCAACTTCAAGGTTCTTTGGGGTCTTGGGGGCTAGACTAAGGGTCCTCCTCAAGGACCCCTATTGTGGTCCTTGGGAAGTCGTACCTTAACGTTTAGCCCCTAATCCCCTCAACCAAAGCTCGGGACAACATCAAACTACCTCAAACCTCATGACAACTCAAAGACACACAACTTAGGCTCTAGTTTTACTTATTTGTTTTATGGGTCGTTACAAATATAAAGGTGGAGCAATGAATAGTATATTCCATTTTTTGCTCGTCGATTTCTTATATTTTTCGGTGGGTATATCGGTTGACTGATGGTGCACACAAGTATATGTGGTTGTACTGATACTACTCTTGCTATGCCTTTTCGACATAGTCTGGTTGCAGGATTAGTGATATTTCATAGCTGAAGACGATGGCAATCTCCAACAGCTTCTATTTTTCCTTCCGCATGGTGGGAGCTGCGTCATTTATAATTTTTTTTATACCTTATACTCTTAGTAGCTCTTGTACCTGTTTAGGCTAGATCCATAGGGTGTTAATTACTTTACAAGTCTTAACATTGAATTGTTTAAAACTCTTATTTTATGAAAATTTACATGAATTTCTTTTTTCTAATTTTTCGCATGTTTTTAATTATTTGGGAATCGAGGGTTCTCTTACATAGGTGTTAGAGTAGGTGCCCACACGAGCCGGTGGGTTGGGTCGTGACATGGATTCCCATTGTTGATTTAGGACTTCTTAGCTTTGATTTTACTTGAGATTTCTCATTTGTGGATTTCAATTTGAGTTTTGTTTCTTTTCGAATTCAAGTTTCTCTTCTTCCTAGGTTGATTGTTTTGCAATTAGCGTTTCTTTCTTCCTTATATTCTCTTATTTCTAGTGTATCTTATTTTATGTTGTTTAATTCCACATTTGATTTCTATTGGAATCCTTATCAAGTGCTAACGTTAAATATGTGGAAAAATTTATATAAGTTGGTTGAGGATATGAATAGACCTTCACTAATAGGAGGCGATTTCAATGTGCTGCTGAATGACGAAGAGAAAGTAGGAGGACTTCTTGTTCTTGATGCTAACCATGAAGACTTAGAGTGTTTTATTATAGCCTATGACCTCACAAAGGTTAAGTTTAAAGGAGGCTCTTTCACTTGGTGGAATGGGAAAGCTGAAAATGATTGTATTTTTTGAAAGATTTGATAGGAATCTCATCAACCAAATTATTCATGATTACTTTAATCACATAGAAGTAGAACATCTCCTTAGAACAGGATCTTTCCATGCTCCAATGTTTCTCACTTGTGAGGCAGAAGTGTCCAGACAAAAGAAAACATTTAGTTTTCTCAAATTCTAGATTGAATGTGAATTGTATCCGGAGATTGTTAGAAAAAATTGGAGGAGTAATAAATCTGAAAAGCAATTTTTGGAATTCAAGGAAATATCAAGAATGTTAAAACTAGACTATCAAAATGGGGGATATTATCAAACAACTTGTGATTAGAGAGTATATAGTCAGAATTAAGGAAAGGGTTTGAAGGTAATCCTCACTTAAAAATAAGGTTGTAATGCATAGCTAAACGAGAGTTCAAAAAATATCTTCATTTTGAGGAATTTTTTTGGCAGTAGAAGGTAGGTATGACTTTTTTGAAATTTGTCATAGAAATATAAGAATTATTTTATAGTATTGTGAAAGGTAGAAGGAAGAGGCTATAGGTTCTGATGAATCAAAAAATTAGAGCATTTGATTGGAAGAGCAGAAAGATATTGCCTCAGAGTCTATTGACTTATTTCATAAACAATTCACTTAGGAGATAGATGCACAACCTTACACACTTAAAGAACATCCTAGAAACCATCAGTGCTGAGGAGAATTTAAATTTATGCACAACTCCAGACTCTAAAAAAGTTTAAAATGTGGGTTTTAATTTGAATGGGGATAGTGCCAATGGTCTTGATGGGTTGACATGGAGGTTCTATCAAAGTTGTTGGGATGTTATTAGGATGATATTTTTAGGATCGTTAAAGTAATTTTTAATGGCAACGCATTATCCAAATCCATAACCCTTACAATATGATTCTCCTACCAAAGAAGGAACACGTTCAGTCCTTCTTAGATATGAGGCTAATAAGTGTGAGCAACTTTATTAAGAAGATTATGTCAACGATTATACGTGATAGGCTAGAGGATTTACTCCTGAGATTAATTTTGAATAACCAATTAGGATTTTTCAAAAGGCAAATGTATCATTAAGAATGTACTTCTCACTCAAGAGATTGTTACAAATATATGGAATAGAGGTAACCAAGCTAATGTGGTCATTATGCTTAATATGTCAAAAGCCTATGATAGGGTGCCATGATTTTTTTATAAAGGTCTTAAGAAAGATGAGTTTCTCAAACATTTTTGTTGATTTGATATGGAGGTTGATTTGTAACAACTGGTATTCAACGCTTATTAATAAACACCAGGGCTTTTTCACTTTTACTAGAAGTGTGAAGCAAGTGGATTCACTATTTCCAACCTTATTCATCATATCAGCTGGGGTTTACCTGGAGCTCTAAACTCTTTATTTGAGGATGGGAAATTTGTAGGTTATAGATTCCATAAATGAAGTAAAAATCTAAATCATTTTTCTTATGCAGATGATACTATCATTTTTGTTGCAACCCATAAATACTCCTTAGTGAAAATAATGTTTATCCTGCATGACTATGAACAACAGTGTGGTCAGAAGGTAAATAAGACCAAGAATGCTTTTAATTGCATCAGAATGAAGCTTCTAAACACTTTCATTTGGTGGAGGAATGTACTAGCATTACAAGAGGACATCCCTATGAATTATTTATGTTGTCCAAAAACTAATGCTAGAAAGAGAAAGGATCACTATTCTTGATAAGGATAGTGAAAGATAAGCTTCAACCATGAAAAGTTAACATGCTATCCTATGGTGGTAAGGAAGTGTTCATTAATAGTGTCTTACAGAGCATTTCTGTCTATGTACTTTTGACTATATTCCTCCTAAATTTGTGTTTTGGGAATTACATAAAATATTTGCAAGATTTTTTCTTGGTCATAACAAGGCATGAAGGAGAAATTATTTGATTTGCCTTCTGAGTGTTTTTTTTTGGGTCATAACTAAGTGATTCTAACTATCTTTTTCACCCAAAAAAACACACTAAAACAACAAAAAGTGAAGTAAAAAAGAAACAAAGAAAAAACACTTGAGTTGCCTCCTAAGAAGCGCTTAATTTTAACATTGTGACACGATTAAAGTACCTCAAGATTACCCGATACTGGGTGGCATTTCTTCTTCACGTGGATTTTTCACTAGCTCATCCTTGGATTCCTTCACGGATACTACCTACACTCATCAGGGACCTTGTAGGTATGCCCGCCTTGAACTTCACCGATTCATCACCAATTTAAAATTGGAGCTCTCCAAGCCCCACATCAACAATTTCTCGTCCTGTAGCGAGAAATGGTTGACCCAAAATGATAGGCACCTCAGGACCACATCCCAATCAAGCACTAAAAAATACACCAGAAAGATGAACATGTCTACTTTGACTAGCACGTTAGATAGCATACCAACCAATTTCTTGATAAATCAATCCGCCATCAACAACCTCATAGGAGCGGTCTTTGGATTCTCGAGACCTAACTTCTTGAAAATCAAAAGACGCATCAATTTGATACTTCCCCACAAATAACATAAGGTTTTGTCAAATTTGTGCACCCCAATGGTGCACGAAATGGTAAAAGCTCTCGGATCCTCTTTCTTTGTGTCCAATGAGCTTGACTTTACAACATTGCAATGATGAGACCTTTCAATTGTGCTCACATTAAAAACTCTTTTATTTTGTAGCATATCCTTCATAAATTTTGAGTACCCCGACATTTACAGCAGAGCATCAATTAGTGGTATATACTTGATAATTTGTTGAGATGATTTACAAACTTCTGGAAATGCTCATCTTTCTTCTTCTTTATCACCGTTTGAGAATAAGCAGGGGAACATTTAGTATCATTCCATTTAGTGTATTTATTCCTTGTCTCTACATCAATTATCACTTTAGGAGGATCAATCCCCTTTTCTTCACCAACATTCACATTGTCAATCACAATGTGGATGGGTGCTCTAGGCTTTACCCCATCACCAATTTTTTCATTAGCATTTTGCTTGGGTGCAACCTTGGCATCTTCAAGCACTTTTCCACTACTTGTGACTATTTCCATACAATGAACATCATTTTTCAGGTTTTGGGAGAGTGTAGCTTGGGAGTGTGCCGTTGGCTCTTGAATTCATTTTAGTTGATAAATGATTCATTGGGGTCTCCAAATGCTTGATTGAAGAAGAGTTAAATCTAATGTTTTCACATTAGAAACATTGCCTTGAGTTCCTAGTTTTCGGTAGACTTAACCCTTTTTAGAACTTGGTTCAACATCTCTTCAATTTTTGAACCAACAAGTTCACTCACACTTGCTTGGTTTTGGGGAGAATCAGATTTTTGGGGAGGTAAATATGGATTTTTAACTCTGATGGTTGTACATATCATCTCCTCTAGCTTTATATTGCTCACACCATTTTCTTTCTCGGTCTCTCCATTGACCATCTCGTTCTCTCTAATCTTGAATCTCTTTCGAAGGATGCCAAGGACAATGATTGGTCTCTTGGTATCCTGGCTGAGAACCCAACCCTTGGTTTGCCAAATATCTAACATCCTCATCAAATGAGGCATAAGCAACCTCTTCTTCGAAAAAAGTTGTACTTTGTGCTCCAATGGAATTTACACTTTTAGATCTAGTGCACATTATGTGTTTTGCTATGAGGAGGTCAATACTAGTCATTACCTTAGATATTTGTTCATCTCGATCCTCCTCTTTATTTCTTATCTCGTTTGTCATTGTTGAATCAATAAAACTACCACCTTTTAACCTATCTCGAGTATGCCATGCCATATTAATTTTTGCCATTTGATTAAGAGAGATGGTATGTTGACGGTAGGTAAAGTTCGTGAGGGAACTTCCAGCCAAATTGTTTACTACTTCTTGATTCACCTCATTCAATGCACGGTAGAAAATTTGGAGTAAAACTTGATCAGACAACCTATGGTATAAGAACTCTGTGACTTCTTCTTAAACCTCAGCGACACTTCGTACATAGCTTTTCCCCACTTTTGTTCAAAGTTGTTTATCTCATCCCTCAATTTTGACATCTTTAAGGGTGGATAGAATCTCTCAAGAAAGGCAGTCATTAATTCATCCCAAGTCATAATAAACCCTCAGGACAACTCTCCAAGCCATGTGGTAGCTTTTCCGATCAATGAGAATGGGAACAACCTTAGTCGGATAGATTCTTGACTCATGTTCCGCACTTTGAAAGGGAGATAAACATCCACAAAATTTCTCAAGTGTTGATTTTCATCTTCCATCGCTTTGCCTCTGAATTTCCCCATTATTTATAGTTGATGAACCATTTGACTCAGCACTTGAAATACAACATTTCCTACCTCCGGTGGTAAGTGAATTGCTCCAACCACACCCAACTCTATGGGTGCTTCATCAAAGGCAAATTCCTTATGCAAAGCCCGCGTCATCAATGCTGTTTTTGTCACCCGCTTCGTCCATATTGGATATTTTTAGCAAGCAACAACATAAAACACCAAGTAACAATAACACAAAATTCATATAAGTTTGAATCTAGAAATCAACAAAAAACAATTGTTAACTAGTCCCTGGTAACGACACCATGTCTTCATAAACACTCAACTACGTCCCATTTTTAGGGCATAGGAGGTCGTATGCAAAACAATTATCCAACTTTAGTGGTGGGGATCTAACCACAAGGATTAAAAGATGGATCACCTTCAATTGATTTCACAACTCGAAACAAACTAGCAAATTAAATTCTCCACAAGCATGCAAATATAAAAATGGGGGGGGGGGGGGGGGGTTAGTTACAACTAAAATTAGCCAATGTTAAGTTATAAAAAGAGAATAAACACAAATATGTTTAACCAAGTTTGGAAAGGATTAGGGATGTGTGCATAACGATTGGAGTTTCAACTTGAATAGATAAATATTATCCGTAGTAAAATCTTTTACACATAGATAGTGTTTGGTCTAGGATACACTTTGATATTTTCCCAAACTACCAAAGGTATATCCCTTGGATTCTCTAGAACTCCAAGACCATTTCAAACAAAAAACCAAATATTACTTGAGTAGATATACGAACCTAGCTCATAGCATTAATTGAGAAATTACTCGGATTGTCCCATGCTTTGCTCAAATCCATAAAGTAATTTCAACAAGTCCTCACTATGGAGTCTTACCCAACTCCATTTTGATTTCCCCAGCCAAAATGGTATTAGAGAGTTCAATCAATATTTGCAACTATTGATTTTTAGATTAAAACATCAAGAAGTCTATAGATTCATGTCATACAATCAATTTTAGAGCTGATTAATCAATATTAATTTGATGTTTTATATAGCTCACACACCCCTGGCTAAAAACTTAGCTCCTCATAAAAGAAGAAATAGAGACAATACTCATATAGGAAATCTCCATTACAAGCTAATTTGATTAACAAAACATGAAATCCAAACTCAGAGTGCGATAAATATGAGGTTTCTTTCTCTACAAGTTAAAAAGTTCTTCACTTTACTCTATGAATATCTTTTCTCACAAAAAGAGGTCTTTCTTCACTATCCCTAATTGGGAAGATGATAATGATAAATAATTACACAAATCTCGATTATATCATTGCACCTCCCAAAGGAAGTACTACTTTCCTTAATTACAATTTTTCCCTTCAGTTCCTATCTTCAAACTTGTGTTGGACCGACAAAACTTTGATACAAAATTGTGGAGCTCCAGTCATTTCCTCACTTTGACCTTCAGTTCTCATTAGAGCATCATCTCTATTGGGATGGGAGAATTGTTGATCAATCATTGTGTCACGCCAATTGCAACACCGCTATTGAAGCAACCTTGCTCTATTCAAGATGATGTTTAGGCGGTGAGACAACTGTTGGTTCCTACGAGACATCATTTTCTTCATCAGTGTGCTTCAGTGATTCTCAGTTTCAAATCCATCAAACTTGTTTTTTTCTGTGGAATGCCTACATACAAGAGTACTAGGGCCTAAAATTTCTTCAATTAGCATTAAAACATGACAATAATTCATTAATTTGAGTCAAATGAATTGGTAAAATACCAACTCATCAATCAATTGCATGCAACAAAATTATAAACTAAGACAAAAATCAACATTCCAAATGAGGATTAAGTAGATAGATCCATTAATAAATAATTCCTAACATTTGCAGATTACTAATCACAGTACTATTATTAGGAGATGACTATAAGACTAATCAGATGATACACAACTATATTATTCTTCTAGATTTGGAAGATTTATCGTTTGGTTCAGTGCTACGTACCTGGTAAGAGCTTTGAGGTATCCATTTAAGTACAATTCCAAGACAGAAGAGGTAAGAGTTGTCTACATCCCTTTTAAGCTAGTACCACCATCTCGAAGTCCAAGACCATCCTTAGTAAATACATAAATCACAAGCAAAACAAGTTTATTACTTTTTTCATAAGGATGGAATTTAGATGCTGGTAGTAATCTTCATGTGAGATTCAGCCTATTAAAGTCCAAACTAAAGAATAAGATAATGAACTGGAAGATCAACTACTATACTTGTTTGATGCTACGAAGCTTCTAGGATTAATAGACTTAGATCGTTACCAGAATGAGAGCCAAGAGAAGGAGTTAGGAGGAGCTCCATCCATCAAAGTTGACCTAGCTCACGAAAAGATAATTTTCAACTAGTTCTCATTCAAAATCACGGATAGACTAAGGAGATGGTCAACAAAGAGGAAGAGAAATCGTCAAAACGAATTAGAGTGAAAACTTCAACAAGCTCTAGATTTCAATTGAGCTTTATCTTCTAAGAAGTTAGAAAGGGATCGAGAACTTTCCTAATTGTGGATCTAGTTTCTGAGTTGCATACCTTCTGGTATTTGTCCTTTAGTTTTCTTTGGTTGTCTTTTTCTTTCAATTTTCAAAATGGGCAAGTGATACGCTAGACTAGTATAAACATCTTGGACCACTTTTATTCAAAAAGATTAGAAAAAAAAAACTATTGTTTATTGGTTACAAAGGAAGTAAATCATCCAATTGAAAATCTCCACTATACTACTATGGCTAATAGATGTGGTCCATGTTGAAAGGTCATTAGTTGTGCCAACTAATAATCCTATGATGTGGTCTGTGTATTTTACAATCATATCTAGTGTATCCATCCTTTTTGTCCTTTTTGCCACATTATTGGGAAAGAAGTCCTTTCTTGTATTAGTTTTCATTTTCTTCTCAATGACAATCATTCTTGTGACTTCAAAACCTAATTAAGATCTAACTTTCCCGGCCTCATCTTTAAGACCATTTCACTTCACCAAACTAAATTCCTTAAGCATCTTTTGGTGGTGTCATGCATTCACCTTTTATTATTCCATATGTACAAGCTCATTTTTTTCCCAATATGCATAATACCTCTATTTTTTGTTATGCTATCAGGCATGGATGGAAAGCATAATAATCTTCAAAGATTATGATGAGAAGTTCAACCCAAGAATGTATTAAGTAATATGAAAAGATGTTGGCCCTCACTACATTTATGTGCTCGTCGTATGTGTTATGTCTATTGGATGGAGAATGACTCCTTATTCATGGCAATCATAATTCCTCTCCTTTTGCTTCTGAATTGTGACTTTCATTTCCATTCCAATCTTTGACAATTTCTCCAAACTCTCTCTATTTCCCTTAAATTCCTTCTCCATTCTTTTCAGATCCTCTAATATTCTCTTCTCTTGAACTTCATATATTGTTATCTTTTATTATTCGAACTCATTTCTCATCTCTTTATCTTGTTTTAGTTTTGTCAGAGCTTTCCTTCTTAAGTGTGGCCTAAAGAAAGGTAAAAGGAGCAATATCATGTCTTCTGAGCTCACTGTTGATACAATTGTCCCTGAAACCCTTTGTATGAAGGACGATTTAAAAGTTTCTATATGTTTACATGTTGAAAAATGCAATAGATTACGCTTCTTTGATAAGTGAGTAAAATATCTCTATATTCAAGAAGACTGTAAATGGACATAGGGAAACTTTTAGGTTCTTTCTCCTAGATATTTTGAAGGTATTAATTACTCGACATCTAATGATTCATTCATGTACACTTACCCGTTCACTATTAGATTTGGCCACCCTGCAATTGATGATATGATCATCTCATTCTTCTAGACCTTTGAGTTGTTCTTAGGTAAACTTGGACCATCTGTTTAGAGAGCTATAACAAACCTCAAGATTTTGCTTTCAAGATAGGACAAAAAATTTCCATCACCCATTTACTACTTTTATACTCCCCCCTGATTGTTCATGGGAGAATCAAGACCTTTATGGGTTGGTGTAAAACACCATCATTACCAGCATAGATGATGGCTATGACTGAGGTTGGATTGATCAATTCGTTGCTACTACTACCACAAACCTCACCATTCATTTGATCATAGATTCCTAGAACTTATCTCGAAAGTCTATATACTTTTATGCATTTATTTCCTTTTTTTTTTGTCTTCTGTGATTTCTTTTTTTCGTCTCATGTGGAAGTCTATTATTCAACACTTTCTTGGCATCCAAACACCAACTTTCGTATCCACCCACAGATATAAAATATCTTGGGTATATTTTTATTTGATGAATGAACATGGAAGCGGATGTTGATAACGCTCAGCAACTCACCATATGAATCAATGTGTAGGCGGTCTTTAGCAATATAAAACCTAATGAGGAGTTGGGGCAGTCGATCCCACATGAAATGGTTGGTAGTAATTCACCTTACAATGTAATCTCACGTACTGAATTTTGTATGTTTTGTTGATTTAGACGTAAATGTAAAAAAAAAAATAAGACATTTTAATTAACAAGTTCTCAACAAGTTTTAATTATAAGCTTAGAATAAAGGAGTTTTCACGAATAATAGAGAAGTCTTTGGAGTGTGCGTAACTGAATGCTCATTTTTCTTAGTGGGTTAATATTTTTTCTACAAATAGTTGATTATCAATGGGTAGGCTAGATTAATAATTATGACAACTATTTATCAATCAATCATCATATTTTATGTGGGTTCTATCAAACCCCGTCATGTGCAATATTAAGAACTAACCAAAAACCTAAATTCAACCATACTTTGTCAAGCTATCGCTAATACATGAATTAAATCAAGAGATTATCAACTTTTTCTTACACTCTAGAACTCTCTCACAAAAATACTATAGATCCAAGGTAGATAAGAGTTTGCAACCTCAAACCATACATTAAAACATGAAGAAACAACTGAACCCATATTAAATCAACATTGTATTAAGCAATTACATTTCCCCACATGCTAATAAGCATTCATTACATAAGCACACCCCTAAGACTCTGGGATTTTATCCAATCATGCTGAAAATAAAAAGTAATTTAACAAAATGATTCTCCATAATAGCTAATTGAAATTTTCTCATTAACTTTAAATGTCGAGGCTTTTAAGGACCAGAAAAAACCAGATTTTGCGGTCGTTATTGACTTTTAGCGACCAAATTAGGAATTTTAATGATCAATTTTCCCCTTGCTAAAGATCTTATTTCTTGTAGTGGATTTAGAAGGTGATTTTGGGCTTAGATGAGGTCTTAGTTAAATTTTTAGAGGTTCTGGGGGCATTTTGTTTTTTTTGGGCCAAAGCTGGTAATTTGTGGCTTTAATAGGTGTCATGTAAAAGTGACATCGGATCTATGTTTCTGTGCTTTCATTGAGTCTGGAACATAGAGTTTAATTTGGTAGCATATCGAGTTTGTGTGTATGGGATTCCAGATGAATTTTGAGGGTCCATTCGGTGAATGTTTTGTGCCTTGATGTTTGGAGATACTACTATATTTGATACCTGACGGAGTCCTTATTCATGATCGCATAGTCCTTCCTCGCAATCACGTATGGATAATTTTTCTGTGCTTTGAGATCACATGACCTGAGTAGAGATCGTGGAAGTCAATAAGTGATTTGACAGTTTTTCTCTTTGCAATTGCGAGGAGGGGAGTCACAATTGTGTTGAGTTAATTTTCTGGCAGAATATTGTTTTTCAAAATTGGGGTTTCTTTCCTATTTCACCATTTTTTGAATCCTAAAAGCCTAGTGTAGGCAATTTGAAAGAGATTTTTCAATGATTAAGTATTTGGGTAAGTGATTATGACCTCAAACCTTCATTACCCAATAATTATTTCATGATTTGGACATCAAATTCTTCTTTTTGAATTTTGAAGGATTGGAAGTTTCTCTTCAACTTGAGTTTCAATGACTTGAGATTTTAAAATTGATCTTAACTCATTTTTTGTTATGATCTCACTTTTAGGTTCCAAAATATTTGGCTATTATGATTTTCTATAAAAATTCCAAAATTACCCCTAGCCCTAGGGATTGATTTTTTGAGTCGAATTTGATATGATTTCCAAAATCAACTTTATGGGTATTGATGTTCATGATTCCTTTTCATTAGATTTTGTGGATTCAAAGACTCATCGTACAGTGAAGACTCAAGTAACAAGTTGATCTTATTATGTTTTAAGGTTAGTGGACCTCTTTGACCTTTTGTTAAGTGTATTGGACCTTCTTTGCTTGTTGTGTGATTTGGAGTAATGAGAATGGCGAAGGACCTTTTATATCATACTTGTTATCAAATGTTGTACAAATATCAGTAATGAGCATGTGGGAATAAAAATTAATTCGTTGATATGATAATGTGTGATGTGACACGAGTGACTTGGATGGTTATACTAACTCACTTTTAATGATGTGCCATGATTATGTATGAATGGTTATTGATGTGAAATTTATCATCATTTCATATTGCATGTGAACATGCCTATTTGTATTTGTTCTAAGATACTATTGTGATGGGTACTTTGTGAAAGTGATGAGAAAGTGAAACAATAAGGATGTACTATATTCGAGGGACATGCCATGCAACGTGGTTAATACTAAATTTGGGGGGCATGCCACAGGCTGTGGTTCATACTATATCAAGGGACTTGGCATGTGCCGTAGTAGGTGCATAGACTAATATTTCCCCATGAGTTCCGTATTGCAATTCAATGGGTGTGTACCGTTAGAACAGACATGTATCACTCTATATGAAATTTGCATTGTATTGCATTGAACCTGATCATCATTGTTTGATCCTTGTTAGTGAGTTGCTATGTTTCGTTGTTTGAATCTGAAATGTTGTGATGATGCTATAAAGATTTTGAAGTGTGGACAATGGTTTACTACTTTCTCTATATTGTATTTGTTATTCATGAGACTATTATGATAGGCAAGTTTTGATCCCTGTGCAGGTTATATTATGTGGAGGTTCGGATGTTGTGATAGGGTAATTGTGTTCGATACTGCCTTACTTAGGGTCAACTAGGGATGCTTGTTGAGTACCATTGTTCTTTTGCTACTCACTTGCATGCTTTTTACACTTTGTCATGACCCAAAGTACCCCCTAGATATGACATGGAAAATCGGAACCCGAGAGACCCTAAATAAGACACTTAGCACAAGCATGACATAACAGAAATACAATAAGGGAGAAAAAGTAGCATAGGTATTAACTCATAAGATGACATAAAAGATACCAACAAAGTACATAAGAGAATATGTGAAAAAACTACTATGTCTAACATAAGCGTTCTACTATCATAGATTTGACTAGGACAAACCCCCAAGTTACGAACAAAATGGGAAAACTAGAAGTCCTCAAAGAATAAAATTGTACACGGCCTAGCCCTCGAATCATGAGGACTCACCAATCCAAATAGTCAATAGAGGAGCAATCCGCCCAAGTGTATCTAGGTGGAGGAGCGTCAAAACCTATATTATGAGACAATATAGACACAAATATGCATTAGTACTATGAATGTACTAAATATGAGGAAATTCATGAAAATGTAGACATGGTAATACAATCAACTTAAAACATGATATGCATGACCAAGTAAAATGTAGTAAAAGCCTTTAAAGAGAAATCATAGTTCATGAACAACGTCAATGCACATAGAAAATCATAAGGAAGCTGTGCAAATACTTTTGAAGAAAACATAGTTCATTTGTAGGATATTTATTATTAACCAACAATAAGACCATGTGAGCTATAACATGGAATCTGGTGTAACCATCACATCGGAAAAAAAGAATATACTTGCCAAGATAGAATTTTGTCTTATTCATATTGCTTAAGTGAATCCACTAGCTAGGTCATTTAAGATAATCCTACGAGGGCACGTAGTTTGGGACAACGAAATTTCTATCAAAGACCAAACCTCTACTAACGGTAAGGCCTTAAGTAAACAAGTATTTGAGGACACTAAATCACTATAAATAAGCCCTAAATGAGTCCAAATCGGGGACTCATCAACACCCCCAACTTAAACTTTTGTTTATCCTCAAGTAAAACTCAAGTTCAGTTGTTCAAAAAGGAGGCCTCAAACAGTGCTACACAAGACTATATCATGAATGCACACAACAAGACTTAACTTATTCATGCAAGGATCAATTGTGCACTCAAAGATTCAAGTTGTGACTCACCATTATCAAAGATTCTCAAGTTCATAGTACTTTCTTCAAATGCAAGTTCAAGCTCAACAAAGGTACTCAAATGTCCTCACACAAAGTTGATTCCATATTCACACACTAAGGTTCAACAATTAATAGCTACGGAATCACAATCAACACTCACACTAACAAAGATAAACACAATACATGATTTCACCCATAGGTTTGTCCTTATTTTCCAATTAACACTTGTTTTAGCTCACTCAAGTTCAAAAAGGGGCTGAGTGTAAAGGTATGGTCATTTAGGCTCAGTGAATTCTATCCTCATGAAATGTAGTATGAACAACACTTTCCTCCCTTTTCTTCATCATTCTCATTCATACTCAAAAGTCACCCCATTATTTACTTTTCAAGGACCATTGGTCACTCCATTTCGTTTGCATTTTCACAACTTTATTTCAAACGTTTTCATTTTTTTTTCTTTTCTTCTTCTTTACTCTTCTCTTTTTCTTTTTTTTTTTTAATTTTATTTTTTATTTTTTTATTTTTTGTATGGAGGGGTTTCATAGTTCTCAAAACCATAGGTCAAAGGGGACTTCTTTACACTTCTTGATTCACCTTCTCTTTTCACCACACCATTGACTATTCAAATAAACCACAAATCATGAGGATTATTAGTAATGAATAAAGAAAGGTAACAATTGCATCAAGTTTCTTCCAAGGAAAGGGTAAGGCTCAAAGGGTGCTCAAACAAAGTTCACACACTCATAAGGTAGGCCCCAAAAGAGGTATGATGTCAAATTGTTCCACTCGTTAAAATTGTTGCCTAAGAGCATTTCAAGAGCTTATATCACCTGGTCAACTGGACCAATGGGGCAAATTCTAGGTGTCATCACACATGATTCACGGTAAGCTCATCACACAAGGCATTGACACCAATGTCGAACAAGACCCCACACTTTTGCTAGTATGCAATGTTCATCACAAGAGACTCATTTGAGAACTGGCTAGTCACAATGAAATGCAAAAAGTTCACATATTGTCTATGTAACTTCCTTTGGCCTCATTGTAGCCGCATATTCATTTTGTTCGATTATGAGCACTATTCAAGTCAACGATATTGATCAAGACCGATACTCAAATTTACAAGAGAACAACCACATTCAGACACAATCAAGAGGTGGCACAAAATTTTCAAAAAGAGGTCAAAAACTATTTACAATTAAAGTAAAGAGCCACAAGTTCAAGCATCCACAAAAACAGTATTAAAAATACAATATATAGCTCAATAACCCAATATATACAAAGAATGTCATCAAAACAAGAGGTAGGCATCGAAGTACTGTTGACACTCAATTTTGGTCTAACATTTTTAAAAAATCATAATTTTTAAGTTCTATTTATTTAATAGTTCAAAATACATTTTTTATAATTTTAAATAAGTTTATCGATATTTATCCTTATTGATTAAAATTTTAGAATTTTTTATCAGTTAATTTTTATTGCGTTAATTTTTGTCACAGTTGATTGAATACGCTAAAAAATTTATTCATTTTGATTAAATAGTTATTTTTGTTAAATTGCATTTTTTACATGTCATTAGTTACGTTCATTACATTTTTTTTAATATTCATTTTTATTTGTTACATTTGTTTATATTCATTTTAATATTTTGCACAGTTTAGATATTCATTCAAAGATAAAATTTCATACATAGATATTTTATTAACTAGTGATTTCGGTCTATGAGTTTTAGATAATGATATTATACTATATGTGATTTTTGATTTTCTATTTAATCTATTTCTTAGTCATTATGGAGTAGTGAATTAATTTTAGAATTTACGGGTTCAATTTTCAGATTTTTCAGTTTTCTATAGTTCATTATCTTTCTCCGGTGAACTTTTGCCGGAGCTCTGACCAGTCACCACCAAAATGAGACCCCACTGGTCAACCCACCCCTCTTCCTCCTTCCCTCTCTTCATTGCCTATTCTCTTCTCCAACAACATGATCACGCCAGAACAAAGGCGAGCAAAATCTAGGCAGCCGGACTCCGGCGACCTCCAAATAACCATCCAACCTGCAAACCACCAAATTCAACCAGTAGCTCACCAACGAGCACCCAAACCCCGACCATACCTGCCCTCACAAAACCCCAAACCCCCACCAACAACAATCCGACCAGTAGCTCCAAATAGACCTATTACCATTAGAAACACCCAGCCAACCGAAAATCACCTCCAAACTCGGCTGAAATAGCAACCCAAGACCCCCCATCATTTTCTCCTTTTTTCGGCGAAAATCCACCGAATTCAACTCCAAACCAGCAAACCCACGAGCCACTGTGAGCTCGAACAGCAACCAAATCCCTTTCCTTGTTATCTCATCTCCGGCCAAGAGCAACAAACACCAAAACCATCCTTCCTTCTTCAAACCCACCAAAAAACTCCGACAAACAGCCATGATCTTCGGATAAAAAAAAAAAGCTCCGAGCTCATGAGAAACAACCCAAAACAACCACCTTCAAAACCCCCCTTAGTTTTTCCCATTTTTTCCAGCAGAAGCTCCAGCGAGGAGCTCAAAGTTCCGATGAACTGGAGCTAAACAACACCAGACCCCTTCCCCTTTCCCCCTTTCGATTTATTTTTGTTTCTTGCAGGTATTTGGCGAGGTTTCGAACTCTGACGTGGCTCCAACACTGGTGAGCGACAACCAGATCTAGCTTGAATTGTGACATGTTCCATCTTACCATTGAAGAAATAAAGCTCAGATGAAGCTTTGTTTGTTTCTTTTTCCATTAATAATTTTCTCTTTTATTGTTCCATTTCTTTTCAGTAATGGTATGATCTTTGGTATCTTAATTAGTTGTTAGTGTCTTGTTTCTTTAAAATTCTGCATGTTGTTGTTAATTGCTAATTATGTATTTAGTTGATTATTTTAACACCGTCTTTCACCGTGATTTGTTAATTATTTCTTTATTATATATCAAATAAGTTAGTCACTATTTATATTTTATATTTTTGTTTATTATTTTTCTTATGTTTGATGTTTTGGCTGTCAAGTTGCCCAAGTATTTACTTTCCACTACATTAGATGTTACTAGATTATCATAATTGTTGTTGTTACTTGGTTTAATTTAGATAATTTCTTTCAATGCTATTTTTTTTGCATAGATGCTACTATGATTTATTTATTTTTTGATTAATTTTTGTTTAGTGGATGTTCTTTGTTATCTTGAAATGATGATGATGTTAATGTTGTTATTAGGGCAAATCCATCGGTGGTCATCTAAAGTTGGCACTAATTTTCACTTAGATGCATTAGCTAAGTTTCGTTCATTTTAGACACTTCATGTCATGTCTTGACATTTTCAGCTGAGATGGCAAAGCAAGTGTGATACACTCACTAAACGCGCGTAAGAGCCTCATTTTACCAAATTATAATTTTTTTTGTTCTTCTTCTTCCCCATTTTTTGGTTATCATTTTTCAAGCTTAAACTCTTTCCATGGTGAAATAAATTTGATGATACCACAAACAAAAAGTGAATTCTAGCGCCCATAAATTTTAAGCTTAAATACTTTTACTTATTTTGTTGTCCTTCTTCCTCCTCAAAATAATTTGAGAAAATCAACATAAATTTCAAGAAAAAACACTCAGAAATGACAAAAAAAAAAAAAATCATATTTTCAATTATCAAATCCTACATTCACAACAAACAATTTTAGCGTTCCAATCTATTTGTATGCCTTCTCACGTCATAATCACAGAAAAAATCCAAATCAAATAGATAAGCTATATAATTTTTAGTAGAAAGTTTGGGAGTCCACATTTATGTACCAAAGAACCAATTTTTGACCTGCATTGACCCAGAAATCCAGCAAAAAAGGCAAAAAAAAAAGAAAACCCCTAAAATGGTCAAGCAAATGCATTACCACATTTACCAAATCAAGCATTCAAACATTAATTTATTAGAAGAAAGACATTCTTATCTCACAACATTCACAAAGTGACAAAAACAAACAAAAAAAAAGCTTCTTCTTTTGACACATTTGGGTAATCGGGGGTGGTGGTGGGTGGAGAAGAAAATCTAGGTGAGAGAGAGGGTTTGGGATTTGAGGTGGGGCTGGGTAGTAGAGAAGACAATTTGGGGTAGTGTGCGTATAATTTTCTTTTTATTAAAAGTGTTTTTTTCCATTATTTAGTTAAAGAAATGCCACTTGTCAATGAGTCATTGGTAGTTTTTTCCCACTCAAGATTCATCATTTAATAATTATTTTTTCTATATATTCTACATGTCTTTTTTAATTCGTCACTTTGACATGTCATCAGCGAGTGTGTTACACACACATTACAAATTTGACAGATTGTCGAAAAAGTGTCAAAATGACATAGTTGGGCATGACATGAGGTGTCTAAAATGAACAAATCCTAGTTAAGGTGTCTAAGTGAAAATTGATGTCAAATTTAGGTGGCCATCGATGGATTAGGCCTTGTTATTATGAGTATGGTGTAGATTTTCTATTGACCGATTTCACATTATTTTCAAGGCTGATGAAGAAATTATCGTCGATTTTCAAGGCCTCTCATGTATATAAGACGGGTTTTTATTTTTAAGTTATTATTTGATTCATTTATTTTAATTCATATATATTTAGTACTAACACTTTTACTAAGTGTCTTTACAGGTACCCCAGAGTCTCTTCACATTGAAGTCATTCGAATAAAGTTCGAATACTATATTTATTATTATGTATATTGTTAACGATAGACAAACATTAGGTCATTTTTCATGTTACTTGTGTACTTTATTACTTGCGTATATTGCGTGCTTATTATAGTTATATATTATTTTATCTCCTCCTCAATTTAAAAAAAATGAATTCAGTCGGGATCCATAATTGTGGATTTCAAAGAATGTCTAGTACCTTTCCATCGAAATAATTTGAACCCCTTACCTAGAATTTAATGGTTTCGTAGATCATTTAATTGGTTTTCTGGCTTTTCCTAAAATTATGTGGCGACTTCTTTAAAACTCTTTTTTTTAATTCTTTTAAAATTGAATCAATTGATTATTTTTTGAGTTACCACGACATTTCGCCCTATTTGAATAAAGTAGGGATGTAAACGAGTATTTCACCCCACCACAAATAAAAATAATTTGTCCTCAAATGCAAGAAAATATCCAAAACGGCGAAGGGACGAATTTACCCCCAAACTTTAATAAATGGTACGTATATGCCCTCCGTTATACTTTCCGTCCACATAAGCCCCTGTCGTCCAATTATAGGTACACATATACCCCTCTCACTAACGGACCCCTAATTTTTTACACGTGTCTTAATCCTATTGAACTACCCGTTTAACCCTTTTTTTAACCCATAACCCAATTATCCGCCCCATAACCCAATACCCACCCAATTTTCTCTAAAAGGAATCCTAATTAAAACACCAAAACTTGAACTTGTAAAATTTGCTGAAGAACTCAATGCATTTGACTCGACATTGACGGAGCTTTTGTGATGGGTTCTTTTGTTACAAAGTTCATTAGTTGCAGATATTAAAAGATTTCATTTTCCAGATAAGGAAAATTCAAGTCGAATTTGATGAGGAGCTTCTCAAGGCAGTCATGAAAGTTTTTTGCATTGAAGGAATGGTCAAAGATGCAGTGTAGTTGATACGAGAATTCAGTGCAAGCAAGACATTTGAAGATTTTGTATTTACATAGACTTTTTCTGTGGCCATCCATGGAAATGATAGATTTTCTGCAACCGAGTGTGTCTGCCAGTATCTCTGTTTCTTCAATTGCCCCAACCGCAATTGATGACATAGCAGAAAAACTGTGTTGATTGAACAGAGGAAAGATTCTCACCCTGTCTATGTTTAAATCGCCACAAAAAAATTGTTTTTTTTTCCATACAAAAGAAGCAAAATTTTGTTACGTGGGGTTCATTCAGATTAACCCATGTCTCCTCCTTCTTCAACAACTGTTACAAATCAAGAATCCCAACACTACATTGAAGAAATAGAAACACTAAATTTGTTACTTAAGACTGCAAATGTTGAGTCATCACAAAAGAACCCATCACAAATGCACTTTGTAACAAAAGAACCCATCACAAAAGCTCCACCAATGTCGAGTCAAATGCATTGACTTCTTTAGCAAATTTTACAAGTTCAAGTTTTGGTGTTTTAATTAGGATTCCTTTTAGAGGAAATTGGGTGGGTATTGAGTTATGGGGGCATAATTGGGTTATGGGTTAAAAAAAGGGGGTCAAACGGGTAGTTCAATAGGATTAAGACATGTGTTAAAAATTAGGGGTCCGTTAGTGAGAGGGGTTTATTTATACCTATAATTGGACGGCAGGGGCTTATGTGGACGAAAAGTATAACGGAGGGCATATACGTACCATTTATTAAAGTTCGGGGGGTAAATTCGTCCCTTTGGCATATCTAAAAATCAATAGGAGAAGACAGAGAGGGAGGTAAAGAGAAATCCTGTCTAAATAGTCGCTCCATCTGTCGGGGCATCAATGCCCGATGTAGTACTTTGAACTTGGGCATCAGTGCTCGGAGTCACGTCAAAAGTAGTAGGTCCACTAGGAGCTACCATGGACATCTCTGTCAGCGATGTCTAATCACCGATTGTACAATTGTTTCCTTTATATCTGGTAGGTCTCCATATATGCTCTACTCCCTCACATTAATCTGCTCCTCATTGATCTCTTCCTCCGACTCATTAGTTGCTACCTCCGACTCATCAGTTGTTATGTCATCCATCAATACATCTGCAGTGGTAGTCGGGGGAATCTCAGATGTAGCAGGAGCATCCTCTATCTCAACTGCCTCAAATAAGGTGGTGAAGTCTGTAGACTTGAGATAGTCCACATCCAACCTCAAATCTTCCACCTCAGCTCTCAAAACCGTCAGCTCAGAAGACTCCCCCCATCTACTCTCACAAGCTGTGACTTTCACAATCAAATATTCAACAGAAGCCCAAAAGGGGGAAGGGGGTCAGTGCAGCTAAACTAGCAACCTCAACATCCATGGAAAAGCAGTCTCCAATCTAGTAGCCCTCACACCAGCCGAATGAGCCAGGTGCCCCATCTTCAGGATCATAGCTTGAGTAATCCTGTTGGGCTAGGCTGCAGTAGAGGTACCAGGGAACTGGGAGGAAGAAGTGGGAGCAGATGTACCTGAATGCCCGAAGGCCAAAGTAGGCGAAAATGCCTCTGTAGGTATAGAATCAGTGTCCACCTCTGGAGATGTATCCGCCGCAGCTGCTTTCCTCCTGTCGGCATCCTCCCAAATGTACTCGGCCTCAATACATCGAATTTCAGTGGAGGATGAAGGGGTAACCTCAACATCTATAGTCACATCTTGGGAGACTCTAGCAAGTCGACACAACTCTGTAATTAGCACCAGGAATGGAAGGAGGGTCTGCTTCTGTTTGGCCCTCATGGCCATCCCATGCTCTATGATAAGTCTCATGTCAATGCTCTTCTTAGAAATAATCAACCCAAGGCGGGTCGACTTAGGATGACAAAGAATGGATGGAATAATGGAGTTGCTGATGAATCCAAACCAATAGCATCCAGCTACACTCAAATCCCTCTTTTCAATCCAGACTCCTGCCTTAATCCGCCTCAGGGTGGTGTCAGATATGAGGGGAGCTAGCTATCACTTGAGCTCATTAAAGGGTGTCGTACATGTAGTCAAATTTGGGTAGTTAAAGTTTGTCCCTCTAACAAATACGACGTTGATGTGATCATGGCTACAGTGTACTATTGTCCCTTGTACCATTATAGACCCCACCGGTCTGAACTCATTAACCTTCTTCTTACTTTTAGGAACCAGATCACCATCTGTTGAGTAAAACTCTCGAACCTATGAAGGAATATAGGGGCCTTAGGGCCTGGTGAACTGCTCAAACCGATGGTACTGGAGCATATCCCTCATATTGGAGTATTTGCCCTCTAGGCCCTCTATAAATAGTAGCTTCTCCTCAAGAATAGTCTGCAACCCATCAACTTTTAGTTTGTTGAGTAGCCAGGGAAGACTGGTGGTACTGGAGCTACAGGAGGTGTCAGAGCTGGCACAATATCTGCTAGAGAGGAGGCTGTTGGAGCTCTCGATGAGTCAGGGAGAAACCTAGCATGAATCTCAGCTCGCCGGGACTATAATGGTTGGTCGTCCTCCGACTCAGATAGTGCAACCTGGGAGTCAATGGACTCTCTCACCCTACCGAGTTTTGCTCCGAACCTTAGCAACTAGCTTCTTGCCTTTGCCCTTGCCTCTTGTTTGAATCTCTGTTCTTCCCTTTTTAGGAGATTGGTTCCCCCTTCGTTTATGACTACTCCTTGTGCTCATTTATGGGGCGACATGTCAAGCTTGGTCCTAGCCATATCTATAAAAATATCAAAGAAAGTGGGAAACAGTTCAAGCAAAAACACAAAAGAATAGTTGTAGACAGACTCGCCAAAAGGACCGGCGAGCCAGATCGGTATCGCTGAAAGGATTAGCTCAAAATTTTTTCAAACAAATAGCTTTTCGGCGATGGGAGGAGCCTTTTGGAGAATCGCCGATAGCATTTGATGAGCAAGGACTAGCCCGCTGAAAGTTACAGTGCATTTTAAGGGTTAGAAGCGTAGAAAGGGCGATCAAGAAGGACTTTCAGTGAGTCGCCTAATGCACTCAGCAAACTCAAGCTTCTCGCCGAGAGTTATAGAATGCAAACTCAAATATAGCATGAAATTAAAGGCAATCTAGGGGGTTTCGGCAAACCGCCGAGTGGTTCGGCGAGCTCGACCCTGCTCGCCAAACGAGCCAACGTGCCTACTTTCAACCCAACTTCCAAAATTCAACCCCACAGTCCCCGAAAACAAAATTAAAACATGCACACTTTCAATTAACCTATGTCCATTACACCCATGCCCCCGGGATACTCAGACTTTTCCTGTTTTGGCCAATTTGGCAATTTGACGACTTTAGCCCTTAGGAATGACGTCAAACACTCCATCATAGGGCAAAATACGCCATTTGGTAGAAATGCGGGTTACTAAGACTTCACTTGACTAAATCCAACATCAACAAAGCAACACCCAATTATTTTGACCAATTTTAAGGCATACAACACTCGGGAAATCAATGATATCGACAACTTGGAAAGATATTCAAATTAAAATAGACAATCAAGCATACAATTACGAATCAGAGAGGCCCAACACACAACATTAAGATAAAAATCACCGCAAATGAGTAAAAATCGCTAAATATAAGATTCGGGGTTTGGAAAACCAACCTTTAAAGACAATAATCAACTTGAAATGCTAGGGGGCAAAGAAATCCAACTTTGAACACGTAATTTACGACTAAAAGCTAGTAATAATGCAAAAATTATAGGAAAATAAAGTGCAGGTGTGAGTTTGGAAAGTTGGAAAGTGAGGGAATGTGTAGGATTTTGAACTTTTGAACTTTTGGCCTTTAAAAACCGTCTAGTTCTTACCACTTGGCGACATAAGTTTTGCTCGCTGACCCACTCGGCGACACGCTGAGTGGGTACTTACCTCGCCGAGTTTTGCAGGACCTTCAGTTAAACTGGGGGTCTAAATGATAGATAAAATTGAGATCACCGACCTAGTCGGTGATTTGCCAATTCGCTCCTAGGCTCACTGAGTTTTACAAACTCCCTTCAAAGTTCTTTGAGTCCAACGGAGGTCCAAGTCGGACTCACCGACCTCTTCGACGAGCCGACTGGACTTTTAGCTTGCCAATCTGCACTGTTCAAACACATCACACACTTTAACCTGCAAAATCAACACACCACTATTTCAAACTCAAAAAAAAAGCAAATAAAACTTGGGTTGCCTCCCAAGCAGCGCCATAGTTAACGTCGTGGCACGACTTAAGTCCTCACTCAAACTTCATTCTTGGGGTTGAACTTAGTGTCACTAGGCAACCCCTCATGTTGTCTCGGGTAGAGATGAGGCAATACATGACCCATGAGGGTCTCAATTAGCTGGATAGATCTGGAGTGAGAGACAATCATCTGATTTAGCATTTCTTCGTTCTCCCTTATCTTTTCCAGCACTCTATCATGCTCATTGACCTTTGGGAGAATGATTGAAAGTGTTTCCTCAACACGTCTACCCTTATTGTCTTAAGGCTTTCTCCGCTCATGAGGGGGTATGTATTTATCTTTTCTTTTACACTGGACTTCAACCTCTAATATATTTTGGTCAAATCATCCAGCTGAGTTAATATTGTGGCCAAATAGTGGTCTTTCTCTATTTCTTGATTGGTCTCAGTCATGCGATCGAGGAGTTGGGCTACTATTGCATAGGGTAGTCTTGTGAGACCACCTGGAGAAACTTGGTCTACCACTCCTCTATTTTTTGGGCCAAGATCCCTGTAGAAGCATTCCAGAAGCATCTTTTATGGTATTTCATGAGTTGGACACTGCTACAAGAGGTCCTTAAATATTTTCCACAACTCATAAATGGTCTCACCCCTCTAATTGCTTGAAATTTAGGATGTCATCCCTAAGACTCATCAATCTCAAAGGAGGGTGATCCATTTGGTCACCGTTGCTACCAGATATGTTCAATTTCTCTGCTCAACAAGCAACATGAAAACCAAAACTGAAAGTAAGTAGATTCAACTATGATTAAAAAGAACAAAATTCAACTTAACTAAGGAATCTTAACCAACACCACTCCCCGACAGCGGTGCCATTTTGATTGAATAATGTTATCAAAGACACTTAATCCAGTTCTAAGTGTCAACGATCGTTAGTCAGTATATAACCCAACTAAATGAGTTGGGGTCGAATCCCATAGGGAGTGGTAGGTGTTCAAGATTCAAAACTAAAGTACAAATATGTTTAAATCAGCCATAGGAATAAACATTTACGAGTAAAAACATAATTCAAATTAGGGGTGATACGAATATCAAATATCGGGGGGGGGTGGGTGGGTTTGGTTACAAATTATCAACTACAGCAGTAACAAATAATACGAATTAACAGATATTAATACGAATTTTTGGGATGTGATTGGATTATAGGCAAAGGTACACAAATGGGTGATTGCAACTGTTAGTAAATAACTGTAAATCAGTGACTAAGCTAGACTTTAGTGGGGATAAACCTTCTTTCGAACAATTTACCCCAAATCAAGTTGGTTTCTCTAGAACACTAGCAAGCAAGCAAATAAGAACATCCTTCACTTTAGTCCATTCACTCTCTCGAGCTGAATGTGTGGAAAAGGGTTTAGGATTCACTCTCTCGAGTAGAACCCATGACAACTCAATACCCATATACCATCAATTCAGTAATCTTAGTTTTAAAACCTCTCCCTCAAGCAAGCCAAAAATACGAAGGTAGAATTGTATTTGCAACTACAAACCTTTAAATTAAACCATAAATACTGAATGAAATCACTTCTAAACAACATTTAAACTAACAATTAGCAATACCCACACGCTAAATCAACTAATAATCACATAATCACACCCTAAGAATTAGTGTTTTAGCTAGACATCATGAAAAGGTAGAAATCATTACCAAATTATGTTTCCATCAACTGGGTACGATTAATTTCATTTTTACAAAGATCCAAATTGAAGAATCTAGAAGACCCACTTTCAATTTCTCAAAAATGGAAATTTTCAATTCTTCAAAGCTAAGAAAAAGTTGTCTCAAAAACTCAAAGTTCAAAACTCAAAAATTATTCTAATGAATGTTCAAAATAAAATTTGATATCAAAGATAATGTTTGAAATTGTATTTACAGTCGCCAAAAACATGCTGCGAAGGACCATTTAGCGCAGTAAGTCAGGCTCACCGAACAGATCGGCAATCCGCCCTTTGGTCAGTTTCATCGCCTTTTTGCTTTGGCCTTCAACATCCTCAAGTTCTGTAACTTTGGGTTATCCAACACTGTATCGCGGAATCTCTCGATGACACACCGACTGCTCCTTTCTCTTACCAAATTATTTTTTTCCTTTAGTGCTTGGCACACTGGAACTTTAGGCTAGATGGTGGTCATTCGGCGACTTGTCAAAAAGACTCGGTGATCACTAGACCTTCATTTCTTTGTTCTTTTAGCTCACTTTGTTCATTTTAGCAAATTAGTGTCCATGCTTTGTTCCTCAATTCAAATACCTGGAAATCAAGGATTTTACATCAGTCATTGACACAAAACAAGTATTTGAGGACACTAAATCATTATAAATAAGCCCTAAATGAGTCCAAATCATGGATTGAATGCTCCATAGTCGCACTTCGAAGGCTAGGATCTATTAGTTGAAGTTGGAAGATTAGTGAGTCCTCATACTTTGAGGACCACACCTTCATTTAATTATGTCATATCATTTCGGATTTGAACTTGATGTATGGGTTACGTCCTGATTTCTTCTTATGTACTAGATGGCTTGAGACTTTATTAGATTCCTCTTCGTTTGATAAAACTTTATGCCTTGAAATGATATTTGAAATCTCTTGATTTCTATTATCTTGTCTATGTATGCGAAGTAGCTTGTATGAGGCCTCTCGGGGTCCTATATCCCATGTTACACCTAGGTTCTACCTTAGGTCATGACACTTGAGTAGGGCTTTCGGAATTAGTTACCTAACCCTCGGAAGATGATAAATACAATCCTTAGAAATGGTTTTCCTAGCATTTAGGTTAAATATGAACTGACCCTTTGCAGCAAAATTTTCTCATTTACATTTTAAAATAGGTTTGTTCGGAAAATGGAATATGAACAATTGGGTCCTACAATCTATAGAAGCATAACATGAGTGAAGCTAATCCATCCCAAGAATAACATCGAGGTCTAACATATCAAGCTCTACAAGATCAACATGGGTGATTCTATGAGATATAGAAACATGTCAATTCAAGTAACTCATTTAGCAACAATAGAATCACAAACAGGTGTAGAGACTGAAAAAAGTTCTAACAGAATATTGGGAAAAACATCAAATCTCATAGCCACATAAAGATAAAAAACTTTCAATATATCGGTCACACCATCTATAGAACCCTCATATCATGCTGAGTCTGAAGAGCATAGAATATATTCTGATGAGGAACACCCAAACCAGAACCACTAGGCTATGCTTACTTGCCATTATTCACCTTAGTAGATTGCAATGTACAATTCCTCATCTTGTGACCAGTCTTCCCACAACCATAGCAAACATTTGTACCAGCTTATCACTTTCTTGGAGAATTCTTGTCATATTTTTTGCAAGCAAGAATAGAAAATCCATTACCACCACCTCCTTAAGGCTTAGGGTTAGAAACTTTTTGTTTGTTGAACTTTGGATTCGGAATATTAGAATAAATTTGATTGGAGAACTTTTGCCGAAATTGAGGATGACCATGTCCACCGGACCTAGGATGAGAAAAATCACCTTCTCCAATCATTGCCCTCTTAGAGTCTCTTGACTTATCCTTTAGCTTATGCTATTAAATTTGTTGGGCATGTATCATAAAATGAGATATATTCATCTCCTTAATAAAAATGGTTGTTCGGCACTTTTTGATCACCATCTTGGACACACCCAATACAAACTTACTTATCTTTGCCCTAGAGTCGGCAACCATAGTCGGAGCATATATAGACAATAGAATGAACTTTAGTGCATACTCTTTCATGCTCATATTCCTTTTTCGAATATTGATGAAATCAATCACTTTTAGTGGCCCATCTCAAGGGGAAAGAAACAATCAAGAAAATCCCCTTTGAATTTTTCCCAGTCAAGAGGACCCACATGAATTGCCCTCTCTTATTTCAATTGATTGAACCATACTTGAGTAACACCCTTAAGTTGATGGGCAACCAATTCTTCCTTTTCTACTAGTGTAACTTCCATAATCTTCACGATATTGTGCCTCAACAAACTCTTAGGGATTTTCATCAATTTTGGAGCCAAAGAACTCTTGGGGATTCATCCAATGAAGTCCCTCACCCATATCACCATCGTACCCACATTTCAGTTCATGGGAACAACATCTTCTATTTTAACTTAGGAGGTCATAACTTGAGACAATAGTTGAAAAGTGGCTCAAAATTTGGCATGAGACACTTGTTTGGCTAAGGGGCCGACCGACACTTGAGGAACCTCGGACACCACATTATCACCACATTCCTTATTATGTTGGCTCTTCGAGGAGTTATATCCTAAAAAATATTGCCCAAATTTAGGTTGAAGATCTTTATAGAGATTAACTTTATCTCACGACTTTAGACTGGTGAAAGAAGTGACGTTTCGTAAATACCTTGTAAAGTCTTCTACTATCATAGATGTGACTAGGAAAAATGCCTAACTCACGAAAAAAATCTGAAAAACTAGAAGTAATTAAAGATTAGTATTATCCAACGCCTAGCCCTCGAATCATAAAGACTAACCAATCCAAGTAGTCAATAGGGAGCAATTAACCTAAGTGGGTCCAGGTGGAGGAGTGTCAGACCCTATATTATGAGACAATATAGACAAAAATATGCATTAGTACTACGAATGTACTAAGTATGAGAAAATGCATGAAAATGTAGGCATGATAGTATGATAAACTTAAAACATGATATGCATGACCAAATAAAACGTAATAAAAGCCTTTAAAGAGAGATAATAGTTCATGAAAAAGGTCAATGCATATAGAAAACCATAGGAAAACTTTGAAAAAACTTTTGAAGGAAACAAAGTTTATTTGTAGGATATGTACCGTTAACCAACAATAAGACTATGTGAGCTATAACATGGAATCTGGTGTAACCCTCACATAGAAAAAAAGAGTCTATTTGCCAAGGTAGAACTCTATCTCATTCATATCGCTAAAGTGGATCCAATAGCTAGCTCATTTAAGATAATCCTATGGGGGAACATAGTTTGGGACAAGAGAAATGCTACCAAAGACTAAAACTCTTATAGTAGCAAGAACTCCATTCCAAATTCCTCTCGATGCTAATTAAATCCCACCAGAATATACATAATTGTAATTATATAAAAATACTTGGAAGGGCATTTATTAAAGACTACCAATCTAATCATAAGTTCATACTAGAATAGTTCCTTTCGAAACCATGATTTCATAACTTCTTTCATTGAGACACTTACCTATCTAAGCATACAAATCATGATTCCCATTCTAATGTGAGAAAACCTTTCACAAATACTTGACACTTTATCTTGAAAGAGTACGTTAGTCCTAAATCATTACTTTCATAAAACATCCATGGATTCATAATCATAATTCATAAGTCCAAAATCATAGTTCTTATTCATAAAATAGGGTCCATATGAATCAATTGAAAATCATGTAATTAAGTCAAATAATACATAACAAGATTTAAGATAAGTAATTGAATCACAATAAATTGAACTCAGGAAGAAACATATGAAACCCTAAGAGAATTGGGTGAAATTGAATTGGAGATTTAGATTCTTTTGGAACCAAATGGACTAAAGGGTCCATTGGTGAATTCCCAAGTATCTTGGGTAATAAAAGCCCTAAAAGCAAGAGAGAAAATCCTTGCAGCCCATGAAACCCTAGTTCTTCACCTTGGAGCTCTTGAGATAATATGGAGAAGAAACTTTTGAGAGAATTTGTGAGGTTGAGTTAATGGGAGGGAATGATTATTGTTTTCAAGAGTAAAATCAGTTAAAGGGGTAGTTATAGGGTTAATATGACATCATTGAGGGGTTAATTGGGTAGGAAAGGACTAAAACACCTTTAATAAAAATTGTCAGACACGGTCTACTGTTGGACCTATGGTCCGTAAAACTTTTTATGGACCTTACTGGTCAACTGTAGAACAACCTACTGTAACCCAAAAATCCATCCAACTTCCAGAACTTCTTTCTATGGTCCATAGGACATTATACAAATTGTAGACCCCTTCTCGTAGGAACCCTTTTTCCTAAAATATTTCATCAATTCTAGACTCATTTTATGGACCCCTTCCTATGGGCCGTGAGAAATTCTATGTTTCGTCGTGGTGGTTCATAGGGAAAGTTCAAAGATTCAACTTTAACCAAACCTCTGTACCACCTCCTACGATCACCTTTTACGGATCGTAGGTCTTTCTAAGACCTGTAGGTAGCTTTCATAGAATATGCATCAATGCCAAAATGACACTTTTCCAATCATTTTAAACTTATCAATTTCTAAGGTGTTACACACTTGTGAAGGTTACGAGCTCGTATCATCTTTATCATTCCTCCTACATCTTTTCATGATGCCAAGTTTTGGAGTTTGTGTGGTAGTTGCTTTTCATCTCGGTAGACATCACATACTCTTGACTATGTCTTTCTACTATTCTAGTACTGTAGACATTCAGACTAATGATTTCATTGAATTTGTTGTAATACTTAATGTCTTGTACATGTGACACAAGGTTTTAGGGAAGTTTTTGGTTAAATTATGTGTTCTATTTTTCTTATGTTGTGTTTAGTTCTTAATTTATTTTTACTTCCTCATTTACCCTTGTTGAGGGTTGTTTAGGCTGACCTATCTTGGTGGGATATGTTAGGTACCATCACCCCTAGTTTTTGGGTTGTGACAGTTTTATAGTTCTCTAAGGCTCAACTCATAGTCTAGATAACAACACAACAGAACAATGAAGTAAACCTTTTTCACAGTATCAATACAATAAGTTATAGAAAACCTTTTGCCTAGCAATATTACATAGCCTTGTTACCGAACTCTAGAGCAGTACATTAAGGTTGATTCACATTTGCAGCAAAATTAATTAGAGGATTCTTGTTGTGTATTGCCTTATAATATATTTTAAAGGGGTAGTTAATACCATCCCACCAGGTGAGTGATTAAATTGCTCAAAATGGTATCAAACCAAGGTATTTGGACAATCTTTCTTATTTTAATTTTTCTTTGTTCTTCACATTTTGTTTGTTTACAACCCATAGATCTTGTTATCTAGATCTTATTTTAATCTTTCTTTGTTCTTCAATTTGAGATTTTGTTGTTTGGTTATAGGTTGATCATGGAAGATATAATAGAAAATGTATAAATATAGGATCAAGGCGGAGAATTGGAACATATTTCACCTGATTTTCAAAATGACCACTTGAGCTCTGCCGTTGAAAGTATCTTGCCATAGTCCTACCTTGTGTCATCCACAAGTCTGATGCACAACCGAACCACTAATTTTGTTGGAAAAGCTACCAATGTTAACTCCTTCTTCCAAGCTTCAGAGATGAGGAAAATGAAAATAATATTTTTTCCTTTCCTCTTTCATGTGATATTTTAATTAGGTCTAGTGGGTTAGGTCAATGTCCCTCTATTTTGGGCTTGAAATTTCATGTTAACGGTTGGTCCTTACTTTTAAAAAGTGGAATTTTTGCATAGAAGATGGCCAAATGCCCCCTTGACATATATTCAAATTTTGAACTATACATTTCAATTTCACGGGGGTCCTTTCACCCCCTGAAATATTTAAAACTGAAATTATTACCACCATAAATGCATAGTTGCCAAGATGAGTGTATCTCAACCAAAAGTATATATTAAAATTTTATTTTTAATAATTTTTTTCATAAATATGTATTTTTTTAAATATTATTATTTTCATTTACTTTCTTTCTTCTCCGTAACAACATATACCAAATCACCATTCACCATCTCTAAGACAATACCACCATCACTATCTCCACTAAATTCAACATTCTTCATTACAAAAAAGTTCTTAAACTTTATGTTAAACAATTTGCAAAATCAATATAATAAACTACTGATTAATTGATATGGGGTATATATTTATATCACCAAAAAGGCTTTGAATCTGATTTGGAAAAAGTCAATCCGACTATAAATCAAATTCATTTGAACCCCTCAAAAAAAAAAAATCTTACTAATAGACCCTTTAATTATCAATCTCAAATCTCAAATCTCAATCAATCAACTGCATCTCAAAAAATGTGAATATTTTTAATTTTATTAGCTATTCAATCATTAGTGAATCAACCATTTCTTCTTCAAAATTTTCACTAGCATTGGCATCGACAACAACAATGACATGAAACACATAGTCGGCTCCTCTTCATCTTCCCTAAGAGAATAGTGCTCGTCCCCGATGACCTCTATTACTGGCGATACCACTTTCTATGTCCATCCCCTCTCTTTCCTTCCCCTCAATTTTTTACTTTGTTTCCCAGATCCTATGACAAGAAAATCTCCTCAATAAGCCTACCCATCATTATTCACCCCTCTTCCTCACAAGTGTAACTCCAACGATATTTGGGGTTTACATTAATAGTGAAAATGGGTATCTTGAGGATATATGGAGAAAAGAATAAAGAATTATTAAAAATGTTGAAAAAAATTTAATGATATTTCCACATGTAAAACACGTAAAATTCATAAGTCAGTAAAGAAGCAGTTGTGGCTTTTTAAGGGTGTAACAATTTCAGTTTTAAACACTTCAGGGGATGAGAGGATCCCCGTAAAACTAAAGTGTGTAGTTGAGAATTTGAATATAGGTTGAGGGGGATTTTGGCCATTTTCTCAATTTTCGCATATTGTCACTCAAAAATAGCTTAATTATGTTCCATACCTATAGTTTTCTAATTACCATTCATAGTTACATGTTATAGGCAAGAGAGTGGCAATTGAGATATGGAGAGGGAAAAGAGAGGTGAGCAAGAGAGGGCGGAGGGTGGAGAGAGGTGAATTATATATGTATATATGTAGATAATTGTATATATGTAGCTATTGTATATGTATCAACGATTGTATTTGTATATCTGTATACAATTTGAATTCGTATACTATTGAATCTAGGTAAAACATTTGTATTTGTATATCCATTCTCTCTCTCACTTTATACAAACACAAATTAGACATTGTATTTGTAATATTTGTGTTTGTATAAAGCAAGAGAGAGAAAGGCAAAAGAGAACTGGGTAGTAGAAGATATGTATTTGTATAATTATAAGTTTATAGGGCGGAGAGATTTGTATTTATATTTGAATATCCAGTCCTTCTAGTTATACACAAACACAAACAAAAATTATACATTTATGTTTGTATAATTTCTGTGTGTATAAAGTAAGAGAGAGATTAACAGAAGAGAATCAGGTGAGAGACTAGGAAGGGAGATACAAAATTACGGGGAAATTTTACCTTTTAACCAAATAAATAACACATATTAATAATTAATAGATATAAAATTAGTTTCATTGAAATGCCAGTAATTATCGTAGGTTACACCTTTTCATATTTCCTTAATTAAAATAGTATTATTTAGAATATTACTCGTCACTAATCCAACTATTATTGATTTGGTCCTATAAGCTTCTACAGTTACAAGAATAATATTTATGACATAGTCTTTATTCACAATTTATTACTATTTCACTAAATAAAAGTAGATACTAAAGTGTTAAAGAATTCTTATTTTGTTTCGTACGGTATTCAACTCTAAATTCAAGATCCGTGAATTTACTTTTTTCCATTTTAAAGAAGCTCTTTTCTTATGTCTAATACACTGTGTAGACTTTTCAATTGATTTATTTCTACTTTGTTGTTAATCAATTGTCGTAATACTATAAATTATCACATGTGGACTGTGCTCCAAGGATGTTTTCATGTGCATGTCTCTTACTGTCGTGATTTTATTACAATTATACTCTTTTTAAAAAAAGTATATAGAATTTTTTGTCTTTGTAACTTGTAAGTAATTAAATATAAGATTGTTCAACAAGAACTAAAAAAGGCTTACAAGATGAAACTAAAGAAAGAATACAACATGTACTTTGGTTAAGATAAAAAACTAAAGAAAGAATTCTAACATGTATTGTGGTTGGTGGAACCATGATTTAACAAGGGAGAAATTCAAAAAAACAATTTCTTAAGAAAATTCAATAATTTATATATTATGCAAGGTAAAAAAGTTGTAAAATATATCCAAACTTTGACCCAAATTGTTGTAACAATACCGAAATTTGGAAAGGACCTTTTACCTTCCTGCACTATTTAATAGTGTATTTTAAAGGTATATATGTGCCCACGTAGACATCATAACTATTGCATCATTATAAATAGTAATGTGTCCACGTGGGCACATATATACCTTTAAAATATACTATTAAATAGTGCATGGGGTAAAAGATCCTTCATAATGTTTGGTATCGTAACAACAATTTCGGCCAAAGTTGAAGTATTTCTCAGATTCTTTTTCTGTTATGCAAATAATATTATTTTGGAATCTAATAAATTGTGCTTGCTTTCACTAACTGTGCAAATATATATTTTTAATATACATAAATGCGACCAAATCTTTTGAATTTTTTCAGTTCGAGTAAACTTTTTGCAGATCAAACATAAACATATTTTCTTTTAAGTTTTCCAATACTTTTTCCTAATAACTCCTTATGTTCTTCATTTTTTTCATTCTTCATTCTTTAAAAAATAAGAGGTAAATTTATTAACAATTTTTTGGTACCATTTTTCCCACACAACCATATTCATTTACAAAATCAGGTAAATTTATCCTTTTTTCTCTATTACTTTCACATCCAGTCACAACTTTTTGATGTACAAAGTTTCTTCCTTTATAAATTGGACATAAAATATTAGTTACTAGACTTTTATATTTCATCATCTTATAATTCTTATATAATTTTTAATTTATCGATTATTCTTTATTATTCTTATTAATAGATTGCTTTGTTTAAACTTTTTCATTTTGTATGCATAATGGTGAGAACTCAATCAAGGTTGAAACAATAGAAACCATAACTGGTAGTTGAGAAAAAGCCATAACACAGAAAAACTTATGATTTGGTAGAATGAGAACTCACTCCTTTCAGTGATCACCAATGGAGTACTTATATACATGTGTGAATTTAACAACTAGCCTAAAGAAAGAGAAAAAAATATCTAACTAATCAATTCACTAAACGACTATGACATCACTAACTAACTGAAAATTGAACCAACTAATTGAATGGCATAATTGGGCACACATTAATACACATTAATTATGATCATTAATACCCCTCCTCAAGTTGGAGGTGATGATTTCACTGTCAACTTGTGTAAAATAGATGAATGCTTGTCACATCACTAAGAGCCTTAGTAAGTATTTCAACATGTTGATCACCAGTGGACACATGATGTAGAGAAATGAGCCCCTCCTGAAGCTTATTACGCACAAAGTGACAGTCTACTTCAATGTGCTTAGTTCTTTCATGGAACACATTATTATGAGCAATATGTAATGGCTGATTGACTATCACAGTAAGCAACAATGGGAGAAGTAATAGTAATAGTCAACTCAGAAAGCAACTTGTGAAGCAAAGTCAATGCTCCTACCACCTTTCTGAGTGACCTATACTCTGCTTCAACTGATGATAAGGAAATAGTCTCTTGTTTCTTGGACTTCCAGCTTATGGGGTTGTTGCCATGCAAGACCAAATATCCATTGACTGATCTCCTTGAGTCTGAGCAAGAAACCCAATCTGAGTCACAAAAGGCTTGAACTCTACAGTCAAGGTCATTAAAGAAATGCACTCCTAAGGTGGGGTCTTTTTTGAGATATATGAGAAGATGATAAGTTGTTTGTAGATGGGGAGCTTTAGGATCTTGCGTGAACTGAATTAATTGTTGGAAACTGAAGGCTATCTCCAATCTGGTATTAGTGAGAAAGTTCAACTTGCCTATCAACTTCCTATACATGGTAGGATCAGGTAGAGTAGTTTCTTCCTTGGTTCTTAGCTTGAAAATAGGATCAAGTGGAGAAGACAAAGGTGCATAGTCAAAGCAGTCATATTCTTTAGGCAAATCCAAAACAAACTTTCTCTCTGAAACAAGAATCCCCTTTGTTGTGTCAAATATCTCTAAGCCTTGAAAGTAATGTAGTTTGCCAAGGTCTTTGATCTTGAAAGTATTGTCCAGATATAGTTTGAGTTGTGTAATCTCATTCGTGTTTGTGCCAGTCAAAATAACATCATCTACATATACTGCAACAAATAATACCAATGATCCTACCTTTCTGTAAAACAAAGAGTTGTCATAATTGAGTGTGTGTACCCCCCTAAGTGATAGTGTCTCAGTCAACTTGGCATACCATTGCCTTTTTGCCTATTTAAGTCCATAGGGGGACTTATTTAGCTTGCAAACTAGTCCTGGATCAGTCACCTCAAGACCTTGGGGCACTTTCATATACACTTCTTCATGAAGTTCTCCATGATAAAATGCATTATTGACATCAAGTTGAAACATACACTGATGAGTCAGGGATTTTGACTCAGTTAAGGCTTATTATTCAAGGATTTAGTGTCCTCAATGCCTTTTTTACGCTCATTACTAATGTTAATATGTTGATATGAAGCAATGAAGGCTTTAGAGTGAGGCTAGGACATTATGATGCAAAAAGGAATGAAAAAGTTGAAGAAAAGAGAAGTTGGAGCTCGCAGAATCCACTCGGTAAGTCACCGAGTGGGCCTCCAGCTCACATAAAGTTCTAGAAAAACAGCCCATGGACAAAACCAACTTGGTGAGAAAATGGGCAATTTGGCGACACGCCAAAAGGATCGGCGATACTGATCAAGCTCGCCAAAAGTTTAAGAATAATTTGATGAAGGAGCCAAGCCAAAAGGATAGAAAGGGAGAAACTCGACGGATCACTGAACTGGTTGGCAATCGCGACTTACTTCACCGAGTTGACTCCATGCTAAAATTTTGGGAACGTATAAATACAATTTTTGAAAGAAGAGAGAGAGAGTTCCCATATTGTTTACTTATGGGTTTTTGAGATTTTTTACATTCTAGAACATTGTCTTTACAATTTTAGTAGAGTTTGGGATTGAGATTCGGAGATTTTAAGTTTATCTTTGATTTCAATATTTGAGGATTGCATATCGTTAGCAAATCCGATGGAAAACTTTGTTGGTAACGATTTCCTTCTTTTCACTATGCTTAGCTAAAACCCCTCATCTTATGGGTGTGATTATGTAGTTGAATGTGTTAATTAACTAGTGGGTGTTGTTAGTTATTGATTTTAATTTTGTTTTGAAGTGGGTTCAATTAATTGTTCATGTTGTAATTTAGGAATTGAAGTTGCAAATTCAATTCTAGCTTAGTTCTCTATGCTTTCCTAAGAAAGAGGTAATAGAGTAGAATGATTGATTGATAGTTGTATTAATTGCGTCTTTAAAATCTAGCCTAAGAAAGTGGGTTTGATTGCGTCTTTACAAACCCACCTTGAAAGAGTGGGTTAATTAAGGAATTGGGTTGTTTGGATGTGTTATGCTTGTTAAGGTTCGAGAGAACTCACTTGAAGCATAATAGTTGATTGAGAAATGGCTATTGTATTCAAAACCTAGCCTACCTATTGAAATTCAACAGCTTTAAGCAGCTAGCAATTACCCATTACCTGAAATTAGCATTCCACTGATCACACTCCTAAGATCCAATATCTACTTATTTAGTTCCCATGTTAGGTAATTTTTGTCTTAAATTAGTTAACAAATCCCCCAATTTGATAATAATTTGTGATTTGTTTGAATTTTGCGAAATCTTTACTTTTACAAATATTAGGAAACATTTTAACTTCTTAATTGAATTCTTTACCATATCACTCCCCGTGGGATCGACCCCAACTCTTAGCTGGGTTTAGAATTGGATGAAGTGTAGTTGAGCGTTATCAAAAATAACATCGTTGCTGGGGAGTGGTGTTTAGAATTCTTTTATAGAAGTGTACTTGTGAACTAATTTTATGGTAGTTGAATTATCTAATTTGTGTTCTTATTGGATGCTCTAAAACAAGTGAAGAAATGAGTATAAATAGGAGCAACGCCAGTCAACTTGGGAACAATGAGGACATTAGAAATTTGTATGATGTCAATGAGAATTAGTTGGGAAGTGCGGGTGCTATTTGATTGCCTCTAACTGTGGGCAATGCGGTGTTTCATGTGACCAAAACAATGTTGCAGCTGTTGCAAATAAAGGGTCTCTTTGGAGGACATACTTATGGGGACCCTCATGACCACATACAAAACTTCATGGATGTGTGTGGGTCGTTTTCCTTATAGAGCATCACTAACGAGTCAGTTTGACTCCGTTTGTTTCCCTTTTCTCTAATGGGGGAAGCAACGAAGTGGTTGACCAAATCACCAAGGGATTCGATTACTTCTTGGAAGGAGCAGACAAAGGTGGTTTATGAAAGATTTTTCCCTCTTTTGAAGATGGTTAAGTTGAGGGATAATATTCAAAACTTCAAGCGTATTGATGGTGAACTTATTCATGAGACATGATTGAGGTTCCAAAAGTTGTTGCTCCAATTTCAAACTCATAGGTTGTCGTATAATGTGTTTTTGCAATATTTCTATCGGAGTTTTCACGCAGCTAACAAAGGTGTTGCAGACAAACTCATTCAATGTGGAATCATGAGACAATCATTTGACATAGCATCAGCCCTCCTTGATGAGATGATGACAATTAATTGTGCATGGTACACAAGATTTCCAATATCGTCTTGGTGGCCCACTTGGTTACCATTACTCCCATTTATGCTCATCTCTTCTTCTTTTCAAAACAAGCAACACAAACAAAAACCAAAGTAAGTCGATTTAACTATAACACAAAAGAACACAATTTCAACTTCAATAATAGAATTTCAAACAACACCACTCCTCGACAGTGGCGCCATATTGATTAACGTCTCAAGTACACCTCATCTGATTCTAGGTGTAAACGATCGTTAGTTAGTATAAAACCCAATGAAGAGTTAGGGTCAAACCCACATAGAGCGATATGTGTCTAAATTCAGTTATGAAGGTATAAAGTGGTCTATTAGGTTATAGGAATAGAATTTATCGAAAACATTCAATTAAATCTAAGGGTGTGACAATGAATGTCAGATGAGCGAGTTTGGATTGTTAACTATCAGCTACAACATAAGAAAAATAGAGGAAATATCAATATAAAGAAGGATTCTCGGGATGTGATCGATTATAGGCTGATTTCACTGTATGGGTAATTGAAATTACTAATAAATAGCTAAATATCAGTGGGTAGGTTACACTATAGATGCAATAGTTTTCTCTCGAACAACTATTAAGAATTGAGTGATTTCTTTCGAACATCAACAAGCTTAGCACCTTTATTCACCACTTTCTCGAGCTAGATGGGTAGAATCAGATTTAGAATTTAGTCTTTCAAGCTAAACCCATATCTACCCAATAAATATAATCATTAATCAAAAGATTTGGTTCTAAAACTTCTCTCTCAAGCAAGACTAGAACTCTATATTAGAATTGCATTTGCGACTATAATTTATAGAATAAAACACAGCTATTAATTAAAACCACTTCAATTAAGCAGTAAAATAAGTAAATAATAATACCCATAAGCTAATTCAGTCCATAATCACATGATCATACCTCAGGAATTGGGGTTTTAGCTAAACATCATAAAAAGGTAAAAACAATTACCAACTCGATTGGCCATCAGCAGGGTATGAGTCTCCAAGCCTTTACAATGTTTTCTAAGGGTTAAATTTAAAGATCCACTTTCAAATCCTCAAAATTAAGCTGAGAAATCCTCAAAGTCTACAATAAGAACTCAAAAACGAAGAGAAAACTCTAATTCTAAAACTTGTGGATCAGAACTGCTGAGAACTTCTTTTAAATTCCAATTTATAGTTGCCTGTGTTTTGGCCTAAAAGTCCACTTGATGGAATAACTCTTGCCTCACCGAGTGGTTCGGCGATTTGCCTTTTGTTCTCTTCCATCACCATTTTGCATTGGTCCTCAGCATCCCAAGTCTTGTAGCTTTGGGCGATCCAATTTGTTATCGTAGAACGGATCGCCGATTTGCCGATTGCCCATTTCTGTAGCCAACTTTGTTTTTTCCCAGGGTTGGCACGCTTGAACTTTAGACAAGCTCAAGTGCCATAGGAAGTGCGTCGAGTGGTCTTGGCTATCACCAAAATCGCTTTTCTTCACTTATTCAGCTTTTTAGTTCCTTTTTATCCAGTAATGTCCTTGCCTTGAGCCTTAGCCTCCATAGCTATAAATTAACACTTTAACGTCATTTTGGAGCATAAAATAGGTATTTGAGGACACTTATACTATCAAAACAAAGCCCTAAATAAGTCAAAATCTCAGACTCATCATGCTCTATTGTCCAACTCATGGGCTGCAGGACAATGTGTTATTGCAATATTTCTACTAGAGTCTTGACACGGTTAATAAAGGTGTTGTAGACCAACTCATTCGAGGTGGAATCATGAGACAACCGTTTGACATAGCATCAGCCATCCTTGATGAGATGAAGAAAATTAATCATGCATGGTACACAAGAGAAGATCATGTGTCTCATTTAAATCTTGGGATAACAAAGAAACAAATGGAAAAGAACCAAGAGTGAGATGAAAACATTGCCAAGATGATGACCAAAATGGACATATTGACGAAGCATGTCATGGGAAGTGGTTACATGGCTGTAAATACGGTTGGTACTAATAGCGGTGTAAACCCCGATAAAGTGAACTTTGAGGCCATGTACAATGAAGAAGTGCATTTCTTGGTAAACCAAGTAGGGGGTTCTTGTCTGAGCTATCCAAGGCCGAGTAGAAATCAAGGTTGGAATAGAGATTCTGATGATGGTTGGAGATATCAAGATCATGAATGACGTGACCAGGGAACAAATTGGAGAGATAGATATGGGGACAAAGATTGTTTTGTTCCTCCTCATGAACGTCAAAATCCAAAAGAACCAAGGGATAATCCTAAAAGATTCCTGACCGAGGATATGCTTGCTCATATCTTGAATAAGGTGAAAGGATCAGACAAAGCACCCAAGGAGATGAAAGATGACATCTCTTCTCTTAACAAAACAGTCACATCACATGTGGTATCCATTAAGCAGTTGAAAACAAAAATAGGTCAGATCTCGACTCATTTTAATCCAAGACTGAAAGGAGGTCTCCCAAGAGATAATTTGGTGAACACGAATAATGAGGCATGATCCCATGACTATGTCATGCCATGACTTTAAATAAGGCGCTTCTTAGGAGTCAACCCAAGTTTTACTTCATATTATTTGAATAACAATTGTTGGATGTGCATGTCGAAATTTAAAGTTTTGGGGAAAAATGTAGATGGGCTAGCTCAGAACCCACTCTGCGAATCGCTGAGTAGTTCAGTGAGCTTGACGTTGATCACCCTTCGTACCAACTAAATGGCTGACATTCTGATAAATTTGGTGTGCTAAGGGCCACTCGGCATGTTGCTAAGTGGTTTAGCGAAGGTAGTGACCATCGTCGAACTGGGTGCGAACAGAAGGATCACGGCTTTCCAATCATTTTAAATTCAAAACCTTTCATTATTTTTAAATTTTTGACCCTTGCACTCTCACAATCATATTTTAGATTTTAGTTTTTCCTTGAATTTTCAAGGGTGTCTCTGTGTGATCGAAACTTGTCATATTGCTACCCTTTTCCTCTTTGCCTTAGCTTTTTTGTTATCTGCATTTGAGGCTGGTGTCCTGTATCTACCTTTAATTATATGATTTGTTTTGAGCATGCTAATTAGAAAGTAATGGATCAATTTTTTGCGACGATTGTATGCCTAATCGCTTGTTGAACATTATTTTGTAGTAGAGCATGTTAGATTTTGTGTTTAGTGAAAATTAGTTGATTTTGATTGTGAAATTTCTTGAACTGTTGTTTTAATATGTTGGGTTTGGTGTGGGTTAAGTGTGAGTAAACTGTTTTCAACCGAACTACTTGATTTTGCCCAATGATGGATTGGGTGACGTCGTTTTTAAAGGCAAAGTCGTAGTGGTGGTTGAATTTGAATTTATTGGGGGAAGTCTGAGTACCTGGCTTAAAATTGCATAGTGGTAGGCTTGAATTGCGTGGGATTGTGTTTGAATTGCATTTTCATAGGTTGATGGTTGAAAATCTGAAAATTAGGCTTGGGATTTGACACGTCGAGCCATTTGGCAAGCTAAGTCGAGCTCGCTGAGTGCCTCGGTGGATCGCCAAATGACATCACCATCGCTTACTTGATATGAATTAGTGCTAAATTATTCTGTAAATTTCAACGATACACATGTGCTCGGCTATAAGACTCGGCGCCTCACCGAATAACCTTAACCTCGCCTTCTTGAATCCTGGATGTTGTAAATTAATTATGTGATTTTTGGCGAGCCTTTTTTGTCTTGCTTATCAAGTTCGACGACTCACCAAATGAATTTTTGCCTCGCCGATTTGTGCTGAATTGTTTCTTTTGTGTTCTATTACTTTCGGCGAGCCATTTCTTGATTGCCAAATGATATCGGCGACTTGCCATTTGGGTTAGTAGATTTCCTCGAACTTTTTTAGAATTGTTGTTTCACTAACCCTGTGCAACCGAATTCATCTTGTTTGCTCATCTTGACAGATATGGCAAGACCAAAAGTACCAGGAAAAGGTCCACTACCTCAGAAAAGGGGGGAAATGGGTAGTCATTGTTGCAAAGGTTTCACATTCTTGATCTACACTCAAGCAAGTGGTCGGGGAAAGGGAAAGTAGCCAGTGGTGCCCAACTCTAGCAGTTCCAGCTCAGATAGTATTGGCGTATATTCCACCTACCTCACCAAATCTAATTTTTAGAGTAAGGATGATGTGGCGTCTAGGAATTCAATTTATAATTCAGTACCAGCAGATGACCAAACACTGAAATGAAGACGTGCCAAGTTGAGATCCAAAGCACTTCATGATATAGCACAATTTACAACACTACTGACACCACCACCATCTCCAGCACAGGTAGCGAAATAGGCACCACGAGAGCCTCCGGTCAAAGCACCTTAGCCACACTCTATGAAACAGTTGAAGGTAATTTTTCTGCAGATAGTTCTGGAGGAGAAGAGGTTGTACACAGATGGGGTAGTGGACAGACATCTAACAGTGTGGAATACACTTTGGTTTTATAAATTTGAGCAGTTCACAAAGGTCTAGAATCCACACGTGCCTACTTGGGTTATAGAATTCTGTAGAGCTATGGACAGTTAATCCCAAAAAGGGAAGAAGAAAGTTGGATCAGCTGCATCGTTAGATTTTGTTGAGGTTCATGGAAAGAAAGTTAAATGCAGTGAGACAGGCATAAATGATTTGTTTTCTTGTAAAGTCCAGATAATCCACACTTTGAATACTCAGATAAGGACCAAGTTGTTAGATTACTTGAATGAGTGTTTGGCCGCATTACTTTCTTATTTTACACTCTCATGGATAGAGGCGGGGGTCCCGATTGAAAAGTGAGATAGGAATGTGGCTACTAGGTATTGGTTTGATTTTATTAGCAGCACCTTGATGACGTCCCAAAATAAGTCCATCGTCCGACATTCGAAGGATGCACTCATAAGGTGCGTTATTGATCGAGAGAGGCTAAACTTGGGGTCCATTATTGCTTAGGAGATATCCATGAGGGCCAAAGAGAGTCAGACCTCGTTGCCTTTTCTGTTTCTCATCAGTAATCTACGTCACCAGGCTGGAATGCCATTTGCGGTGAAGATCGATGTTGAAGTGACTCCTACCTTATCTATTGGCATCAAGAAGATTGAGGCTGAGTATATAAAGGACGAGTCTGAGCAGAGGAGGACAACACCGATGGATAGATCCCAACTATCGATTTAGAGGCTATGGAGAGTGATACGACTCTTCCCACTCCAGATGGTGAGCCGACAGGTAAGCTAGCTCTTCCATCCTTGCTACTTCTGTTCTGCTGCTGTCTCCTATCCCCCATTGACATAGGTCATGTTATATAAAATGAGCCACCTCACCCATTCAACAGATGTGTGCTCTTATTGAGTTGAGGAAGCTATTCACTCTATGATGGAGCGAGCTATTAAGGCTGCACTTGCTCCCATTCAGGAGGAGTTACGGGGACATCGTGAGATTATCATTGCCCATGTCCAAACATTAGGTGCCCTGACTGCCAGGATAGAGGCATGTGAGCAGAGTGACCTACATGCCACATATTTGACAACCTTAAAGGCTGATATTGTTGAACTTCGATGTGATGTGGATGAGTTGAAGTCTACAGACATCTCTATGTGATGGGGTAGAATTGATATTTCTGAATCACCCTATTCCAATATTCCTATTACTTCTGAGGTTCCTCCGGCTCGTGTGATCGGAGACGTTACAGTTGAGGATGATGGGGAGACCATTGCACAGGAGACAGGTGAAGAGGACCTATATGCTCATCATAAGGCAGTGTATGATAGTCTCAAGGACTTAGAGGGTGCCATGGTCTAGATAGTGACAAAGGCTTATTTACGTGACATGTCCATGATTGACTCGAGCGGATCTCAGCCCACGGAGGAGATCGTTGCACAGCCGTCTAGTGTAGGAGATGAGCCGAGCATTGATGCCTCGATTGAGGCCACACTAGCTACACAGAGTTCACCTTTAGCCTGACAGGGGGATCTTGACTCTCCTGCACTTTTATTTACTTTTGAGACATTTATTTTATTTTACATTGAGGTCATTGTTTAGTTATTTTGGTGGGGTGAAGATATCTTGACACCTATCCGGCCCTTTGGGTTGTATTTTGTTTTTTTTTTTTTGGATGTTTCTTTGTCTTTACTATTTTGGCGCTACTATTTGCGTCCGAATCTTCTCATTTATTAGGGTTCAAATGGTGAATGTGAGTTTTAAATCTCATTGATCCATCTTATGCTCACTTGATTTGTGAATGTTATGGATGTTCTCTTTTACATTTGAGTGTCGGTTGTGACAAATACCGATGTCTCAAATAGTTCTCTTGATAAACAATATGTTGTGCTAGTCCAACGAAGAAATTTGAGTTGCATAAGTCTTATATGAACTCTTAGCATCTCATTATGACTAGGCGATTTGTGCAGATGAGTTTTGCATTTACCGTTGCACGCAAGCTTAACTTGTAGAGTCATGATCGATAATTGTGTTGAATGCCTTGTGTGGTTAGGTTTTACTTGAAATATGTTCTTGTTGATATCTAGAACTTGCCCCGCTATTCCAATTGACTACTTTTGGGTGAATGATTGAAATGAAATTAGGCACAAAGCTTTGAGAGTGAACCTAATTTCTATACTTTTTGTATGACTACCTTGTGAGTTTGTGAACCTATCCTGGCACAATTTAAGTCTAAACTTTTCGTTGGATGAAACATGAACACAAATGGCCCTATTCTTCCCACCTAAAATCTTCTTAAAGTATTGGTCTGTTTGAATAGCCAACTTATGCCAAAATCCTAAGCTAGGGGTGTGGTAAGAATGAGGAACAAAATTGAGTTTGTGAAATCCATCCTTGAAAGACATTGCTGAAGAAAAAGATGGTACCCCTCCACAAAAAAGAGAGAAAGAAAAGCAACAAGAGAAAAGTAAAGAAAAATTTGTGTTAATTATGCATTGTGGAAAGAAAAGGGGTGTCTGATTGATAATGTTTCAAACACACTTCATCCAATTATAAGGTTCAACGATCGTTAATCAGTATATAACCCAACTAAATGAGTTTGGGTCGAATCCCATAGGGAGCGGTACGTGTTTGAGAGTAAATTGGGAAGTATGAACATGATCAAATCAGTCATAGGAATAAAAATGATAGAATAAAAACATAATTTAAATCAGGGGGTGACACGAATGTCAAATAGGGGGTTTTGGTTTAAAATTATAAACTACAAGAAGTGGTGAACAACACGAAATAACAATAATGAGACGGGTTCTTGGGATATGATTTTATTATAGGCTAATATAGGCAAATGGGTAATTGAAACTATTAGAAATTATCTAGATATTAGTGAGTAAGCTAGAATATAGAGGATGTAAACTTTCTCTCGAACAATCTACCCCAAATCAAGTCGATTCTCTCGAACATCGACAAGCAAGCAAAATAAGAACAACCCACACTTCAGTGCATTCACTCTCTCGAGCTGAATGTGTGGAATTGGGTTTAGGATTCACTCTCTCGAGTTGAACCCATGTCAACCCAATACCCACAGACCATTAATCAATAATCTTAGTTTTTAAACCTCTCTCTCAAGCAAGCCAAAAACACAAGGGTAGAACTGTATTTGCAACACAATTCTTAAATTAAACCACAATTAATGATTGAACTCAGTTCTAAACAGTATTTAAACTTACAATTAGCAATACCCATAAACTAAATCAATCCATAATCACATAATCGCACCCCAAGAATTGGGGTTTTAGCTAGACATTATAAAAAGAAAAAAATCGTTAACAAATTGAGTTTCTGTCAACTGGGTAAGATTGATTTTTTCCTTACAATACTCCAATTCAAAGAATCTCAAAGACCCACTTCCAATTTCTTAGAAGTGAAAAACTTCAATCCGCCAAAACTTAGGAAAAACTAGAGAAAATTGTCTCACTAGTTCAAAACTAAAAAATAGATTGTTATAAAGAGTAAAAATGATTCTAAACTAAATGTTCAAAAACATATTTACACCAAAAATGTGTTGCGAAGGGTCACTAGGTGAAGTAAAACTGGCTCACCAAACCACTCGGTTATCTGTGCTTTGGTCAATTGCATCGCCCTTCTACTTTGGCCTTTAGCATCCTTAAGGTCTGTAGCTTTGGGTGATCCAACACTGCATCGTGGAACCACTCAGCAATCCGCCGGCTGCTCCTTTCTCTCACCAACTTGGTTCTTTCCTTCAAGGCTTGGCACATTGGAACTTTAGATGGTTAAGTAGCCATTTGGCGACTCGCTAAGTGGACTTGGCGATCACCAGGCTTGTTTTTCTTCATTCTTTCAACTTGCTTTGTTCCTTTTTGCAAATTAGAGTCCTTGCTTTGTTCCTCAATCCATATACGTGGAATCAAGGGTTTTACATCAGTTATTGGTACAAAATAAGCAATTGAGGACACTAAACTTATATAAATAAAGCCTTAAATGAGTCCAAATCTTGGCTCATCAACAACCCCAATGTAAACTTTTGCTTGTCCTCAAGTAAAACTCAAGTTTAGCGGTTCAAAAAGGATATCTCAAACAGTGCTACAAAAGACTCAATCGTGAATGCACAACAAGACTCAACTTACTCAATTGTGCACTCAAAGATTCAAGTTGTGACTCACCATTATCAAAGACTCTCAAGTTCACAATACTTTCTTCAAATGCAAGTTCAAGCTTAACAAAGGTACTTAAATGCCCTCACAACAAAGATGATTCCATATTTACACACAATTATTCAACACTTTATAATTTCAGAATCACATACAACTCACACACTTTCAAAGATGAACACATGCATGACTTTTCACCCATAGGTTTGCCCTTATTTTCCAGCCAACATTTAGCTCACCCAAGATCAAGAAACTAAGGTCTTTACAAGGCATGTAATAGGGCTGAGTCTAAAGGTATAATCATTTATGCTCTGTGGCTGCTATCCTTATGAAATGTGGTATGGACATCACTTTCGTCCTTTTCCTTCAACATTTTCACTCATTCTCAAAATTCACCCCATTATTCCTTTCTCATGGAATACCGGACACCCCATTTCTTTCACAACTTTATTTCACAACTTTTTCGTTCTTTTTCTTTTTCATTCTTCTTTTGTTTTTTTTTTATGGATGAGTTCCATCTTTATCAAAACCATGGATAAAGGGGAATTTATTTGCACTTCTTGAATTACCCTCTCTTTTCACCATACCCCTAACTTAGGCTTTTGGCCTAAGTTGGCTATTCAAAATACCACACTTCATGAGGATTATGGGTGAATGGATAAAGAGGAGTTACAATTTCATAAAGTTTCTTCCAAGAAAAATATAAGGCTCAAAGGGTGTTCAAGCAAAGTTCACACACTCACAAGGTTGGCCACAAAAGAGGTATATTGCCGAATTGTTTCACTCTTCAAAATTGTTGCCTAAGATCATTTCAAGACCTTGCATCACTTAGTTAACCGAACCAATGGGGAAAATTATAGGTGTCATCACACAAGGTTTATGGTAAGATCATCACACAAGTCATTGGCACTAATATCAAACAAGACTCCACACTTTCGCTAGTGTGTAATGTTTATCATAAGAGACTCATTTGATAACCGGCTAGTCACAACGAGATGCAAAAACTTCACATATTATCTATGCAACTTCATTTGGCCTCATCATAGCCGCACATTCATTTTTGTTCAATTAATAGCACTATTCAAGTCATCGGTATTGATCGTGACCGATACTCAAATTTGCACAAGAATAGCCACAATCACACACAAGGGGTGGCAAAATTTTTCAAAAGGGTCAAAAACCATTTGCATTTAAAACAAGGGGCCATAAGATCAAACATCCAAAAAATCAATGTCGAAACACAAATTAAACACGAAAACGCAATAATATATACATAGAATAGTCACAAGAGGTAGGTATGGAAATACCTCACCCCACCACAAATAAAATGGCAGTTGTCCTCAAATGCAAGAAAAGACAAAAAATGTCAATAAAAACGACAGAGAGGGAGGTAAAGAAGGGTCTTGTCTACACAGTCGCTCCATCTATCAAGGCATCAGTGCCGGGGGTATCAGCAATACTAGATTCGTCATGGTGGTGTCTGCCAATGAAATTTGCATGGCTCAATATATCATCGCCTCTTCATCTTTGTCAGGCCCTGATAGGAAGCCTTCTTATCAGTCTCAGCCTCGAAATCTGCAGCAGCCATATTTTCAACTCAAACATCATCTCCGGTGGTAGCCGAAGGAATATCCATATTTGCTGGCATGTCGAGGATCTCCATAGTCCCGAAAATCATGGACATATCTATGGACTTCAACTGGTCCACGTCCTACCTCAGCTCAGTAACGACCTTCAGAATTGTCACCTCCTTAGTGGCCCCTTGGCCTTGCTCACACACCACTATCCGTGTAGCAATGATATCAATAGATATATTAAGAGGTGTCACAGTAGCAGTCAGGGCCTTCTTAATATTCTCGGTAATGGTGGCCTCAAGCTTAGAGGCACGTCTTTAAGCAGAGTGGATTAGATGCCCCATCCTTAGTATTGCATCCTTGATGAGTGGAGGTCAGAAAACAACAGCGATAGTAACACCAGATCTAGGAGGCATGGAAGCTGTAGAAGAACTAGGAGTCACAGGAACGACACTAGATATACCTAAAGGCCCAGGGGCCGGAGTAGGCAATACTACCTCTACAGGTAATGTATCAGTATCAACAACCGGGGAGGAATCCACCAGGGCTGTCTTCTTCTTCTCCGCCTCATCCTTTAAGTACTCCGCCTCAATGCGTCGGATATCGATAGAAGATATGGGAATCACTTTGACATCCTTCTTCTCATATCGAGGCACCCGAGCTCGTCTACATAACTTAGTGATCAACACCGGGAAAGAAAGAGAGGTTTGGCGCTGCTTGGCCCTCATAGCCATCTCCTGTGCAATGATCATGACCAAATATAGCCTCGTTCTATCGATGATGCAACCAAGGCAGGATGCTTTCGCATGGCTGAGGATAAACTCATAATGGGATGACATGATAGTGCCATTGATAAAGCCAAACTAGTACCTCGCTACTGCATTGTGGTCCTTCTTCTCTATCAGAGCTCCTACCTCGAACCACCGAGGAGTACAATCAGATAACAAAGGTGCCAACCATTTTTTCATATTCTCCAACGTTGTGGTCCATATCATATGCTGACATTTATCCTCAATATCTTCTGAACATTCTAGGACTGCATTGATAGCATCACTATCACACTTCACTTTCTTGCCACTGACAATCACATAATCAATATGTTTGAATTTGGTAACCTGCTTCTTTCCTTGTGGCACTAGGTCTCCGTAGGCAATATAGAATATGTAAGGGTCATGTGGTCTACTGAATATTTGGAACTTGTGGAACTTTAAGCATCTCCAGATCTCTGGGTACCTGTCTATCACACCATCAGTAGACAACCTCTTCTCCTCGATAATGGTCCTTAATCCCTCAGTCTTCAGTCTGTTCATAGACTGGGGAGGAGGACCCTGTGCAGGTGGTGCTGGAACCACATCCTGATCTAGAATAGGAGGAGAACTGTGAGTCTCAAGTAACCTGATCCTAGACGGATCATGCATCCTCTTAGAGCGTAGTTCAGCACTCCAGATCATCAATAGCTCATCATCCTCAGGCTCAGAAGTAGTAGCCCAAGAATTCTTGTGCTCACCCTTACTCTGAGAAGTGGTGAGGTGAGTGGCATATATCCCATCACTGTCGTAGCTAACATCTGGTAATGCAGGAGCAGGTACTAAAGAGAATGATGAAGGAAAAGGAAAAAAAGTGTTGTGAGCACCACATTTCATAAAGATGAAAGTCACTGAGCCAAAAATACCATACATTTGCACTCAGCCCTATTACAAGCCTTGAAAAGACCTTTTTGATCTTAAATAAGCCGAAACAAATATTGATTGGAAAATATGGGCAAACCTATAGGTGAAAGCATGCATTGTGTTTTTTCTAGTGAGAGTGAGCATTGCATTTGATTCTGAAACTGTAAATTATTAAGCCTTTATGGGTGAGTATGGAATCATCCTTTCTGTGAGGGCATTTGAATACTTTTGTTGAACTTGAATTTGCATTTGAAACAAGTATTGCGAGCTTCAGAATCTTTGAGAAAAGTGTGTCACAACTTGAATCTTTGGGTACACATTTGATCTTTGCATAAGTAAATTGAGTCTTGTTGTGTGCATTCATGATGGAGTCTTGTGTAGCACTATTCGAGACCTCCTTTTTAAACTGCTGAACTTGAGTTTGCTTGAGGACAAGCAAAGCGTTATGTTGGGGGTGTTGATGAGTCCACAAATTGGACTCATTTAGGGCTATGTTTTGATAGAATTAGAGTCCTCAAATTCATATTTTGTCTCAATATCTGATGAAAACTCTTAAGTGTTAGTTATTTGGAGTTTAAGGGAAATCATGGACACTACTTAGCAAAAAGGAACAAAGGCAGTTGAAAGAACGAAGAAATGGAGATCTGAGAATCGCCGAACCTATTCGGCGAGTCACAAAAAAGTCTTATCCTCGCCTACTATTCGAGTGTGTTGAGCCCTAAAGGAAAGGATCAAATTGGCGATGAAATGTAGTAGTGAGCATGTCGTCGAGCAATTCCACGAAGCAGTTCTATGTCTCCTAATGATCCAAAATGTGACGATGTTGAAGGATAGAGCAAGAGGGCGATGACACCTACCAAAGGGCGAATCGCCGAGTTGATTGGGGATCTCGACTAACGGCGCCGAATGATCCGCTGTAGCATAGATTTTTGAAAACTATAAATACTTATTGATAGTTGTAGCTTAAGGGGTGATTTTTGAATATCCGATTTTTAATATAGAATTTTTATCATAGAATTTTGAGTTTTAAGTTTAGAGAGGGTTTTGAAGAACTTGAAGATTCAAAGGGTCTCAACTCCAAGAATTTGGACTTGGGTCCTATGGATTCTTCACTCATAGCTTGTTTTGAGGCTTAAATCTTCATACCCATTTGAATGCAAACTCATATTGGTATAAATTTCTATCTTTTTTACATGTCTAGCTAAAACCCCAATTCTTGGGGTGTTGTTTTGTGAATATGGGTTAGATTATCTGTTGGGTCTTGCTTATTGATGATTTTTTTGTTGTTTAGATGTGATTTTGTTTAGTATTTGTGGTGGAACTGAATGAAATTGTAGTTGCAAATACGATTTCACCTTTGTATTCTCGGCTTGCTCGAGAGAGAGGTCGTAGAACTAAGACTACTTAATTGATGGTTGATGGGATTGGGTCGACATGAGGTTCAGCTCGAGAGAGTGAACCCTAGTCCTTGTCCCACACACTCAAATTGAGAGAGTGAGTGGGCTAAGGTAGAGGTTGTTCTTCATGCGGTAACTCGGTGTTTGAGAGAAATCAAGTTGATTCAGGGTAAGTTGCTCGAGAGAGAATTTACCCCCACTATAGACTAGCCTAGTCACAAATATTCAATGGATTTATCATCAAAATCATGTACCCTATAGTTTCGTTTATCCCGTATTCCTACCACATCCCAAGGATCTCATCTCCTTGATTAGTACTCTTTGCATTTTCGCTGATTTTTGTTTACTTGTGACAAAGCCCCATTGATAATTGACGCTTTAGATTTAAAATGTTTGTATTCGACAATGTTTTTAGCTATGACTAATTATAACTAAATTTTATTTTTCTAGTAATTCTCAAGCTCACTCCCTTGGGACTCGACCCCAACCCTTGGTTGGGTTACTTTATTATTGTACGATCATAGACACTTGCATTAGAAGTTGTGTCTTTATTACACAAACACCAAAATGGCGCTGCTGCCGGGGAGTTGTGTTACTTGAGAGTTCTTAGTTTAGTAGAAAAAAAATATTCTTTGTTGTAGTTTACTTACTTAATTTGTAGTTTTGTTTTTCTTGTTTGTATTGAAGCAGAGGAAGTGAGTATGGCGAGCAGCACTCGGGAGCTAATGGAGTTTCCTCCATTAGAGGTAATGATATTCCGGGATTGTATCCTCAACTTCAAGCAATTAGAAGGTGAACGGATCCACAAGTCTTGAGCAAGGTTTAATGAACTAATCACTCAATGCCCAACTCATGACATTCCCGACATAATCTTCCTTGACTGTTTCTATAGAAGTCTTGATCCCGAAAACAAAAGGTTGGTCGACCAACTTATTCCGAGAGGCATTACAAAACAGCCATATGTGATAGCATCCCAAGTGCTTAATCAAACGGCTGAAACGAACCAAGATGTAGAAAAAGACTTCATGTTGGCCTCTCTAAAGACTCAGATGGATGATTTGGCCAGAAAGATGATGAAGATCGAAGTCCAGTGCAAGAGGAAGGACAAATATATCCCTCATCATGAGCGAAAAAGTCCCAAGGACAATGAGGTTAAACGCCTTGAGGAAATACTCTCAATCATTCTCCACAGGGTGACTGAGCAAGATAGACAGCTGGAAAAAATGATGGAAAATATTAAAGGGATGAAGCGAATAATTTGGTCTCATTCCAGAGCCGTCCAGCTACTCGAGAACCTTGTGGGTCATGCATTGTCCTATCTCCAATCATAAAAAAATAGGGGGTTGCCTGGTGATACTATGGCTAACCCCGAAAAGGAAGTTTGAGTGCTGACTTGTGTCGTACCGCGACGTTAACTAAGGCGCTATTTAGGAGGCAACCCAAAACCCTTTTTATTATTTTAAGTTTGTTTTAAAACTAATGGTGTGTTGGTTATGCAGGCTAAAGTGTGGAAAATATTAGGAAAATAGGAGTTTAGCGAACAAAAAGCTACATTTGGAGATTAGCCGAAGATGTCGGCGACCACGATCCAGTCCACCGTTGAGCTCAAGGCAACTTTAAGCTAGAACCTGTAAAACTCGGTGAGCCCAAGAAATTATTTGTGAACTGCCAACCTATCCGACGATCCTAATCCTTACCACCGTTTGTATTCCCAATATTGACTGGGATTTCTGTAAAACTCGACGAGGTAAGTGATGATTTGGTGCGTCACTGAATGATTCGGCAATCATGACTAATGTCGCTAAATGAGCAAAAACTAGATGGTCTTTAAAATCAAAGGTTTAAATTGCTTAAACTCCTTAAAGCTCCCTCACTGTTCATTCTTCAAACTCACACCTGCACCTCTACTTTTATATCTCTGCATCAATATTTTATGTTGGTTATTGAGTTGTGCTCGGAGTTGGATTGCATTGCCGCCTAGTATCTCAATTTCATCTTACTCGGTACCGAAGGTTAGTTTCCAACCGCTAAGCTTCTTGTATTCCAAGATGTACTCAAATGAAATGGCTTTACTTTGATGATGTGCTCGACCTCTCTGGTAGGATTAGAATATCTGTTGGTCTGTTAGGTTCACAAATTTTTCCCGTACAAAGTTAAATAGTTAATTCCTGAAGGTTGCGCTTTAAATTGGATGAAAAAGCATGGGTTGTGCATGATTGTCACTGGGTCTAAGCCTAATTTGAGTTGTGCATGCCTTAATTTTGTTTTCGGGGGTTGTGGGGTTGAATTCAGGAAGTTGGGTCAAAAGCAGGCACGTTGGGTCATTTGGCGAGCTAGGTTGAACTCGTCGAACCACTCGGCGGTTCACCTAAAATCCCTATCTCGCCTTTAATTTAATGTTAAATGTGATATTAAATTCTGTCACTTTCGACAAGAAGCATGATGTTGCCAAACACATTCGACGTCTTGCCGAAAGACTTCTAGTTTGCCTTTTGTCTACACCCTTGTATTCTCTATGCACTGCACTCGGTGAACCGCCTAAGTAGTTGCGCGCTTCGCCAACTGGTTCGGCGAAGTGATTCTATAATTGAACTGCCTTGCTTTTTTCTGAATACTTTCTAACTTTTTCTCGAAGCTTTGCAAAAATGGCTAGACCGAAGTAGCTGGAAGAGATATGCTACCTCGACAAACAAGAGCGAAAAATTTCAAGAAAAATACAAAGGCAACAAATCCTCCCAAAACGTATAATGAGGAAGAAGCCCAGAGCCAGCAAGAGAACAAATCCCCAAGACCCCACTATTCCCTCGTGGAGACGTGGATTCTTCACAACTATCCACTCCTTTATGGCGGCTCATGACATGGACAATCTTAGTAAGTCAGCTGCCGCTGCATCTTCTGAAGAAGCTCTAAGGGCCATTATCAATTTTCAGGCTGATATATCGGGCACTGATGCCCAGACAGATGGAGAGACTATATAGATAGGATTTTTCTCTACCTCCCTCTCTGTCTTTCTTTATTCTAATTTTTGAATATTCTGTTATTTGCATTTGAGGACAAATATGTTTTTTATTGTGGTGGCGTAAGACCCACATTTGTGTGCCACTCGTGAATTGTGTTTTGTTTGAGTATTTGGGTTGTGAGCTATAATGTTGTGTTAATACTATTTTTGTGGATGTTTGAGCTTGTGACTCCTTCTGTTTTAAATTGCAAAATGATTTTGACCCTTTCGAAAAATTTTGCCACCTCTCGTGTGTTGACTGTGGTTGTTATTTTGAAAAATTTAAGTCTCTGTTCTGATCAATACTGATGACTTGAATAGTGCTCATGATCAAACAAACATGAATGTGCGGCTATGATAAGGCAAAATGAAGTTGCATAGACAATATGTGAACTCATTGCATCTCATTGTGATTAGCCATGTATCAAATTGATTCTCTTGTGATGATCGTTGCACACTAGCGAAGGTGTGGAGTTATGTTTAACTTTAGTGTTGATGCCTTGTGTGATGAGCTTACTGTGAACCATGTATGAATACACCTAGAATTTTCCCCGTTGGTCCAATCGATTAAGTAAGGCTATCTCTTGATATGATCTTAGACAACTTCGAAGAGTGTGAGCCAATTTGACAGATACCTCTTTTGTGACCGACCTTGTGAGTGTGTGAACCTCTCTTGAACACCTCTTGAACCTTACCTTTCTTTGGAAGAAACTTGATGAAAGTAGACCTTTCTTTATCCATTACCCATAATCCTCATGAAGTTGTGGTTAGTTAAATAGCCAACTTAGGCCAAAAGCCTAAGTTGGGGGTGTGGTGAAAAGAGAAGGCAAATCAAGAAGTGCAAGAAAGTCCCTCTTATCCATGGTTTTGAGAAAAATGGAACCCTTCCATATTTAAAAAAGGGAGAAAAAAAAAAGAATGAAAAAGAAGGTTGTGGAATAAAGTACAAAAGAAATAGGGTTTCCAAACAATCCATGGAAAGTGAATAATAGGATGACTTGTGAGCACTAAAGAGAATAATGAAGGAAAAAGAAAGAAAGTGTTGTGAGCACCACATTTCATGAGGATGAAAGTCACTGAACCTAAATGACCATACCTTTGCACTCAGACCCATTACAAGCCTTGAAAAGACCTTTTGATCTTGAGTAAGTTGAAACAAATGTTGATCGGAAAATATGGCAAGCCTATGGGTGAAAGCATGCATTGTGTTCTTCCTTATAAGAGTGAGTGTTGCATTTGATTTCGGAACTTTAAATGATTAAACCTTTGTGGGTGAGTATGGAATCATCCTCTCTGTGAGGAGATTCGAATACTTTTGTTGAACTTGAACTTGCATTTGAAACAAGTATTGCGAGCTTGAGAATCTTTGAAAATAGTGTGTCATAACTTAAATCTTTGGGTACACATTTGATCTTTGTATAAGTAAATTGAGTCTTGTTATGTGAATTCATGATGGAGTCTTGTGTAGCACTGTTCGAGACCTCTTTTTTGAATGGCTGAACTTGAGTTTGCTTGAGGACAAGCAAAATTTTAAGTTGGGGGTATTGATGAGTCCACGAATTGGACTCATTTAGGGCTATGTTTTGATAGAATTAGAGTCCTCAAATTCATATTTTGTCTCAATATCTGATGAAAACTCTTAAGTGTTAGGTATTTGGAGTTTAAGGAAAAGCATGGACACTATTTAGCAAAAAGGAACAAAGGCAGCTGAAAGAACAAAGAAATGAAGATCTGAGAATCGCCAAACCTGTTCGGCCAGTAGCCAAAAGGTCTTATCCTCGCCTTTTGTTCCAGTGTGCTGAGCCTTAAAGCAAAGGATCAAATCAGTGATGAAATGGAGCAGTCAGTGTGTCACCGAGCAGTTTCGCGAAGCGGTTCTATGTCGTCCAATGATCCAAAACACGACAATGTTGAAGGATAGAGCAAGACGACGATGAAACCTACCAAAGGGCGGATCGCCGAGTTGATCGGTAATCTCGACAAATGGCATCGAATGATCCGCTACAACATAGATTTTTGACAACTATAAATACTCATTAAGAGTTGTATCATAAGGGGAGATTTTTGAATATCATATTTTTAATATAGAAATCTTAACATAAAATTTTGAGTTCCAAGTTTAGAGAGGGTTTTGAAGAACTTAAAGATTCAAAGGGTTTCAACTCCAAGAATTTGGACTTGGGTCTTGTGGATTCTTCACTTTTAGGTTGTTTTGAGGCTTAAATCTTCATAACCATTTGAATGCAAACTCATATTGGTATAAATTTCTATTTTTTTTACATGTCTAGCTAAAACCCTAATTCTTGAGGTGTTATTTTGTGAATATGGGTTAGATTATCTATTGGATCTTGCTTGTTGATGATTTATTTGTTGTGGTGGAACTTGATAAAATTGTAGTTGCAAATACGATTTCACCTTTGTGTTTTCGGCTTGCTCGAGAGAGAGGTCGTAAAACTAAGACTACTAAATTGATGGCCGGTGGGATTGGGTCGAAATGAGGTTCAACTCGAGAGAGTGAACCCTAGTCCTTCTTCCATATACTCAGCTAGAGAGAGTGAGTGGGCTAGAGCGCAGGCTGTTTTTCATGCGGGAACTCCGTGTTCGAGAAAAATCGAGTTGATTCGGGGTAAGTTGCTCGAGAGACAATTTACCCCCACTATAGTCTAGCCTAGTCACAAATATTCAACGGATTTATTATCAAAAGCATGTACCCAATAGTTTGGTTTATCTCATATTCCTATCACATCCCAAGGATCTCATCTCCTTGATTAGTACTCTTTGCATTTTCGTTGATTTTTGTTTGTATGTGACAAACCCCAATTGATAATTGATGCTTGTGTCACCCCTTAGATTTAACATGTTTGTATTCGACAATGTTTTTAGCTAAATTAGAACTAAATTTTATTTTTCTATTAATTCTCAAGCCCACTCCTTTGGGACTTGACCCCAACCCTTGGTTGGTTTCCTTTACTACCGTTCGATCGTAGACACTTGCATTGGAAGTTGTGTCTTCATTATGCATACATCACCGAATCACTTCAGCGAGCCAGATCAGGCTCGCTGAAAGGATTGGCTCAAAATTTATCCAGAAAAATGGCCTGTCGGTAATGGGAAAGGCCTTTCGGTGAATTGCCGACATCATTCAGCGAGCACTGATTAGCCCACCGAATATCAAAGTGTATTTTAGTGGTTGGGGGCGCAGACAAGGCAATCAAAGAAGACTTTTAGCGAGTCGCCGAGTGCACTTGACGAGCTTAAGCTTCTCGCTGAAAGTTACAGAACCAAACTCACCATTTCTATGAAATTAAAGGCGAGGAAAGGGGGATTCGGTAAAATGCCGAGTAGTTCGGCGAGCTCGACCCAACTCGGCAAACTGCACAATGTGCCTATTTTCAACCTCAACATCCAAAATCAACCCCGCAGTCCCCGAAAACAAAATCAAATTACACACTATTTCAATTAAACCAAGACCCATAAGACCTATGCCATCGGGGTACTCAGACTTCCCCGATTAGGCCAAAATTGGTCGTTTGATGACTTTAGCCCTTAAGAATGACGTCACACGCTCCATCATTGAGCAAAGCACATCATTTAGTACAATTTGGGTTACTCAGACTTCACCCTACCAGACCCAACAACAATTAAGCACAACCCAACAATTTATGATCAATTTTAAGGCACGAAACTTGGGAAATTAACAAGTAGGCATCTTAGCCATGATAATAAATTAAAATATGCACACAAGCACACATTTATGATTCCAGAGAGGCCCAGCGCACATCAATAAAAACAATACAATTGCAAATGAATTTAATCACTAAATACGAGTTTTGGGGTTTGGAAAACCAACCTTTAATGCCGAATATGAGAATTTGTAAAGTTAGGCAGCAAAGTATCCAACTCCAAACACAGATTCAACGATTACAAAGTAGTAAAATTGCAAAAATATCAAAAAATATAGTGCGGGTGTGATTGTATGAAGTTAAAAAGTGAGGGAATGTGAAAGAGTTTGAAATTTTAAACATTTGGCCTTTTAAAACCGTTCAGTTCGCGCCCTTTCAGTGATATTAGTCGGGCTCATCGAACCACTCGGCGATATACCAAGTTATTACTTACCTTGCCAAGTTTTACAGGATCTCCAGTTAATGTGGGGGTCCAAACAACGGACAAAGTCAGGCACGCCGACTTGTTCGGCGATACGCTGACTTGTTCATGGGTCCGCTGAGTTTTACAAACTCAATCTTCATAATTTCTTAAGTCCAACAATGGTCCAAGTCGGGCTCGCCGACTGGATATTTTGCTCACCAATATGCACATTTCAAACAAATTCCACTTTTTGACATGCACAATCAACACCTGATTATTCCCAAAACGAAAAGAAAGAAAATAAAAACTTGGGTTGCCTTGCAAACAATGCCTTAGTTAACATCGTGGCACGACGTAGGTCCTCACTCAAACTTCATTCTTGGGGTTCGCCATAGTATCACTAGGCAACCCCCCTTGTTGTCTCGGGTTTAAATGAGAAGAAATTTGACCCATTTGGGTCTCCAACTGCTTGATAGAGACGGAATGAGAAGTCACAGTCTAGTTAAGGGTCGATACATCTTCCTTCATCTCTTTCAAAATTTTATCAGACCTTTCAACCTTGTTGAGAATACGAGAGAGCATATTCTAAGACTGGTCACACTTAGAAACATTAGGCTTTCGGCGCTCGTGGGGAGGAACATACATATCCTTCTCCCCATCTCTTTCCTTCCAAGTGGGGTTACGATCCCTCCACTCTCTATCATGATCACTCCAGCCTTCATCCTTTTTCCAACCTTGGTTACCACCCTTCCTTGGGTAGTTAGCATGATAACCTCCACCTTGGTTGGCTAGGAAGTTCACTTCTTCATTGTAAAACACTTGCCATGTTGTGGTCCTTCTCTTGATCTTTCTCACGTTCTCCTTTGTCAATTTAAAAGTCAGAGAGGAGACCTGATATTTATGGGTATACCATGCCAAATTTATTTTGGTCATACCATCCAAGAGCCGGGCTGCTATAATGTAAGGTTGTTACATCAAACATCCCGGAGAAAGTTGAGCAGCTACTCCCTTGTTTACCGAATCAATACTTTAGTAAAAGTATTGCAGCAAAACATTGTTAGGAAAACCATGAGTTGGGCATTACTGCACTAACTTCTTAAATCTTATCCAAGTCTCATCGATTGGCTCACTCTTCAAACGCTTGAAGCTTTGGATTTTGTCCCTAAGTGTCATCATCTCCGAAGTGGGAAAAATTGCACTTGGAATGTGGTGAAAACCTTTTCCCACGAAGTGATGGAGTCTCTTGGCAATTTAGCAAACCACTTACATGCTTCTCCCATTAAGGAAAATGGGAACAACCTCAACCAGACCGACTCTTGGGATATGTTCTTGAAGGAGAATGGCCTGTAAACCACCACAAAGTTCCTTTTATGCTCATGGGGATCCTCATGAGCCAACCCACCAAATAACCCTTTCAATTGCAAGAGCTGAAACATGGTACTTGTAATGTGGAACAAAACGTTCCCTTCAGCCGGAGGCAAGCCAATGGAAACAACTCCACCCACAAGATTAGGGTCATTGACATTCCGCTTATTTACATCATTGAGATTGCCGATGTCATCTTGGTGGCCCACTTGGCTACCATTACTTCCGTTGACACTCATTTCCTCTGTATTAAAACAACAACACAAAAACCAAAACTAAGAGTAAGTAGATTCAATTATGATCAAAAAGACCAAAATTTAACTTCACCAAAAGAATCTCAAACAACACCACTCCCCGGCAACGACACCATTTTGATTGATAATGTTTCGAAGACACTTCATCCAATTCAAAGAGTCAATGATCGTTAATCAGTATATAACCCAACTAAATGATTTAGGGTTGAATCCCACAGGGAGCGGTACGCGTTTGAGAGTCAATTGGGAAGGATGAACATGAACAAATTAGTCATACGAATAAAAATGATCGAATAAAAGATCATTCAAATCAAGGGTAACACGAATGTCAAATGGAGGATTTTGGTTTAAGATTATCAACTACAAGTAGTGGTGAACAACACAAAATAACAATAATGATACGGTTCTTAGGATGTGATTCGATTATAGGCAAATATAGACAAATGGGTAATTACAACTATTAGAAATTAACTAGATATTAGTGAGTAAGCTAGACTATAGAGGAGGTCAACTTTCTCTCGAACAATTTACCCCGAATCAAGTCGATTTCTCTCGAATATCGACAAGCAAGCAAAATAAGAACAATCCACACTTTAGTCCATTCACTCTCTCGAGTTGAATGTGTGGAATTCAGTTTAGGATTCACTCTCTCGAGCTGCAACGATGTCAAACCAATACCCATAGACCATCAATCAATAATCTTAGTTTTAAAACCTCTCTCTCGAGCATGCCAAAAACACAAGGGTAGAACTACATTTGCGACTACACTTCTTGAATTAAACTACAATTAATGATTGAACTCACTTCTAAACAACATTTAAACTAACAATTAGCAATATCGATAAACTAAATCATCTCTTAATCACACCCTAAGAATTGGGGTTTTAGCTAGACATTATAAAAAGATAAAAATCGTTACCAAATTGGGTTTCCATCAACTGGGTAAGATTGATTTCGTCCTTACAATACTCCAATTTGAAGAATCTGAAAGACCCACTTCCAATTTCTTAGAAGTGATAAACTTCAATCCTTCAAAACTTAAAAAAAAACTAGATAAAACTATCTCACCAGTTCAAAACTCAAAAATAGATTATTCTGAAGAGTAAAAATGATACTAAACTAAATGTCCAAAAACGTATTTATAGTCACCAAATATGTATTATGAGAGTCACTGGGCGAAGTAAGTCGGGCTTGTCGAACCACTCGGTGATCCGCCCTTTGGTCAATTCCATCGCCCTTCTGCCTTGGGCTTCAACATCCTCAAGGTTCGTAACTTTAGGCGGTCCAACACTGCATCGCGGAACCACTCAGCGATCCGCCAACTGCTCCTTTCTCTTGCGAACTTGGTTCTTTCCTTCAGGGCTTGACACACTTGAACTTTAGGAGGTCAAGTAGTCATTCGGCGACTCTCCAAGTGGACTTGGCGATCACCAAACTTGATTTTCTTTATTCTTTTACCTTTCTTTGTTACTTTTTGCAAATTAGTGTCCTTGCTTTTTTTTCCTCAATCTATATACTTGGAAATTAAGGGTTTTACATCAGTTATTGGCACAAAATAAGCATTTGAGGACACTAAACATATATAAATAAAGCCCTAAATAAGTCCAAATCATAGACTCATCAGAGTCCAATGAGCTCTACCAAATTTTTTGTGTGCTTGAACATGCCAAGGATAGGTTGTGAAGATTAAAAGAATGAGAGAAAAGGGAAATAAGTGAAATTTGAGCCATGCATCGTGAGGGTGGAAGTCACTAAGCCAAAATTATCATTCCTTTACCCTTAGGCTTGTTATAAGCCTTGAAATACCTTTGTAATCCTCTATAAGACGAATGATGTGTTGATAGGAAAATACGGGTAAACCTATGGGTAAAATCATGCATGTGTTTATCATTGAGAGCGTGAGAGTTGATTTTGATTCCTGAAATTGTAATCTTTGATTGGCTTTGTGAGAGAATGGAATCATTCTTGGATCATTCTTGGTGTGAAGGCATTTGAATACTCTTGTTGAGCATGAATTTACATTTGAAGTGAGCATTATGAGATTGAACTTTATTTGATGATGGTTGGTCATGTTTTGAAACTTTTAATGCACAATTGAATATTGCATGTGTAGATTAAACCTCGTGTGCATTCATGTTATGTCTAAAGTATAACTATTTATAGACATCCCTATTGGCTTGGGTTATCTTGTGTTTTAATTGAGGGCAAGAAAAAAGGTTCAAGTTAGGGGTATTAATGAGTCGGGGATTTCGACTCATTTAGGGTTTATTATTCAACGATTTAGTGTCCTCAATATATGTTTTACGCTCATAACTAATGTTAATATGTTGATATGCAGCAATGAAGGCTTTAGAGTGAGGCAAATGCAAAAAGGAATGAAAAAGTTGAAAAAAGTGAGGCTGGAGCTCGTAGAATCCACTCGGTGATTCACCGAGTAGGCTTTCAACTCGCATAAAGTTCCAGCAAAACTACCCATGGACAAAACCAGCTAGGCGAGCAAATGGGAAATTCGATGACACACCGAAAGGATCGGTGATAGTGATCAAGTTCGCTAAAGTTCCAAAATAATTTGATAAAGGAGCCAAGCCAAGAGGCGATAAGAGGAGAAACTCTGCGGATCACCAAACTGGTCGGCGATCGCGACTTACTTTGCCGAGTTAACTTTGTACTGAAATTTTGGGAATGTATAAATATAATTTTTGGAAGAAGAGAGGAGTTCTCACACTATTTACTTCTAGATTTTTGAGAGTTTTTACATTCTAGAACACTGTCTTTACAATTTGAGTAAAGTTTGGGATTGAGATTTGGAGATTGTAAGTTTAGCTTGGATTTCAATATTTGAGGATTGCAGATCGTTAGTAAATCAGATGGAAAACTTTGTTGGTAATGATTTTTTTCTTTTCACTATGCTTAGTTAAACTCTTTATCTTAGGGGCGTGACTCTATAGTTAATTGCATTAATTATCTAATGGGTGTTGTTAGTTGCTGATTTGTTTGTTGTTTTGAAGCGGGTTCAATTGATTGTTCATGTTATAATTGAGGAATTGAAGTTGCAAATTCAATTCTAACTTAGTTCTGTATGCGTGCTTAAGAAAGAGGTAATAGAGTATAATGATTGATTGATAGTTGTATTGATTTGTTCTTTAAAATCTAGCTTGAGAAAGTTGGTTTGATTGCGTCTTTACAAACTCTGCTTGAAATAGTGGGTTAGTTAAGGAATTGGGTTGTTTGGATGTGTTCTGCTTGTTGAGGTTCAAGAAAACTCACTTGAAGCACAATAGTTGGTTGAGAAATGACTATTGTATTCAAAGCCTAGCCTACCCATTGAAGTTCAACAACTTTAAGCAACTAGTAATTACCCATTACGCGAAATTAGCATTCGACTGATCACATTCCTAAGATCCAATCTTTACTTCTTTACTTCCCATATTGAGTAATTTTTGTCTTAGATTAGTTAATAAATCACCAATTTGATATTAATTGTTGAAACTTTGTGATATATTTGAATGTTGTGAAATCTGTACTTCTACAAATTATTAGGACACGTTGATACTTCTTAATTGAATTCTTTACCATATCACTCCCTGTGGGATCGACCCCAACTCTTAGTTGGGTTTATACTTTTTATCGACCACCTACACTTAGGATTGGATGAAGTGTAGTTAAGCGTTATCATACCCCACCCACTCTTCACAACACATGTCACTAAGGTTTTCACAGTGGTCATCTTGACTACAAGTGAATAAGCCTCACTATAGTTTATTCCAACGTGTACTGTATATCATTTGAGTACTAATCTGGCCTTAAACCTTTTTATGCTTCCATCTGCTTTATGCTTGACTTTCTACACCAATCCACATCCAATTGCTTGTTTTTCTACTAGTAAGCTCACAAGGTCCCAAGTGTTGTTAGCATATAATGCCTTAAATTCTTGTGTCATGGATTTCTGCCATGCAATACTTAGAGATGCCTCCTCATATGATGATGGCTCACTATCATGACAAATATTCTCAACAAGATCTTGACTGTTAGATGTAATGACATCAGAAGACACATGGTGGTGTTTTGTAAATAGAGCAGTGAGGGAAAGGTTGGCATTAGGAGAATGTTGTGTGTTGGTGTTGGCATTCTTTAGGCTAGGAATGCAAACAATATAATCTTTTAGGTGTTGTAAATTTTGTTTTCTCTATGGGATCTTCTCTGCGCTACTATGGGAGGAATACGTTGTGGTGTTGGAGATGTAGTGGTAATTGTGGATTGTGGTGTTCAATGTTGTGGTCAGGTAAATAAGTGTAAGTTGTATCAGTCACATTGTTATGATCATCACATGAGTATAATTCAGTATAATCAGTAAAAGAAGTATTCTTAAGAACAAAAGGAAAAGTGTTATTTTTAGATGACAAAGTGAAAAGGAAGACATCTTCATGAAAGACCACATCTCTAGAGATATGTATCCTCATTGTAGCTAGACTCATTACCTTGTAACCTCTTATTCCAAAGTGATATCCTAAAAATATGTGTGGGGTGGTTTTTGGTTCAAGTTTATATCTAAGTACTTTAGGCACAGTGGGATAGCAAAGGCATCCAAAAGATCTAAGATGGCTATAGTTTGGTTTTCTTTTATACAACAGAGCTAATAGGGAGATTTATTTTTCAGATGGCTTGAGGGAAGTCTATTAATGAGATGAGTAGCTACTAGAACACATTCTCCCTAATACCTTAGAGTTAGTTTAGATTGAAACAGAAGTGCTCTGGCTGTTTCTAGTAGGTATTTATGCTCTCTTTCTACCATATTATTTTGTTGTGGTGTGTATGGGCATGTTTTTTGATGAATGATGCCTTTGGTTAAAAATAAATGGTGTGCCTCAGTGCTAGTAAATTTCAGGCCATTGTCTGACCTGATCTTTTTGACTGTGGTATTGAATTGATTCTCCACCATAATTATGAAATTTTTAAGAACATGTAAGGCATTTATTTTGGTATTTAAAAGGTGTATCCAAGTGGACCTATTGTATTCTTCTACCAATGTAATAAAGTATTTGTAATTGTAATAGGTGGACAAATGATATGGTCCCCATAAGTCAATGTGAAGTAACTCAAAAATGGATTTGGTTTGGCTTGTACTATGACTAAAAGGTAATCTCTCTTGTCTTGCCATTGGACAAATGTTGCAGAAAAAAGGTTGCTTGGGAGAGAATGTGGCTCGTAGTATAGTGATGATTTTCATTTTAACAAAAGGTACATGGCCAAGTCTATTGTGTCATAACAAGTCTACATTATCTCCAGCATTCTTACAAGAATTACGATCAAACAAAACATTAGCATTTTTGGAAGTAGAAGCACACAGAAGAGGAATAGAATTGTGAACACCATGAAATTTATTTTTATCATCAGTAGGTATTTTACACTGATCGGTAATGAAATTCTTGACAGAAGAAGAAGAACTACATGTTTTACTTCAATTGGAAAAAGAAAAAAGGACTAGTATTAGGAAAGAAACAACAAATTTGACTTGTGTTGACACTATAAGAAGTCTTCAAACATCTGGAGTAGAAGAAGTAGAGCCTATCTTTGATATTACCAATCACTTGAGGCCTCTTCAGTGAAGGGCCAGACATAATGCATTAGTGAATAAGACTATGCATTTCATAGAAGTGGTTAAGGAATGGACTACAAAAAGATTATACTTAAAAGAGGGCACATACAATACTTGATGTAAAGTGATGTTAGATATGACTGGTACATCCCCAAATTCTATTACCTTGACTTTGTATCCATTTGGAAGTGAAACTAGTATAGGAAATGGTAGGGTTCTAATCTTGGTTAGGGAAGTTATGTTAAAGGTTATATGATTTGATGCCCCTAAGTCTTTGATCCACATATTAGCACTTGATTCAAAACATTTGCGTGAGGGAATTTCAAAATTCGTAGAGAAAGAACAATTCACAATACCTGCAAAATTCATATATCCAACAACAACACTAGAGGCATTAGCATCCTCCCCCACATTTTCATTCTGGAAATGCTATAGTAGGTTCATAATTTTTCCATATTCTCTTTTGTAAATGTAACGCCTCAATTCCCATTAACACAGACTGGCACTCGATACCCAAAAGGCCTGAGAGAACCAACATATAACCTTTGCATACTATGCATATAACTATGAAAATTTTAAAGATGGGACAAGTTCATATAAGATGCAGTGATACAAACCAACACAAGTAGACCCAAAACTTATATACAAGACTTGGTCGTTGAGGCCACAACCTGTTAAGAGACAAGACACAATTGAACTATATACATTAGTTTACAAAGCCTCTAAAATATAGAAAACCTTAGTTTAAGGGGAAGGGGGGGACAAGGCCCATCTTACCCTTAACTATCATACAATAACAACAAAGGTGCCAAAGACTCGGTAAGCCCTGAATCAACCTGGAGCCTCACCAATAGCAGTTGATTACACGTGCTCTTACTAAAAAGGTCTTACCAGGAAATGCAGCATCCCCCGCGAGCAATGACAGTACGAAAAAATGTACTGAGTATGTAAGACAATAACATACATAAATCAAGGGCTCAAATGAAATCAAGTATCCTTATATAAGTGCATAGATAAGAACACAAGACCACCTTTGTTTATTCTTGTGGGATCATGTATGTTACATTCTTTTCTTTTCTTTTCTATACTTTATAATCTTTGTAAGGAATGTGATACAAATGACCAGAATATCAGTGGTAGAACAGGATGACCCTGCTAGGTATATTAACCCTTGGGATGTTGTCCTCATAATTACAGAAATTAGGATCAGCCTATAATAGGATTTTGCCCCTGAGCTGCTACCCATATACCAATTAGGATTGACGCATGCTAGGAATTTTTCCCAAGGCTTCCACCCATAAATATACAGATTGATTCACTTAGTTTCTTTAATCTTTGAGATTGTTGTTTTGGTGGTCATAATCATTTTGAGATTTAAAACTACAAACCAGTAGTAGAAGACATGGGAATAATAACTTTTAGACAGTGACAATGACATAAAGAGCTATGTAACATCAATGAATTTCTTATGAGCTTAACTGGCACAGTCGACTTCAATTGACTAAGTGGAGAATTCACCAGACTTTCTGTTGCAAACACCATTCCTATGCTAGCACATAGGAGGATAATTACACAATAGTGGAGTAATAAATATATAATGAAGTAATTCAATACACTAGGAAGAGGGGGCTAATATTATTAGCTATATTGGAGATCGTACACTGCCACCATGTTTCCTTTACTTGGAATAAACCTTAGAAAACTCACTTTGTTGATATTAATCACAATTATCAGATTTCATACCAAGGAATATGGAATGGAATAGCATTACATATATACCTTGTTATAAAATTCAAAAAGTATGACTTAAGCTCCTTATCTTCTTATTATCTACAATAAAATAAGTTGTAAGACTAGTATTGTAACACCCCATATCCGAAAAAAGACCAAAAATGCAGATTTTGAGAAGTTGTAGATGCAACCCATGGCTGCCATCCACGGACCGTAGGTCAGACCACGGCCTGTGCTGGTGGTGTGTGGTTCACCACTGTAACCCCTCCCCAAACCCAACTCAGAAAATCGGCTAACCCTCGACCCAAGAACAGACCCACGGTCCGTAGGTCAGACCACGGTCCATGATTTGTGTTCGTGGATTGAGGCCCCATTTACCCAGCCTCTGATGCAAACTACAGCCAGCCAGCACGGACGGTCGTTTGATCCACGGTCCATAGGTCTGACCGTAGGTGAGGGTCAGCAGCCAGTTAGAGGAAACTTATTGATTGGGTCTACTTCAAAAGGTCATAACTCTTAGCACAAAAGGAAATATGTGTCTCATGAACTATAATATGATAGATTATTGAATCCACTTTCCTAAGCCAATGAGTTTGCTAAAATCCAACCTCCGAGTAAAAAGTATGGGGACTTTTGGTCTTTTCCTATTTCATTGGACCCCTAAGCTACGTTGTCTAGACCCTAAATTATGAGGTTTTAGTCAGTTTAAGCCTAGAAACATAACTAAAACTTACCTAAGTCAAATCATTTATCAAAACCTAGAAAAATTAGAGCGTAAAAGGAGAAAAGAAGTCAAAAACCCTAGTTCAAGAACGCAGCAAGTTTTCTTCAGTTCCATCCCAGAAAGGATTTCTCCATGAAATTCGTCATCAGGTATGTGGGAATTCACTAGTGGGTTCTTTTCACCCATTAGGTCCCTAGTTTTTAGTTAGTTTCTTGATTCCATTATTACGACTAGACCTAGGGTTTCTTGACTGTTAGAATTGATGGGTTCTTAGTTGTTTGAATGATCTAAAGCAGATTAGTATGTCAATATTCATTTTAATGCATGAATTCCAGAACCCTAGCTATGTATTTCTTTAGTTCTTGAATTACACATGCTAGGTCAAATATTTTAGCTATTCAGTTATATATTCCTCCGTTATTAATGCATCAATATCAGTTTAATTGTTGCATTCTCAGTTTGAGCTATCCAATAACTTACAGAAATTCAGTCATAATGTGTTCATTACTTAATCCATTGGGAGTAGCATAACACTGAGTTAGACTAAGGTTCAACGTACCCAAATAGTCCCAGAACTACTACCCACGTAGGTTGTAAGTCCCCTCTATGGGAATCATTTCAGTGATCACGCCAGCATGCCTCTATACCTCTGGCAGGGTATATTGGGTCCTCTTGATGGGGAGTATACATCGGACTCCACATTTATCTCATGTGGTTTTATTGTCACTTATTAGTAGCTTCCATAGTTCAGTCAGATTCTATTGCATTGACCATTTATCAGTATATCCAGTATTCAATTTCAACATGTTATAAATTGGTTATTGCATGCAGTTATCTCATCATTCAGTATCTATATCATGCTCAGATTATATCATAGCTTATTTTGTTTGTTCAGTTATATGTTATTTCAGTTGTAATCTATCCTGCATGCTCAGTACCTTTTAAGTACTGACGCATACTCTGCGCTACATCTTCTTGTTATGTAAGTTCAGGTTCTCAGCATCCAGATCACACTTAGATCAGTTCCCGATCTCCAGTTCAACAGAATCAATGGTGAGTCCTCATTCTCCTAGGACAATAGTCATGAGTTTCTTTTTAGTATTTTTAGTCCTTTAGTTTCAGTTTTGCTAGACTTAGCTGGGGCCTGTCCCAGTATTTCAAGTCACTTAGAGGCTATTTTTAGACATAGATAGATTCAGCTTAGTATTTGAGTTTGATGTTTCTGTTGTATTAAACTCATCAGTTTTCATATATCTCAGTTATTGTATATGGGTGTTCCCCATCTTTTCATTTTTTTATGCTTATAGCTTCCACATAGTTTTTATTATTCAATTTATATTTAGTATGCACATGATCATGTCAACAGGGTTAACTTGGGATCACTTTTGGTCCTAGGTCCCGTGTCGGAATATCGGGGGTAGCTCGGGGCATGCCAAACTTAGTATCAGAGCATGAGGTTTAAGAGTCATAGGATGTGTGAAAAGCCGCACTAGGTAGAGTCCTTTTCATGGATGTGTAGTGCGCAACACATCTAATGAGAGGGAGGCTACAAAGTGTCTTAGGAAAAATCTTCATTTTCTTGTTACTCTTATCGTGCATTAGGTAATTTGGAATGATCGAGTTGAGTTTGCATCTTACCAATGAAAAGATGTTGCTCATATCTGGTATACTCAGTGGAAGGAGAACAGGGGTATAGATGCAGCTCCTATTACTTGGGATTGTTTCAGTGAAACCTTTCTAGACAGGTTTTTCCCCATAAAGTTGAGAGAAGCAAAGGCCCATGAATCTATGAACTGAAGGCAGGGTAACATGATGGTCCAAGAGTATTGGCTCACGTTTACCCAACTCTCCGGGTATGCTCCTTATATGGTTGCTGATTGCAGGGCTCAGATGAATAAGTTTCTATATGGAGTGTCAGACTTGGTGAAGACAGAATGTAGGAATGCTATGTTTCTGGAAAACATAAACATATCTAGGCTCATGACTCATGCTCAGCAGGTTGAGGGTGATAAGCTTAGGGAATAGGCTAAGGAGACTAAGAAAGCAAGAATAGGTAACTATGAGTATTCCCAGCAGAAATCAGGTGGTGGAAATCGCTTGTAGTTTCAGCAGAAGTCTTCGACTCCAGCACCTTCATCAACTAGTGTTCCATCCCTGAGGTTTCGTAATGATCAAAAAGTAGGGCGTCAGGCTCTAAGTCTCAAGGGAGTGTTATAGGTACCAAAACCTACCCAACTTTCCCTAAGTGTGGTAAGAACCATCCGGGAGAGTGTCTTGCAGGAAAAGAGGGATGCTTTGGGTGTGGTCAGTCTGGTCACAGGTTGAGGGATTCTCCTTCTAGATAGGGTCAAGGAGGTAATAATCGTAGAGCCCAATCTACAACTTCAGTAGCACCAGCAGGTCGCCCGACTCAGCAAGGTAACTATTCTAGTATAGGTGGCAGACAGCGCCAAAACAGGTTCTATGCTCTTCAGGCTCGCCAAGATCAGAAAGATTCTCTTGATGTAGTCACTGGTACGTTACGAGGCTTTGACCTTGATGTTTATGCATTATTAGATCCAAGGGCTACGTTGTCTTTTGTAACTCCTTACATAGCAGTCCAATTCAGTGTTAGCCCTAAAACTCTCTCAAAACCCTTCTCAGTCTCTACTCAACTCGGTGACCCAGTTATAGCTAGACGGGTATACAGAAATTGCCTTGTCACACTCTCTCAAAAAGTCACCTCAGCAGATCTTGTAAAGTTATAAATGGTAGACTTTGATATATTCTAGGTATGGATTGGTTACATTCCTGTTATGCATCAGTCAATTGTAGAACTAGGATTGTTCGTTTTAAGTTTCCAGATGAACCAATCTTAGAATAGAAGGGTAGTAGCTTAGCGCCTACGGGTCATTTCTTACCTTAAGGCCAGAAAGATGATCTTCAAGGGTTATCTCTATTATCTAGTTCGGGTTAAGGATTCTAGTTCCGAATCTCCAACTCTTGAGTCAGTCCCTGTAGCCAATGAGTTTTTACAAGTGTTTCCAGATGATCTTCTCGGAGTTCCTTCCGAAAGGAAAATCGACTTTGGAATTGATCTCCTTCCAGATACCCTGCCTATCTCTATTCCTCCTTACAAAATGGCTCCAGCTGAGCTTAAGGAATTGAAGAAGCTGTTGAAAGACCTTCTAGATAAGGGCTATATCAGACCTAGTATTTCACCATAGGGTGCACCAGTGTTGTTCGTAAAGAAGAAAGATGGTTCTCTCAGAATTTGCATTAACTATAGGCAGTTGAACAAAGTCACAATCAAGAATAAGTATCCCATCCCCAGGATTGATCACTTGTTCGACCAACTTTAGGGTGCTGGTCATTTCTCAAAGATAGACCTCAGATTAGGTTATCATCAGCTTAGAGTCAGAGATAGTGACATTTCGAAGACAACCTTCAGAACTCGATATGGCTATTACAAATTTGTAGTTATGTCATTTGGACTAACCAATGCTCCTGTAACTTTCATGGATTTGATGAATAGAGTGTTCAAGCAGTACTTGGACTTGTTCGTTATCGTCTTTATTGATGATATCCTCATTTACTCTAGGATGAGGAAGAACATGTGAGTCACTTGAGAGTTGTTCTGAAAACTCTCAAAGATCGCTAGCTATTTACAAAATTTAACAAGTGCGAGTTTTGGTTACAATTAGTTGCTTTCCTTGGGCACATTGTGTCTAGTGAAGGAATTCGAGTAGATTCCAAGAAGATAGAAGCAGTGAAATAATGGCCCAGACCTACCTCTACTACAGATATCAGAAGTTTCTTAGGTCCAGCAGGTTATTACAAGAGGTACATGGATGGATTTTCATCCATAGCCTCACCATTGACTAGGTTGACTCAGAAGATGGTCAAGTTTTGATGGTCAGATGATTGTGAGAAAAGCTTCGCAGAATTGAAAACTAGGTTGACGACAGCTCCTGTCTTGACTCTACTAGAGGGTTCAGATGGTTATGTGATATATTGTGATGCATCTAGAGTCGGCCTAGGTTGTGTGTTAATGCAGCGAGGTAAGGCTATAGCTTATGCTTCTAGGCAGCTTAAGGTACATGAGAAGAATTATCCGACTCATGACCTTGATCTTGCAGCATTGGTGTTTGCACTTAAGATTTGGAGACACTACTTGTATGGTGTTCATGTAGATGTGTTCAAAGACCATAAGAGCCTCCAATATGTATTCACCAGAAAGAGTTGAATCTTCGCCAGATAAGGTGGCTTGAGTTCCTCTAAGATTATGATATGAGCATACATTACCATCTAGGTAAGGCAAATGTAGTAGCAAATGCTCTTAGCAGTTTGTCTATGGGCAGTGTAGCATATGTTAAGGAAGAAAGAAAAGAGCTAACAAAGGAAGTTCACAAACATGCTCGCCTAGGAGTTTGTCATATGAGCATATCAAATGGTAGCGTAACGGTTCATAATGGGGCAGAATCTTCTTTGATAGTGGAAGTTAAAGAAAATCAATACAGTGATCCGATATTGCTTGAACTAAAAGGTGCAGTCCATCAACAAGGAGTTGAGGTTTTCTCCCAAGGGGGAGATGGTGTTCTTCGCTACCAGGGTCAATTATGTGTTCCTGATGTGGGCGAGTTGAGACAACATATTCTTGCAGAGTGCCCATAAATCCAGATATTCTATCCATCCAGGCGCCACTAAGATGTACTGCAATCTGCAGGAAGTCTATTGGTGAAATGGTATGTAAAGAGTTATAGAAGATTTTGTGGCTAAGTGCCCTAATTGCCAACAAGTCAATGTAGAACATCACAAACCAGGAGGTATGACACAAGAGATTGACATTCCTACTTGAAAGTGGGAAGTGATCAACATGGACGTCATCATAGGTTTACCTTGTAACCACAGACAACATGAATCCATTTGGGTGATTGTTGATAGTGTTAATATGTCTTCTCGCTTTTTAGCGGTTAAGACTACAAATTCGGCGGAGTATTATGCCAAGTTTTACATTAATGAGATTGTGAGGTTGCATGGGATTCCTTTGTATGTCATCTCAGATAGAGGTCTTCAATTTACCTCTCATTTCTGGAAGTCATTTTAGTAGGGTCTTGGGACTCAGGTTAACCTTAGCACAACATTTTATCCACAGACGGATGGTCAGGTAGAGCGTACCATTCAGACCTTAGAGGACATGTTGAGAGCTTGTGTGATCGACTTCATAGGTAGCTGGGATGATCACCTTCCAATTATTGAGTTCGCCTACAACTATAGTTACCATTCCAGCATTCAGATGGCCCCTCATGAGGCATTATATGGGAGTAGATGTAGATCTCCAGTTGGTTGGTTTGAAGTAGGTGAAGCAGCCTTGATAGGACCAGATTCAGTCCTTGATGCTATGGAGAAAGTACAACTCATTAGAGATAGACTTAAGACTGCCCAAAGTTGCTAGAAGTCTTATGCAGATGTGAGAAAAAGGGAACTAGAGTTTCTAGTTGATGATTGGGTTTTCCTGAAAGTGTCACCTATAAAGGGGATGATGAGATTTGGCAAGAAAGGAAAGCTCAGTCCCATAAATGTAAATCCTTACCGGATCTTGAAAAGGATTGGTAAAGTGTCTTATGAGTTAGAGTTGCCAGCAGATTTAGCAGCAGTGCATCAAGTCTTTCATATTTCACTTTTGAAGAAGTGTGTGGGTGATCCAACATCCGTAGTGCCTTTAGAGACTGTGGCTGTAAAAGGTAGCCTTTCTTATGAGGATATACCAGTTGAGATTCTTGATTGTCAAGTTAGAAAGTTGAGAAACAAAGAAGTCGCTTCAATTAAGGCTTGGTAGAGGAGTCAGTCTATAGAGGGAGCTACTTGGGAATAAGAAGCGGTTATGAAAGCCAAGTATCCTTACCTCTTTCCTTCTGATTCCACTTCATCTTGAGGTAATAGTTCCTCTTCAGTTTTCAGTCATTCATGCGTAAATTCAGTCTTAGAATCATGCTCCTTTATTTTGTACTTATATTTTAAGCGTATTTTCATGTTCTTGGAACTCAGTTCAGTCAGAAATTTAGTTCTCAGTGTTTAGTGGTAGGGATTGTAGCCCTCTCCCTCCATTTCAGCTAGTTTAGTCTACATTTGAGGACGAATGGTCTCGGGGGGGAGATAATGTAACACCTCATATCTGAAACAAACCAAAAATTTAGATTTTGAGAAGTTGCAGGTGCAACCCACGGTTGCCATCCACAGACCGTAGGTCAGGCCACGGCCCGTGCTGGTGGTCCGTGCTTCACCACTGCAACCCCTCCCCAAACCCAGCTCAGAAAATCGACAAAGTTTCAACCCACGATCCATAGGTCAGACCACTGTCCGTGTTCTGTGTTTGTGGATCGAGGCCCCATTTACCCAGCCTCTGATGCAAACGACAACCAACCAGCACGGACCGTCGCTCAATCCACGGTGTGTAGGTCTGACTGTATGTGAGGGTCAGCACCCAGTTAGAGGAAAATTGTTGATTAAGTCTATGTCAAATGGTAATAACTCTTATCACAAAAGGAATTATGTGTCCCATGACTTATGATATGATATACAATGGCTTTCTCTTTCCAACGCTACTGAGTTTACTAAAATTTGACATACGAGTAAAAAGTTATGCTCATTTTAGTGAAGCCCTGTCGGGCAGACTTGACCTATGACCCCAATATACGGACCGTAGATTGACCTACGGCCCATAGGTCCCGTTCGTCAATCACTCCGACAGCAGTTAAGTCAGGGGTCTTTTGGTCTTTTCCTATTTCGTTGGACCCCTAAGCTACGTCATCTAGACCCTAAATTATGAGGTTTTAGTCAATTTAAGCCGAGAAACATAACTAGAACTTACCTAAGTCAGATCATTAATCAAAACTTAGAAAAATTAAAGTGTAAGAGGAGAAGAGAAGTAAAGAACACTAGTTCAAGAACGCAACAAGTTTTCTTCAGTTCTAGCTCAGAAATCAAAGGATTTCTCCGCGAAATTCATCACCAGGTATGTGGGATTTCACTAGTGGGTTCCAAAACCCATTAGGTCCCTAGTTTTTAGTCAGTTTATTGATTCCCTTATTATGATTAAACTTAGGGTTTCTTGAATGTTAGAATTGTTGGATTCTTAGCTGTTAGAATGATCCAAAGCAGATTAGTATGTCAATATTCAATTCAATGCATGTATTCCAGAACCCTAGCTATGTATTTCTTTAGTTCTTGAATTACACATGCTAGGTCAAATATTTCAGTTATACATGCCTTAGTTATTAATGCATCAATATCAGTTTAATTGTTGCATTCTCAGTTTGCATGTTCAGTTTGAGCTATCCAGTAACTTACAAAAATTTAGTCATAATGTGTTCATCACTTAATCCTTTGGGAGTAGCATAATACTGAGTTGGACTAGGGTTTAGCGTACCCAAAGAGTCATAAAACTACTAGCCACGTAGGTTGTAAGTCCCCTCTGTGGGCATCATTCCAGTGATCACACCAGCATGCCTCTATACCTCTGGCATAGTATATTGGGTCCTCTCGATGAGGCGTATACATTGGACTCCATATTTAGCTCATGTGATTTTATTATCAGTTATTAGTAGCTCCCACACTTCAGTTAGATTCTACTACATTGACCATTTATCAGTATATCTAGTATCCAATTTTAGCATGTTATAAATTGGTCACTGCATTTAGTTATCTTAGCATTCAATATCTATATCATGTTTAGATTATATCATTGCTTATTTGCTTTGTTCAGTTATATGTTATTTCAGTTGTATTTTATCCTGCATGCTCAATACCTTTTAAGTACTGATGCATACTCTACGCTACATATTCTCGTGATGAAGGTTCAGGTTCTCAGCATCCAAATCATGCTTAGATCGATTCCCGATCTCTAATTCAGCAGAATCAGTGGTGAGTCCTTATTCTCCGAGGACAATAGTGATGAGTTTCTTTTCAATAATTTTAGTCCATTAGTTTTAGTTGTGCTAGACTTAGCTGGGGCCTGTCCCAATATTTCTAGTCAGTTAGAGGCTATTTTCAGATAGATTCAACTTAGTCTTTGAGTTTGATGTTTCTTTTGTATTAAACTCATCACATTTCATATATCTCAGTTATAGTATATGGGTAATCCCCATCTTTTTATTTTGTTTATGATTATAGCTTCCACACAGTTTCTATTATTCAGTTTATATATAGCATGCTCATGATCATTCCATCAGGGTTAGGTTAGGATTACTTGTAGTCCTTGGTCCCATGTCCACGTCTCGGGGGTAACTCGGGGTGTGACCAGTATTAGTATCTAATCAATCGATTTGAGCTACTACTTGATCTCACCAAAGAAGTGATCAAGCAGTATGCATGCAGTTTACTAGCCAATGTATCACGATCACAAAAAGTTACAAATGCAATTACGATAAACCTTTCTAGCTATAATAGGCTCACCAATTGCTGTAGACACTTCAAATGGCTTCACTAATAATTTTGGTGTTTTATTAACTTCCCAGCAATCAATGGAGTAGCATATCATAATGTAGACCCGAGATCAATTATTCATATATAATATGTGAAAAGATGGACAATGTACCTATAACCAGATCCGGTGAAGCTTTTCAAATTTTGTCGATCCCCTAGAGCATATGTGTGATTCTGAATTCCACTATTATTAGTTGTTCCCCTAGTTCTTCTACCATGACCAATAGGCATATTTCCCCTATCTAAAGAAGGTGTCGATGATGATGGTGATACAACTGATCTAGTAGGTTATGCCACACCACCCATGCCTTTATGAGGATAATTTCTCATCATGACCTAGTGTACCACACCAAAAACAAGCATTTATCCCAAACCGACATGCACCTAAATGATTTCTTCCATATTGTTTGCAAAATTATCGATTGAAGAGGTATTTATTGGCTTATACTTCCCTGCTCTTAGTGCCCCGTTGTTCGTGAACCTTGGCTTTCACCTCTTTGCCCAAATTGATTGCCACTGGACTCTAGAAACTGAGGTGGGGCACTAGTTGTAGAGTAGGAATATGATGGCCTAGGTGATCTATTAAAGAATCGATGCTTAAACTCACCTTAGGATGGCGTAAACTACCCCATGGATCTGTCTCTCTTAGACTTCCCTCTTTCAAAATCTTGGGTCCTTCTTCTTTGTCTTTGATCCTCCAAATTTTGTGCAAAAGCTTGAATTCTTTCTATATCCATGTCTTTATTCAACAAAGAAATGGCACAATCTCTAAACTGATAGGAATCCAATATATCCATGCATTGATGAACTCTATCCTCCATAGTTGCTAAAAAATTAGGAGTGTACTTGGAAAAGGAATTAAATTGGAGATTGTACTCCATCACGATTAGATTCCCTTGGTGGAGATTTAAGAATTGATCTATACAAGCCTCTCGAATCTCTAATGGTAGATAATGGTCAAAAAATGTCTTTCTGAACTCTTTCCAAATAATTGAAGGTGCACATGTACCCTTAGATTGTTTCCAATCTTTGTACCACAAAATGACCACCCCTTTTAATCTATATACTGCTAGCTCAACTAATTGTTTATCCGATACATGCATAACATCAAAAGTCCGCTCAATTTGATTGATAAAGTCTTGCAGGTATTCATTAGGATCTGACCTAGTGAATGATGGAGGTTCTAAATTAAGAACATCACGTATCCACACACTAGTAGCCCTGTCCGCACCTCTAGTATCTGTAATTGGACCCTTTTTCCCTTGGACAACAACTATACAAGTCAATAATTTGACTGCATTCTTTAAATCTTTCTTCGTACCATTAACACGGATTCTTGAGGTTTTGCTTCCCTCCTTAGATCTTCTGGAGATGCAAGCATAAGGGAAGTCTGTGATATAGACTCATCGTGAGCTTCACTTTGTTCAGCACGCCTATTTGGTGATTGGCTGGTCCCTTCTTCAACAACCACATCTATTTGCTAACCTATATTTTAACTCCTCGTAATCGACATCTTAGCTATAATAAAACAATTTAGAAGTTAGATACGATTCACCTACAACATAGGTTCTATTACACGATCTAAGAGATGAAAGAAAAGAGACAAATTCTAAATTTACCGTAGCTTCCTGCCTATAGATCTGGTGCACAACACATCCATAAGCAAGACGTTACATAGACACGATTTTGTGGACTCCCTAGGATAACCTGGCTCTGATACCACCTTTGTCATGCCTCAATTCCCATTAAGATGGACTAGCACCTAATGCCCTAAAGGCCCCAGAGAACCAACTTATATCCTCTATTTACTGTGCATACAACTATGACCATTTTAAAGTTGTTACAAGTTCATATAGGATGCAGCAATGCGAATCAAAACAAGTAGACCGAAAACTTATATACATGACTTGGTCTTTGAAGCCACAAATTATTAAGAGACTAGATGCAACTAAACTATATACATTAGTCTACAAAGCCTCTAAAATATAGAAAACCTTAGTTTAGGGTGTGACAAAGCCCCACCTTACCCTTAACTATCATATAGTAACCAAATAGGTGCCAAAGCATTGGTAAGCCCCGAATCAACCTAGAACCTCACCAGTAGCAGTTGAGTACCTATGCTCCTACTAAAGAGGTCTACTATCTGGAGTAATTCTACCTACAGTGTGAAATGCAACATCCCCCGCCAGGGACATCAGTATGAAAAAAATGTACTAAATATATAAGGCAATAACATATGTAAAAGAAGGGCTCAAATGAAATCAAGTATCAATATATAAGTGCATAGATCATAATTGGAATTGGGATATGGATGGAATATAGTGAAATAGAGCCACTTTGAGGTTCCTTCTGAAATGAGGCATGTAAGGGAGCCACTAAGAAGAAGTTCTGGGAGTTACGAAGAAAGTTTCGAGCCAACTCTCTTACTTGTTCTTGTAAGCTATTTCTTTCCCTTACTTTAGTAAGTAAGCATGTAAACGATCATCTCTCCGCAGATAAAAGACTAGATTAGGCCCCATAGAGATACTCTTTTTCTTCTTTCTCAAGAGCTTGAAATTGGGCTCGCAAAAGGAAGTTCTCCAGGTGTGAAACTCGTTGGTTCCGTAGTTTTAGAATTCTGCTGATCCCAAGTACTCCATCTCTATCATTGCATATAGGAATATAGAAAGTAAAGAGGAAAAGGCACGACCAGAAGAATTGTGTGAAATAAGTGAAATTTTCCCGGAAGTCGATGACTATTCATAGCTATTACCTTGACACAAAAGAAGAGTTCAACCAAATGCTTTATTTATGTCCTAGTTGATCCTGATTCGACATTAGAAGTATATTTATTTTTCCCCAATAACTGAATACTCCCCTCTTAGTAGCTCTGGATCTCTTGATCTAGGGCGCCTTTTCTTCGCTCTATTCCCAAGTCTTGGGCTAAGTTGATCTTGGAAGTCAGGCTTTCTTCCTAAAGCCAAAGTCCAACCTCTTCCAAGTGCTTGACCACCTTTGTTTACTCTTGTGGGATCATGTATGTTACATATTTTTCTTTACTTTTCTATAATTTATAATATTTGTAAGACATGTGATACAAATGATCAGTTGATTAGTGGTAGAAGTGGATGACCCATGCTAGGTATATTAACCCTTGGAATGTTGTCCTCATAATTAACGAAATTAGGATTGGCTCATGCTAGGCTTTCGCCCCTCAGCTGTCACACTTCTATACCAATTGAGATCGACCCATGCTAGTCATTTTCTCCCGAGGTTCCACCAATAAATATACATATTGTTTCACTTAGTTTCTTTAATCTTTAAGATTGTTGTTTTGGTGGTCATAATCATTTTTTTGATTTGGAACGACGGACCAGTAGTAGATGACATAGGAATAATAACTTTAAGACAATGACAATGACATAAGGAGTTATGTGACATCAATGGATTTCTTATGATCTTAAATGACACAATTGACTGTAATTGACTAAGAGGAGAATTCACCAGACTTGTTGCAAACTCCATTCCTATACTAGAAAATAGGAGGATAATTACAAAATAGTAGAGTAATAACATATAATGAAGTAATTCGATACACTAGGGAGAGGAGGAAATATTATTAGCTATGTTGGTTCTCTCGGGCCTTTAGGGCATCGGGTGCCCGTCCGTCTTAATGGGAATTGAGACGTGATAGTAAATCCAGCACATAGATGATTATTACCTTGTGGTTGTTCCTCTCCATGAGCATAAATCATGCTATTTGTAACACCTTGCACATTTGCCACCACTATTTTTCCTTTAAAGTTTGAGCTTTGTTGCCTAAAGTTCTGACCATCACTATAGTTCCCTTTCTTGTAATTTTGATTGTTGTTGCCTTAAGTATACCTATGTATCTTTTAACACTTATCCCTAGTGTGTCGTGTCATCTTACAATAGTCATACACTATAGAATTTCTACTACTACTGCTGCCTGAATAGTAGTTTTCTCCTGAACTTCTACTACCACCTACATAGTTATTTCCTTGATAGTTTGTTCTGAAAGTCCTACCTACACTATCTTTGTTGTCGAGAGAATTTGGATTCAAAGAGATTGAATCTGTGGGCATTTGACCAATGGGTCTGAATTCTCTTTGTTTCTCTTCTTGAATCAACAAGGAGAAAACTTGTTCATTGCAAGGGACTGGATTCATCATGAGAATGTTTCCCCTCACTACTGTTTATGCATCATTTAGTCCCAAGAGGAACTGGATCAAACATTTATCTTGTTCTTCCTTATACATACCATCCTTGGCACCACACACGTACAACTACAATTATTTTTCACACTCAAAGTGTTCAATTTCTCCAACAACTTTTTCATCCTTGTATAGTAGACAGTGACATCCTACACTCCTTGTGTGAGGTCATTAATTTCCTTATGTGTCTGGTACAATTTTTCCCCATTGGTTTGATCGAATTTATCTTCTAATCCCTTTCGAAGTTCAATAGAATAATTCACATACTCCACACTGTTTGAGATCTCCTTAATGAGTGAATTCAAAATCCAAGATGCTACCATGTCATCACACCTCTTCCATTGGCGTAGTTGAGGTGAATTGGAATTTCACTTCTCACAGCTTCCATCGATGAAGTCTAATTTGTTTTTTTACTGACAGAGCTCGCTGACTCCACTTCTCTAGGATCGATATCCTGCTCCATAAAATTGATTAGAAACAAGCATCATTCTTGTAAAATCTGAGGGATGCACTGATAAGGCAAAACTAGTATCATTTCTAGAGGTGTTGGTTCCCTTAGAAGTGGCTATGTTATCATCGACAACCATGAATGTACTCAAAAAATTGATCGTGAATTATGTGACAAAAATATCTATGATCTAACCCAAATCTAGAGATGACAAGTATAGAAAAGGAAACTTGAGCTTCCAATAGAAAGCTCGAAAGTTCTTATCATTCGAAATGGCATTCAAGTAGCAATGTAATCAACAGAAGATGAAGAATAGATCGACTAACCTTGCTTTAATACCATATCAGAATTTACACAAGTGGTGAGAATTCAACCATGGCTGAAACCATGAAAGCCATAGCTGGGAATTGAGAAAAAAATTACACAAAAAAACTTGTGATTTGGTAGAATGAGAACTCACTCCTTTCATTGATCACCAATGGAGTACTTATATACATGTGTGAATTTAACAACTAACATGAAGAAAGATAAAAAATATCTAACTAACTAATCAGTTTAATAAGCATCTATGACAGCACAAACTAACTTAAAATAGAACCAACTAATTGAATGGCATAATTAGGCACACTTTAATACACATTAATTATGATCATTAATACAACCATATTCATTTACAAAATCAGGTAAATTTATCATTTTTCTCTCTATTACTTTCATATTCACTCACAACTTTTTGATGTACACAATTTCTTCCTTTATAAATTTGACATAAAATGTTAGTCCACATTTCATCATCTTATAATTCTAATAGAATATGAATTATTATTTCTTTTTCTTATTAATAGATTGCTTTGTTTAAACTTCTTCATTTTGTATGAATATGATGACGTGTATATCTTATTGTTTTTAAGTTAATTGGGAATTGATATTACGAATGTTTTATATACATGAGTTATGCCTATATTAATTTTATACAGTAATAGAGGTCAAACGTGCGAGGCACGTTACCAGAACTAGTATATATATATATATATATATATATACTATCTTAAAACATGAACTCCTTAACATGAATGTTAAATTACTATAATACCCCCGACTTAAAACACCCATTTTAGTATATATTATATATTTTATGTTATATTTATTTATTTGTTCTATATTATATTGAATGCTAACACCTTTTCACATTGATGGGTAGTGACTTTTTTGAAGGGTTGTGATTTTTTTTATAGAGTCGTGACTTTTTCAATGAGTTATGATATTTCTGAAAAGTTGTGATTTTTTTGAAGGCTTGTGACTTATTTGATAAGGCACGATAAGCATCTTTTCATATTATCCTTTGTTGTCTATAAATAGAGGGAGTTTCTCACACTTCTACACTATGAATTTTGTAATATTTCTATTCTTCTTCTTAAAACAAGGAAGATTGTGAGAGTTGTTCAGTTATGAAATTACAATAATATTTGTGGCTAAATTAGATAGATCAACAAAAAATGATGCAACAAAGAGAATGGAATAACTCAACTTCAAACGAGAAGACTATCTACATAACTAATATGTACTCATTTTTATAGCCATAAATATTTTTTTGCAACAACTTCTACTTGACAATAAGTTCAATGATTTTCTGTTGCACAAACTACAACTTGGTGTTCAAGATGTGAAAAGTCTCAAACTATTGGAGAAAAAGGATTTGATCAAAAACTTGTTTGAAGAGTCAAAACTAGATTTAATAAGTATCCTCTGTTTCCAATTTATTTGTTGTACTTTTATTTTTATTCACTTTAATATAGAATGTTCTTTTTTCTTGGGGGGGGGGGGGGGGGGGGGGGGGGACATTTTAAAGACCACAAAGTTAAAAGACATTTTTATATATTCTACGTATCCTTAAATTAAAAGTCTTCTTTATTTTTAAAAATTTCATATCAAATTAAAATTAGAAAAATATATATCTATCTTTTTTATCTATAGTACCTAAAAAGAATGAACTACATAACTTAAATGATAAATTAATATGATACCCAAACTTATATTGTATTGCATTTATTTATTTATTTTATTTTATATTATGTTAAAAGTAGTTCACATTGAAGGGTTGTGATATTTCCAAAGTGTTATAATGTATCCGATGAGTTGTGATATTTTGGAAGGGTTGTAACTTTTCTACAAAGTTGCGACTTCTCTGAAGAGTTGTGACTTTCCCGAAGGGTTGTTACTTTTCCTAAGGGTTGTGACATTTCAAAAGAGTTATGACTTTTCCAATGAGTTGTGACATTGTTAAAGGGTTGTGACTTTTCTAAAGGGTTGTGACACTTTTTTTATTAGGCACAATAAGCATTTTTTCCCAATCACTACAACCCTTTGTTGGCTATAAAAAGAGGATTTTCCTCAAATTTTTAAACTAAATCTTTTTGAAGATTTTCATTGTTGTTCTTCTTCTTAAAACACCAATTTAGTATATCTTCTATATTTTATATTATGTTTATTTACTTATTTATATTATATTATATTAAAAGAAGACACCATTTCACATTGAATGGTGACGACTTTTCCAAAGAGTTTTGACTTTTTCGATGAGGTGTGACCTTGCCAAAGGGTTGTGACTTTTATGATAACAAACAATATGGGCATGCTCATACTACCCTTTGTTAACTTTATATGGAGGGGTTTCTTCACAGTTTTAAGCTACGATTTTATGTTTTATATTCTTCTCTTCGTAAAAACTCAAGTTTGATTTTCAGACATTGACAATCTAAAAGTTCAATGAAATTTGAACACTCCCTAACATGAACGTTAATTTAATATAGTACTCCAACTAAAATTATCCAATTTAGTATATCTTCTACATTTTATATCAATGTTTATTTATATTATATTATATTATATTATATTAAAAGAAAGAACTCCAACAATACAATAATAACTTAGTAAGTATATTTAAGAGGTATAAATAAGAGATTTTAAAGATGAATAACTTTCAGAAGTAACTATAAGAAAGTTTACATCCACTATTCATACGAACTTATACTTTTATTATTCATTTTATAATTGTTTACTTAATTTGTTTATTTATTGATATTCACATTATTTTTAAAAATAGTGTAGTACATGGTTTGATATTCACGTGCAATGCACGTGCGTCAAAACTAATATATATATATATATAAACTCCATTAGATTTGTCTTGCAAAATCAGAAGCACTTGAAATTGTTACATGACAAAGGACAAACATAATTACCAGAAAAGGTGTTTTAGGAAATTCATGAGCCAATGAAAAATATCTACTTTAAAAAAAAAAATCAAAATCACGCAATTCTAAGAGTTTTGGTAATTGGTCAAAGAACGATAACATAAATAATCAAACAAATAAAAATTTTCAAAATTTTGTCTATCAATATAAAAGATAATATCAATAACATATTTCGCGGTCATGAGATTTTCATATGTCATAAAAAGGGAATACATCAATCTTCAAACATATTAGTTTGTCTAAGTTTTAAAATCTCCAGGAAAATAAAATAAAAGCATCATACTAAACCATCATAATTTTTAATCAGAGTAACATAATGCTGCTTTGATTTTTGAAACTATAGAGCTCAAAAGGTTATGAATATAAGCCACTGCCTCCATTTGTTGGTGCTGAGAGATTGAATGATTATTGGCACAAATTAATTTTTGCAAAGCCACTATCAAGATTGAATCATTTTGTACATTTCCATTATTGTTCCTATCTGAGTCGAGGCGACCATCATGACTTATCATGATATCTGAGGGCAAAATAGCAATTTATTTTGCATCACTTCCATTGACAATTGAAGTGTATGTTGATAAATCTATGGGTCCATAGCTTAAAAAGGCTCCCATGTCATCAATGTTTGATTCTTGAAGAATTAACATGTCGTTCTCTGTTGACATATAAGGTTGCATACATTACAACAATTTAAGGGAAAATAGTGTAAGCACTAAGAAGAAATAAGAATTTCTGAGGGACAATTTTTTAGGCTAAACAACAAAAAATTCATCTGTAATTCCATCGAATAATGTATTGTCAAATAATGTTGTTAACTATAGCTAATTTGCAAAATTTAAGTGATGAATTTCATAATCAATTCTTGTCCCTTTTATAGTCATATGTATTTATCATAATTAGTTCACCTAAAAAATAAAAAGAAAGAAAATCAAGTGGAATTATTAATCCAGAAAATATGACAAATGAAGACTTGCTATAATAGGCTAAGTTATGATAATATGAAGAAGATTTTCAAATTGTAAGTGTATAAAATAAACACATTAAAAGATGGTTTTGTTTTCTTGTGTTTAATTTACTACAACTCAAAAGTGAAATTGGACCACCAAAAATGTCTTTTAATTTAATAATCATAGATTAAAAAATAAAAAGTGTGTGGGGTGGGAGTGGGAGGGTGGGGGGATACAAGTTAGAAATTTTGATATTTTTACATGTGAATACAAGATGAATCGAAATCATAAGTACATCTTTTTAATTCTTCAAATATAGTGAAATATCATTACCTAATAATTAAAGAAGAAAATAATAAATTATAAATAAATAAATAAATTTGACAAATACCTAAATGATTGTAATATTATTTTCTAGAGGAATTTCTGTTTGTACTCGATCTTTCTCAGTAACATTAATTTCACCACACAAAACATCCCACTAATAATAATAAAAAAAACAAACTCAAATGATAAACAAACTCATTACTTGATCATGAAAAATTAGTTTCATGAGATGACTATTGTAAGACCATATAATAAAATAAAATAAATCATGCGCAATTAAGGCTAACACTTGAACATGTAGATAACGAGTCCAATATTAGCATATCAATAGAATTGACGACTTCATCTTAATGGTTTCAAAGATTCTTATCATTGAACTTATTCTAATTTTAAAAAAAATGTGTTCTGATTATCTTATTTATTGAAAATTTGCAAGTTTCACGTTAAAATCAACACAAGGATTGAAGAAGTTAATCCATAAGGGTACTTTTAGGGGTCGTTTGGTTAGAAATTAAATAATCTATAAAGGGATGGATATTACAAAAATATTTTCTATAGGACGTTTGGTTCATTGCATTAAAACTGAATATACGGTTCAAAGATGCATACCGACGGACCTATGGTTAACTACATTTCACTATAACATCTAACTTTATTTGAAACCGATATTAATATTATTTTATAATAACATGTTCTCTATAACAAAATTTGTATTGAACAAATAAAAAAAAATATCTGAACAAACCACGCAATTATAAAGAGTGTTTGATACATACCTGACATCTTGTGTTGTCATCTTTGAGGAAATTAAAAATAGTTTCAAATGAAAGGGAAAGTCATAGAGAAGTAGCATCAGTGGCAATGAAGCCTTGTGGTTGGGTAATTTCTAATTTTTTTCTTATAGAAACCCTATCTCCACTATTAAATTGTGATGAAGTTGGAAAATCTAATTTATCTTTCATGCTTTGGATTTCACAGAAACTCTTCACCATCCTTTGGGACAGATTCATCAAATTTTTCACCTCTTTCGAAATATCATTTAATGAAGATTGATCCTTGATAATAATATTAACAAATAAGATAGTGTTTTGCTGATATTTTCGAGTATTAAAAGATGACAGTAATTTGCTAGTGTTGTTAAAGTGTTGATATAACGTTAAAACTTTAGATAATTATGAATCAAAATGACTTCTCCAAAAAAAAATGTGAAAAGAGATCATTTTTCCCATTTCTTTGGTAGAAAAATATTTTCTCTAGAAATGACTAATTTTTTTGAAAAAAATCATTACACCAAAGATATCCTTAAAAAAAAAAAAAAAAAAAAAAAAAAAAAAAAAAACTTTAAGAAAATGCTTCAAGTTAAAAATTGAGATAATTGCAAAGAAAAATGTCTTCTACCCAAAAATAAAAGAGATGATCAATTTTCAAACCCTCAGAAAACATTTTCTCTAGTCAAACATCAAAAATAACTTATTTTTCTTTTTAAAAGAATCTTTCACACCAAACACACTGTTGAAGTAAAAGAAAACTTTTAAAAAGAAGGCTATATTTCAAATAAACAAAGAAAAAGGGATGGATTTGAGCTCCATCAAGATTTTGTCTTTTTAATTCATGCCGCTTTGAGGTGACAATTTGTCTTATACATGAAAATTTGAAGTCATAAATATATAAAGAAGGAGATATAAAATCGAACCTCCTTTGAGATCATGCTTAGTAGGACATATTGCACCCATTGTAAAATTTTATCTCTCAGACATCCTTTGAAGTGTAACAATTCATCTTTCAGCTCCACATGTTTGATGACCACACAACAAGTTTTTAAAGATACCATTAAACTGATTTTTTCAATCTACTTAAACATGTTCAATCCACGTAACCTATAAGAAAAAAATAATCACGAAAGCAAATCCAAAAATTAGCTGGATTATTGGAAATGTTTTTGATTGGAACATATGTTGAAAATTCATATTTTTAATGGTGTATGTTATAAGGTGAAAATTGTTTAAGACAGTAAAAAGAGAAAACTATTCATCCGCTTTTGCCCTTCCCCAAACTCTGGTATTGAAGGAAGTCAACACATTAAAATGCCTCTTTAAATAAAAAGAAATATAGAGAGAAATTATTCTTACCATACTTCCTCCATTGCCCATATTTTTGATTGCACAACCAGAAGGAAACTTCCAAGCATAAGAAGGTACATGAGTTTGAATCTATTTGAATAAATCATATGAAACATCCAACATTATCCATGTTGTTTGATCATGTTTTCTTCAACAACGTATGATGAAAAATTTTCTAGCTTCCACTAAAGGAGATAAAATATACAATTGTTCATACATCTGTTTTCATGAACCAAAAAACAATTATATTATTTTAAGAAGTAATTTTTATTTTTATATGAATTTAGGGGGAAAATTTAAAATAATTAATAATTTACCAATTGTATAGAACCTTCAATATTCCTAGGATTAATAACATCAAAATTCCTAGCTTTTCTGACTATAGTGGGAAACATGTTCATCCATTTAATCTGCATATACAAAATCAATCATTTTAAGTATATAATTAATGATTAAACAATAATAGTTATAGTTCAAAAATATTTCAAGTAATTAGAGTTGCTATTCAAATGTGCATTGCTCATGTCTGTCGCTCCATTTAAACTCATAATAATCAATATTGTATGGGAGAAAATTAAAAAATAAAATGGCCTATTGAAAAATAACTATAAAATTAAAGTCCTTGAAAAAAGTTCAAAATTTTCAAAACTAGTCGACTTTGAATCCATGACGTAAGTGTGTTACATTTCAAAAAGTCATAACACTAACTTGGATTCCTCACTTTGTCATGTTTGAAATCCATGACATTGGTATGGTGTCTTGCCACATCAAAAGCGACCAATTTTCAATAAATTTTTAAACATTGTCTACTTTTCAAAAATCTATCAAAAAAGTCACTAGCACCCATAATTTTAACTCAGCTAAATATATGAGACAGAGCTATATATATAACAAAGAAAACCTAAGACCCTATTACTAGCATGTTCTAAAGTGGTATAAGCTAAACCCAAAGTATACAATATCACTCGTAAACTAAATTTTTATAGCATGAAAACATTCAAAAAACTTACCGGGTCAAGAAAAATTGGGATCAACTCAATTGCAATCATTGACACAACTCCAAAATGCTTTGATGATTCAATTCTAGTAGTGGATGATATATAAGGCCGATATGAATTTGGAAATTTTCTATCATAACTCTCACGATGTATAAAACACCTCTCGTCACTTGATGATTTTACCCAGACTAGATCATTCACATCCAAAAGTACAAGCATTTCTTTCATAGCAGCATCAACAATATCAAAAATTGATTTTTCCCTATTATCATGATTAATACCATAATTTTCTTGTGGTAATGAGGACATAATTGGGATGTTATTGTTATTTATTAATTGTCTCGAACATTATTGTCTTCATTATGATTATTTTCTTTATCAAAAAGAGGATTATATCCAATGGGAGATCTAAGAGTAGAACTCAGGGGTGCCAAATTTGAATCCATCCCAAAAGATATTCCACGAGAACTTCTTAAGTGCTGCAAAATAAAAAAAAAAAAATTGTTAAGTTACATACTATAATAGGTAATTATTTATTACAAACATGTCCTTGACAATGTAAAAGATAAAGTAAATAATTGCTAACAATATATATAACATAAATTCTTTTAATTCAATTAATTTACTATGAGATGAAGGTCGTCTCTCTTGTGTAGGGCTGGTGTGACTCATACAAAGTGGAAAAGGACAAATTCAAGATTTAATGAAGGAAACAAGTAAATGGGGAAACAAGTAAACAAAAAAGAGAAGCAATTTCATCATGAATAGAAAAATGAAACATACCATTTTCACTTAAAATTTTGCAAGAATCCTATAAGTAAGCCAAGGAAAAGAGGAAATGAGAAGCATTATAAAAAATATGATAACCACAAATCCCAGTATGCATCTAAAACATTCCAAATAAGAAAGACTAGACACAAAAAACTATGGACAATACTTAAAAGGCATCCAACAAACAAGAAGTCACAAATTTTTATCTCAAGAACGAGGACTAGATTACTATTAAAATCATAAACAATGAAGAAGAACAAAAATCATAGGAGGAGAGAAACATCTAGACTACGAAACAATAAGAAGGGAGAATTACTAGTAACCAAGTGAGTCCTAAAATAATTACGGATTTGCGCAAATCATGTTGTCAAAGCTCAATCAAATCTAACCATTTGAACAATACCTATAAGTAAACTAGTAAAAAAAAAATCTCATTGAAAAACCAAACCCTAGCATGATCTATTATAAATTTGTCACTACAGACAGGATAAACTAGCCGACTCGCAACAACAAGTCAACCGAGCATGATCCTCAAAGAGGCAACCCTTGTTTTGGCAAGTTCACTCGTCTGTAAGTTACGGAAGACCTTTTTTTCAATTTTACTATTATTATTATAAAAAATTTGGTCATAAATATTACATATTCAAATTTCTTTTTTAGATTCTCCCAGATGGGTTTGGAGACCCAAACCTAGTGTTGATTATAATGATGACTGTTTAAATTGTGCAGGTAATACAAAAAGGAACATCAAAGAAAATTAATCAAAAAGAAAAAGGAAGCAACCACCTGAAAAGCCAAACAAGGTATGTTGTGAAACCCATCAAGTATCAAAAAATATTAAATGAGACATCATGAAAGGAAGCAATTTTGTCAATCAATCATGTACTGAGAAGAACTCAATGAGACATTTATTAAGGAACCAATCAAATCTCAGTAACTAAGGAAGCAATTAAGGGATGCAATTTGTCTCTCTCTCTCTCTTGGAAAGAATAAACATTGAGCCAGAAGATTCACATAAAATCATTTTAGCTAGAAAGTCAATCATGACTTCACTCTATTAGTGGGAATAGGATCACTCGCTCATTTTTCAAGGATTAAATCTCTTTGGTTTCCTTCTCTTCAATAACTCCAATGGCTTCTTTCACTATTATAAAAAAAAAGTCACGATAAGGAGAAGAAAGATATACAAATAGTCTAAGCCTTGTCATGTTCTTTGCTCTTATTTTTAAACACACATTGTATTTCATTGAGAATCTAGATTTTACAAGCAAGAATATGGCTGAATTCTGGACCATCTATTGTGGCCTTATGTTTGATGGATTTTGGTTACGAATTGCAATAAAAAAAGAGAGGAGAGAAAAATATTATTTGCAAGGCTATTGTATCAAAATATTTTGACTAAGTATAGTCATAGGAAATGCACTCCAATTCTGTACAAGAACAAATTCAAAGAAGATAACATCATTGCAACCAAAGGGGTCCTGACTAGAATCTATTTTGGATCTCAACCAGTATAAAAATATTTGGTGTCAAATTTACTTTTCGCATTTCTATTCCTTCATGTGTGTTGAGATGCTTTGCATAGATCATAAGTAAACTACGAAAAACAGTTAGTCGACATAAAAAGGAAGAATAAGGACAATTCAACCCCACACCCTCTTGCATTTTTAATAGTTATCGGAGCAAGATCCACAACTTATTTCCTAACAAGAAGTGAGAAAAGATCATGTAAAACTAAGTTACTACTGAAGCATTATTTCAAAAAGGAACTTGACAAATAATACCTCGTTGCTGCAATGAGAAACATTTCTCACTTTGGAAAGTGAAAATGGAGACATTCATAAAATCTTATGATGTGAGAGAGTCTGGGGAGTTATTAAGCTTGGAGACAACCCCATTCCTCATACCAATAAGTCAACTAATAAGAAATCTTTTATCAACAAATCTTCCCTTAGTATGATCTATTATAATTGTGTCACTGTTGATGGGATAAATTAGTTAACTTTCAATACCAAGTCAATTAACTTGAGCCCCCAAATGACAGTCCTAGTTCTAGAAAGTCGACTCATATATCAGTCACTGAATAGCCCTTTTCTCAGTCCTGCTATCATGTATTATGGAAAATCTAGTCATAAACAGTACAAATTCAAATTTCATTTTTCTTATTTTCCGAGATGGATTTGGAGACTCAAGCCTATATCTACTAGTTTCAAATCTAACCCCAAAGAACTCAAGTCAACTTGGATACCTAACAAAAAGTAATTATTGTTTATTATAGGAACACCACAAGAAGTCATAAGGAAAATGATATTTTCTTAGTGCATGTTCGAATCATGTGGCAGGCAACAAAAACCTATATTAAATTTATTGAAGATTTTGAAGGAGGAAGCATACGATTAGGAGACAACTCTAAAGGAACTGTAATTGGTATAAGGTAATTCTACTCTCAATTAATATTGCAATATTAATTATGTTTATCTTGTGAATAGATTATAATACAACCTTCTGAATAAATCAACTATGTGACGCAAAGTTTGAAGTAATAGTCAAAAAACCATGATGTGTTATTAAAGGCAACACCGAAAAAACTCTACTACCTGGAATTAGAGACAAAAATGTATATGTCCTGGACTCCATCAAATGCATAAGTGAACACATTTTTCTAGCCTAATTATTAGGAAATCCTTGTATTTTGGCATAAGAAATTTGGTCATTCGTGCATGTGTCTTATTGAAAAACAAGCTAGACATGATCCGATAGTTGGACTGCCCAAGCAATATCATACCAAGTACCGTATATATATGTCATGCATGTCCAAAGGGTAAGAAAATTACTAGAAATTCTTTTATTTCAAAGATATTGTGTGTATTTCTAAGCCCTTGAAGCTACTTCATATGGACCTTTTATGTCCCACTCAAACTACAAGCATCTGTGAAAAAATATGTGCATTTATCATTATTGATTATTTTTGTTGATTTACTTGGGTTATATTTGTGATCATAAAGAAGATAATTTGAAAAAATTAGAGTTCTTCTGTGAAAGTACAGAGAGACTTGGATAATACATTACTTCTATAAGAAATGATTATGTAGGAGAGTTTTAAAACAAGGCCTTTGAAAAGTTCTATAGTGAGCAAGACTACTCTCACAATTTTATCATTTCCAAGATCTCCTCATCAAAATGGAGTCGTAGAGCGAAAGAACAAAATTGTTATGACCCAACCCATCATGAGAGGCTCCAACACTAGCCTACAATGGAAGAACCAACTATCTACTAACAGGCCATCAACTAAACAACAAAAAAGGAGTAGTTTTTAACACTTAAAACTAATATCATAAATAAAAATCATTATCACAAAACCTTGGTATTGGAATGCATGCGTCCACTTAGTTATGATAGGACTAGGAACTTAACACGATTACAATAAAAGAAATCAAATAAGTACTGAAAGTAAAGACGGTACACACAACTTTACGTGGAAACCTCCTTGCTCAAGGGAGTAAAACCACTACCTCTTCTCACAGGACTTTTCAAACTCCTTTTACTATACTTCACAAGCCAAAGTAAAATGTAGTTTACAACACACACGAGATTAACCTACTAATCTCTATCTTGAGTAATACACTATCACTTAATGAGCCAAAGCAATGCATGCATTACCCACTATACTAACCTAACTAATTAATATAGACTTTGAAGTAAGGCACTAAGTTGCCTAGAACTAAGTTCTTACAATGATTCACCTAAGTTTGAAAAGTTTCTATCACAAGCGAAAAGATTCCTACAATATATGCACAAATACAAGCAACCAAAGTAATAGCTGATTCAGGAAGCAATAATACAATCTATTAGGTACCTTGCTATTTTGAAGCTTTAATACCTCTCTTTGAATGAATGAGTCTAATTTGTTGTTTGTTGTCTTGAATATATCAAACATCAAGAGTTAATACCCATTGGACAAACAACCTTGTCCCTTCTGGTTGGTGTAGTACTCTGACGACCTCACCAACTTCTGACGCGGACAACTTTCCAGTTGTATAGCATATGGTCCTGGACGAGCATACAATGCAGAGGACCCCTATACTTGTGAGGAGATCATCAAAACATCTGAGAGAATTAAGACTTATCAATTTCCCCCTTTTTGATGATGACAAACAACCTACAAGCAGCCTCACTTGAGTGTTAAACATTCATTCAAAAATATATTAATTCCCCTTGTCTTTGTTCCCCCTATCACTGTTCTTCCCCCTTAGTTCAGTTCCCTTCTCTAATTTCACAACAGTTCACCTTAATTTCCCCCTTTTGACATCATTGACAAGGAATAGCAGTAAACATATGCGAGTAGCATGCAAAAAAATTGAGAATTCAAGGCCATGGGCCACACAGAACATGTATATGTAAGCATAAAAGAGAATAACAAAACATACTAAGTAGGGCGCAATAGAACACATCATTAGATCACAAAAAGTGACCACATGAATCAGCCAGAATAGTACACATAGCCACTGGAGTTTTGACACAAGGATGAAGAAACCAGGGAGACTAGACTCATTTAGGATGCAGGGGGAATGAGAGTAAGGGTTTGCATTAGCAAGGACAACCGCTCATTTGCAGCCTCATGAGCCTGAATGACTTTCTTGTTGAGAGCTTTGACTTCCTCACTAAGTGAGGCATTTGTCTTCGGCAGCAGCTCATTCTCAGCTCTCAACTTCTACACCACTTACTCGTCCACATCACTGGTACCAGGTTCCTTCAAGACAAATTTCTACAACTTAGATTTCAGTTGAGCAATCTCAACCTCCTTATTATTCAAGATCATAGTGAGGTCAGTCAACTCTCGTTTGAGAGAAGCTTGCTGCTCTAGAAGATCCACTACTTGAGACCTGTCCTTAGCTTTCCCTTCAACACATTCACAATCCAGAAGAGTAACAATAGTAAACATTTACTTGATGTTACCTGGTACTCCTCGTCCAGTAGGTACTTCGATGTTTGAACACATAGTTTAGAAAGTTGCCATAAGGGATGCCATGTTTGGCTGACTTCCAAGGCATCACCCCGTGCATATGTTCAAGCATTATAGCAGGAAGATTGATTTTTACGAGTTTATCAATCTTTTCCATGAGAAATAGGTCGGCAGCAGATGCTACAGCTTGCTTCTCTATCCTTGGTACCAGTACCTTATTGATGAACTCAAAGAATAGTTGTATTCCCCATTCAGAAATTTCTTTGACAAAACTGCTCGCTTAACATCCCCCCTCTTTGTAGCATGTTCAGTGAACTCACTTGAGGGTTTGCATCCTTCAATGGACCGGATCCCCCCACATGCACACCCAGAATAATCCCCAGAGTTTCCTCATCTAGATGGATTTTGACATTGTTGACTGTAGTCCTGATTCCTCTATCATCTAGAAGATCCATCTTATAGTAAAATTCTCGCACTTCAGGTTCAAACGAGTATGGTGCTGGAGGTTCAAATAAATTATCCCAAATTTGCAGGGAAATGAATCAAAGAGAGTGGACATTCCAGGTTCTATAAGAATAAAAGGATCGAAGACTCTAGTTTTAGCACCTTTTAGTTCTCCATTTCTGCTATACGTGTTTCCCTGGTCGTCTCCTTTCTTCTACTGGCTTTTGAATACGAGGACCTGGTACCTTAATTAGTTTTGACTACTCAGTAGCCCTTTTACTCACTTTCTTTATAGGAGATTTCTTTGTTGATTTCTAAACCCCCTTTGATTTGACCCTATCAACATCTGCTTCCTTTCTACTTTTTGCCATATACACAGCAATAACATCAGACTTTGTATCATTGGACCCAACAAGCAATCTCTTCCTAGCCCTTGTCATTTGAATTACATTTGTTGCTATGGCAATTCCCATGACTTTCTGTATCTCAGTCTTAATGCCATACCTCTTCTTGTCCCCCTTTGTGTAGGACATAACCATTTTTCCTTTTCCCTTTCTTTTCCTTTCTTTTGCAGACTCAGAAGGCTCATTGTTGAGGTCGGTGTCAGGAATAATGTTGACTCCCTCTAGATCTGAGACACCTGTTGTCGAGAAGTTTACACCGCGAACTCCTTTCTTGCTCCATTTCGAAGGAACTTCTTCTTCCTCTTCTTTTTCACTTGCAACGTCAAATGACTTAGGAGTTTGGTCAAACACAGGTTGAACACTGTATGGGACCTACTCCGGTGACCTCAAATCCTGTTCCAACAAAGTTGGTTGAGCTTCTCCTCTGAGAGAGGCCAAACTTTGCACGGCCACTAATTCTGCCGCTGCTGCTAGAATATTTGACTCAGGGTCCCTTCCCTCAGGTAAATCTCCATCAAACAATCACTCATATATCATAGATGGCACTGACCTAGAAACCACTTCTAATCTTCCATAGGAAGATCACCACTTGGTTTCGCAACTGATTGGGCCTTTGAGTTTGGGATTTTTCACCGGACAAAACCAGCGTAGGTTAGCAAGGGGAAGACTGATGAGCATTACATCAAGTATAGATATTTGCCTTCCTTAACATAATCAACGGGAAGATTTTGTGCAAGCTTGTTATGGAATTAGGCGATCTTGTGCATTCCCTGCCTCAGTCAGTTTTTAATAAAGCATTCTTTACTCCAGGGCTTTGTAAAGATATCAGCCAGCTGGTCTTTATTCTTACAAAAACTCATCATCACATTTTTCTTCTCAACATTGTCCCTTAGAAAGTGATGCCTCACATCTATGTGTTTTGTCCTCTTATGTTGAATAGGGTTCTTGGCCATGTTCATTGCACTGGTGTTGTCACATATTAGAGGAATAGTGTGTGTAAGAACACCAAAGTCTTTTAGTTGCTGCTTAATCCATAGGAGTTGAGCACAACATGATACAACAGCCACATACTCTGCTTCAGCTGTAGACAGTGCCACTGAATTTTGTTTCTTAGTCCCCTAAGAAATCAGTGACGATCCTAGGAAGTGTGTCATGACTGATGTGCTTTTTTTATAACAAGAAAACCTCTTTTGAACCCATTTGGAAGGAGGAATTTCGATAGGCGCTCATACCACGCTCTGGGAGCTTGTTTTAGACCATACAAAACTTTATCCAACTTCAGCACATGGTTCGGAAGATCAGCATCTTCAAAACCTGGAGGTTATTTAACATACACCTCTTCTTTCAAATTCCCATTCAAGAAGGCACTCTTGACATCCATTTGAAATAGTTTAAACTCCATGTGGGCAGCAAAAGCTTTCAAGATTCTAATGGCTTCCATTCTGGTAATAGGAGCGAAGGTCTCATCATAGTCAATTCCTTCTTCCGAATTATATCTTTGTACCACAAGTCTTGACTTGTTTTTGGTAATGATCTCATGCTTATCAAGTTTGTTTCTAAAGACCCACCTAGTCCCAATAATGGTTCTGTTGAGAGGTTTGGAGATCAGGTGCCATACTTTGCTTCTCTCAAACTAATGAAGTTCTTCCTGCATTGATGTCACCTAATCTGCATCCTGTAAAGCCTCTTTGATATTCTTAGGCTCAGTGGTTGATATGAATGCTGAATATGCAACCAAATTTCTTGTTTTGGATCTAGTTTGTATTTTGGAGTCAAGATTCAGTTACTACAAAAGAAATAAGAAGATTAGTATTAAATATTCTAAATTTCTCTTTTACTATTGAAGTGATTAAGACTGACAAAAATGTTATTGCAGATTACTTATCAAGACAAAGCCGTACAAACGGACTTTGAAGAAGAAGTTATTAATACAGTACTTAGAGTGAATTACTGGAACAAATTAAGATGCTCAATAAAAGAGTATCAATTATGGAAACAAGATATGTGGAGTCGGACCACAGTAAAAAACCAGAGCTAGTAGTGCAGTCGGCACTTTAAAAAACCAGATCTAGAAGGTGACGATGGGAAACACCTAAAAACCCAAGTTACTAACAATTTAATTATTGCAGGAACAGAAGATACAAAGGAATCATTTACAACTGTTACAAAAAGAAAAAATTATAACTTGAATAAGGTATTTGAAAAACCTTATGCCCCACCTCACATAGCAAAAAATGAATTATTTATACCACCTCAAATACATACATACGCAACCTCACTTACCCAAACAAAGAAAACCTACAATCATATAACCCACACATATATCGAAAATCTTGAAAAAATCCAAACTTTATTAAATACTCAACCAATCGAAGCCCCAGAAAAATTAAAAAACCATCAAGGATATATCACAAACAAACTACAAAATTATAATAAATTAATAGCTTTGCCAGGAACAAAACCAAATTTAGTAGCAACTTGCTATGCCTACGGACTTATATCAACAGCATATACCATTACAGGAGATGAACTTAGTCAGATACCAGAGTTACATCAAGCATTTATGAGTTACAAATGAGTTACAAAAGGACAGTTATTTTATGTCAGATTTTACTCAGCACCAGTAGAAGTATTATTTGACGAAATTAAACCAGTTATTACAGTTATCAAAATAGGTATGGCGAAAGACTATATTATTCCGGAGGAGATTACTAAACAACCACTTATACCAAAAATAGAATTACCAGAATTTTATGCAAACAAGAGAATTATTGGAATTAGTTCCATATTAACAGAATTAGCAAACGTATATGATGAGACTAACTACATATGGAAATATTATTCAAGGAATCATTTATTAATTTACTCAACAGCAAAGGAATTAAGGCCCATGGACAAGTTAGAAGTAAAAAATTGGGCATTATCATTACTTAAACCGGAGCAAGAACCAACGACAAAGGCAATTAAAAGAGGATTTATTTCAGTAGACAGTCCAGATTAGTATTGTAAGCTTATTGGAAAAAAAATATACTGAACATGAATGTAGCAGATGCAGTGGAACAAGCAATTACATACCAGAGGTCAACATAGACTAAAGAGAAAAACAGATGGACGGACAAAAACTAACGAAACAACAATTATTGACAAAGACATAAAGTAGGAATCTACTTTTCACAAAAGAAAGGGAAAAAGCCAACCAAGTGGACTAACAGGTGGACGACTACAAATTAAAGAAGGAATTAACTTTCCAACTTTTCCAAAAGACGGACAAAGGCATGTGATATAAGACGAAAAGATATAAAGATGAAAACGACATAAGGAAGAAAAGATGTAAAGTATGTCGGGGACTGATATGTAAATAATTAGGGACTTACTTTGTAATTATTTTTCTTATTTTGCAACTCTAGTCCTTAGAGCATTTGTATATATAGGATAGAAGTTTGTCAGCAGAGGATCATCGAAAAATCAACAATCAGAAAAACAATCCTCTCTTTAAAAATTTCATATCCAGCTTTGTAAAAAATAATTACTCAATAAAATAGTTACTTTTATCCCCAAACTATGGAGCAAAACTTAGCAAACACTGCACAGGTATACTCATTTATGATTATGCTTAGCTAAATTATTAATTCATGTCAACCATATTATTATGTGATATACTTATGATTATTATTGTGAATTAGAATTATTCAATAATTTATTATCTAGTTTGGTAGCATAGAGAAAAGTAGGAGAAAACTTCCAGAACTATGCCATCCAAAATTGGGAAACCAGTGATGGCAAGAAGGCCGTGTTAGGGGAGTACCTAAGTGTTGAGGCGATGTTTAGGAAGATAATATATGAAGAATGTATCATGCTAGTAGTGACAAGATAATAAAATACGAATACTCTAAGTCATAATAAGCTATCATAAGATTACCATATGGTAGACATGGAAGGCAGGAATAATGAATAATTTGATAAAAGCAGAAATAATTTAATGAACCCGCCAACTACAGTAATAGATAATAATTATTTTAATGATAATCATAAGATACTTATTTTTAAGATATTGGAAAAAATAACAGAACCTAATTTAAGAAAATTAATATGGGAAAAAATAATAAAATATGAAGAAAAAGAAATAAATAACTTATTAAAACAAGAATGGATTAATGACATAAGACATATAATACAAGAATTATACGATAGTACAGATTATTTAGACATAATATATTCCTCAGATTATAACAGTGATTAAAAGATTATGATAAATGAAGAATATTTCCAACTTTGGAAAGAAATTAATACTGAAATAGATTCATGGGAACAAATTATAAAAACATACTTAGAAGTATATTTAAGAACACAAGAAATACAATACCTACATTTATTAATAGAAGGAGCCCAAATACTTATAAGTAAAAAAGAAAAAGGAGACGAATACTATAAAAAAACATTTAATTAATAAAAGACTATGATAAATAAAAACATAGCCCGAATTCCGCAACTACCCCCCACTATATCAAACATCAAGAGTTAATACCCATTGGACAAACAACCTCATCCCTTCTGGTTGGTGTAGTACTCTGACGACCTCACCAACTTCTAACACGGACAGCTTTCCAACTGTATAGCATATGGTCCTGGACGAGCATACTCTGCAGAAGACTGGGTCCCTGCACTTGTGAAGAGATCATCGAAACATCTGGGAGCATTAAGACTTATCACTTGGGGAAGTAACACCCTAGAAACTAAAAGACGTGTACCAAAATATCTACATTGTATAGGATGTGGGGATGCAACCCCAAAACAACAAGAGTCTAAGTTTGGAAAATGGACTAGAGGGAACAGAGGAATCCATAGAAGCTCAAAAGTAGTAGCTCACACTTGGATTCAAAAATTGTTAGAATCACAATTAAGGTTGTGAAAAAGCTGCTGAAATTTACCCTGTACTCAAAAAGAGAAAGAGCGAGTGAACTATTGGTACACAAAATCCAAAGTCTACTAAAAGGATCATCGGCCAGCTCCAATGCTATGAAATATGAATGGGTGATCAAAACTTAGAAAAATAGATAACATAGGCAATAAACATGATCAACATCATTACAACAAATCCAACCAAGTTCACTGATGGAACCCACACACAAACAATCACATGTACTAGGTGTTGTACTTGAGCTCAACATTTGTAATTTGTACTGTCCTGGTACTCGAGCCAACCATATTGATATCCTATACCAAGCGTGGTACCAGAGCCAACCAAATATGTACCAAGCATGGTACCCAAACCAACCAAGAGATATCATCTACTAGGCATGATACCGAGTCAAACATTAGTATGTGCCATGCATGGTACCCGAGCCAACATATAATCACACATCATAATCAAAGTAACAATCACAGTACATAAGTTCACACTTGTACTCCGAAATAAACACATTCATTTTATGAGATTAACACAAGATAGTATTTTAGTTTATTCTCCTTGCATTCGATAGAAATGCATTATACAAATAATACTAATGAATCAGTTAGCAAGCACATATAAAATAAATAGAAAACAAACAACCATCATATACCTCGAATCAACCCTGAAATTCTCTAAAGAACTTGAACTTTCCCCTTGTTATGATACCTAGCTTGTTCTTGGTCTAGAAAATATCAATATAACACATAATCATACCAAATTGACCTAAATACACATGGATTATATCCTAATCACAAACCGGATGCCAATTTCATGATAAATCTACCCACGCCGCAGGTTTTCCACCTTTTACCAACCTAAACTCTCATCTATAGTAATCACCATTGATTCTAAGGACTATGAACCAAATAATCAACCTAGGGACGTAATTTAATTATCTTCACCGATGATAATGATGGAAAATAGAAGAAATTCACCCTCGGTCGCCCCTGCTCTTCCTTAACATAGTGTTGCAAAATATTGAGCGTTTTTGGGAATTTTCTACATTTATTGCGACTTACCCCACTTAGCGGCCTAATCCCACTATCGAAGGAATTAAATCCTATAGAGACATAGACTCGAATCTCCTCTAAAATTAGATTATTTATTAACACACCTTCAAACCTTGATGTTCCAAACCAACCTTTTCAGTCTAAGTTCCTTATCGAGAGTTCTATTTGCCTGAATTTACTTATGAAAAGTCCTTTGAACTACTTATCGTCTTAGCAATAGGAAAAGGTTTTGTTAATTCCCAATTCCCTTCTCATGTTTGCAGATTAAAAAGCTATTTATGTTCTTAAACAAGCCCTGTGGGGTTGGTATACTCCATTGTGCAATCATCTACAAAAAATGAGATTTATCAAGTCTGAATCTTATGCTTCTTTGTTTATTTTAAAGAATCTAGCTGCAACATTTTCTGCACTCGTCTATGTTGACGACATTTTGATCAAAAAAAGTGATCCCAGCCTGATTAACATGCTATTGATTCCTTGGATTCTCGGTTTTCGTTGAAGGATCTTGGTTACTTAAACTACTTTCTAGGTGAGAAAGTTGAAAAAGTGTTGGATGGTCTTATTCTCTCTCAATCCAAATACAATCTTTACACCTTGTATGAATTGGATATGCAAGATCCTAAAGGATTCTTGACACCAATGTGCTCCAATAAACTACCTCGGGCAACTGATGGTTCTCCACCTGCTAATGCTACACTCTAAGGGGCACCCTTGGTAAGTTATAATATTTATCATTCACACGGCCTAATATTTCTTACAATGTAAATAAACTGTCATAGTTTATGCATGAACCTACTCATGAACACTGGAAGGCAGTTAAAAAGAGTAACGGTATCTTAAAGTCACATCAACTTAAAGTCTTCAAATTCTTCGCAATTCAGACTACAATCTTTATATGTACGCTGATGCTGATTGGGCCGCCAGAGACCTGAATGCTAGAAAAAAAAGTCAACATTATTTTAAAGTGTTACTGTTGTGCGAAGGGCCACCATGAAAATACTCTTCATGTTCTTGTAGATGGATTTTTTTGAGAGCCCTATGGTATTCAACATCATTGTATGTCTCTGGCTATTGTATCTAGTACCTAGTTTAACACCAAGTTTAAGAATAATTCCCATTGAATGTTATTGAACATCACACCTTAGGTAATATGTTGGGATTTATGAAAAGGTAATGCTTCTTGAAAATTTTGTGATAAGAGGAAGGTTGTGAATCAACAAGTGCAACAAAATATTTTATGATATGATGGAAAGTCTTAGACCAGATACCAAAAAGATTATCTGTAGAATGCTTGGACAACAATTTAGCAGAAGCATTAGCAGCTCAACATGGATAGTGTTATATAAAACCTGGAAGTCCAACAAATGTTAATTAAACAGCAAAAATATTAAAGGTTTACCTCCTCTCTCGTCCTTTGACTTTCCATTTTCAAATTTTCTAAATTACGCATTCTTTGTTCTTCTCCAATGGATGGACCATCACATTGTGGGCACATATTATTTTTCTTCTTCTCTTTCATTGCCATAATCTCACAACGGAAATATTCATTTTCTTTTCGAAGAGTATCGTTGTTTGATTTCTCATCTTTTGCCTTCGGAAATATATATTTAACAAAAATTAATCACATAATTAATATATGACGTCAAACAAAATCAGAATCGTGAGCTAATTACCTGTATAAAGAGATTGAAATTAATAGTTCCTGGGATACTATCATTTTTCATTCCTAAAATTTAGAAACATTTTGATTTTGGTCCTTTTGATATTTGAAAATTTTCATTTAGATTTAAATTTAATCGAAATGTGTGTTTCTAATTCTTGTATGTAAAGTTGTATGTCGTAAGAACTACTTTCAAAACTATATTATCATTAAATATGGAGTAACAATACAAGCTTAATATAACATATAGTTAATTAAGTGATGGGGAGATCAATAATTATAATAAATTTGGGAATATTTACAATAAGAAAAAAAAATGTACATTTCAATTAATTGAAGATATATGCACTTAATAATAATTAAAGGACCAAAACTACTATTAATTCTGTTTTTAAAATGTGTAAAAATTATTAATCTTTTCCTCCATCATTGCTTAAAAGTTCAAACTTTCACTCTCAATTTGAACAACATACATTTTTTTCCTCATATGCAATATATATTTTGATGGATTATTTCTACATGAGTGAAAAAAATTAGCCCATAAAAATATTATCTATCCAACACACTCAAATTTTGAAAGATTTGGCTAGGCATATTTTCATGGGGGATCAATTGGGGTGCAACTAAAGATAGCATGTTTAAAAGTTGGTTGATATAAATTTAGTGAAATCCCACAAAGTGGAATCTGGAGAAGGTAGAATATATGCAGATCTTACTACAATCTCTTCAAGTAGAGAGACTGATTCATTCGAGAACTTGATAAAAAATAAGTTTTATTAAAAAATATTTTAGATGTTAAATGCATTCATAAAGAAGAAAAAATATAGTTTGTACGATAATTACAGAAATAACAAGAAAATAAACTAAGAAGAGGAGTTTTTGGTTAAAGTTGGGAAATTGGGTAGTGGTCCATTTTAAGCACAACTCATCCCAAATAATCTATAACCCTCTCATTGTTTATTCAGCCCATTTTTACTAGTCTCAAACTAGGTCAACTCACCCATTTAACATTTTAAGATTTCTTTTATTAATCAATGAATCTAAAAAAAATAAATTAGTTTCTAGTTGTAAAACATGTTTTTCTTTAACTAAATTCTCAAACTCTAATAGAAATACAACATGATGACCATTTAGTAATTTTCTTGATATGTTTTGGAAAATGTTAAAGACTTCATCCATTTCGAACAATTTAACATGATTCTATCATTTATGAGTTGCAGCTCAATTGAATTGGAGACTGAATGAAAATACTTGAACTTCTTTAATCAAATTCATATATTACTGAGGCAAGTGACTTATTTCAAATCTATTGATAAATTCAATAAGACAAATAAATAATTGATTTAGGAAAATAAAAGTAAAATTCGTCAATAATAGAATTAGTTGTATAAAGAGGGAAACAAAGATAAAAAGGTGAAAAAGTAAATGGACTAATAAATAGTATAGTAAGAAATTGTTGTATTTAATTACACATCCTAAAAAAATTTAACAAAATTTAGAGAAGCAACTTTGGGGCCTAACCTAAGCCATTCAATAGTCTTGCCATGGAGCCGTCTATACTTTTAACTACTCATTTTTTCTATTTTTTTTTTTTTTTTTTTTTTTTTTTTTTTTTTTTTTTGCATTAACTAATGAAAAATACATAATAATTCTTCATTGGGAGTAAATGATAATAATAATAAAAAGAAATCAATTAAGTATAATTATATTTATAGTAAAAGGACAAATCAATTGAAATTACTTTTGTTTGAGCCCTTTTGTTTTGAAACCAAATCATGATCTGTTTAGGGTCAAGCCTTACTTTCCTACCCAGTTGGTTTTGCTGGTCCTCGCTTGGACGTTGACATTCCTTGAAGAATCTTCATTTAAATATTCACAAGAAAATACATTATTAGCCTAATTTTTTTTTTAAAAAAATAAAGCTAAAAATGAAAAGATTAATAAAAACCTTGTACATATCATAAAAGATATGGTTAATTGGTAAGTAATTTTCTATTATTAATTAGGGTCTCTAGTTCTAGTGGTAGAATTAAAGTTATCCTTGGTAGAGAAGATTTTACCACCAAAATGAACCTAATTACCAAAGTGAATTTGGATTAGTCAGGCCCTAAAGAGGGTAGCACATACTCATCAAGCTATTGAGGAGTGGTAAGTACTCATTTATCTTTATTAAGAGGCATCGTATTTGCTTTTTGAAACTTGAGTCATCATGTTTGGTTGGAAGCATTTTAGCCCCTCCCCCCCCCCCCCCCCGTCCCCCACCCCTCCCCCCAAATGAGACTTTTTGACACAAATATGACTTAACATAAAGTGGGCCTTTCCAATTCTAATATAGATTAGTTGGATCCTAAAGTAGAATTTTCTATGCAAATCTGAATTAGTGGAGCTCCAAATTAAGACTTTTCGATGCAAATCTAAATTAGTTGAGCCCAAAAATGATATCATATCCACGAGAACGTGTGTTTTTTTGTGTGCAGAAAGCATAAAAACATTACGATTAAAGAAACTCATCTCTTTATGGTAAACTTTTTAATGAATAATCAAGAATAACCCAACCACCTAGTAGATCAATCATCCAAAAAAAAAAACTATGTTTGAATCGTTTTAGCAATTCAGTCAAAACAATTTAATAGCAAAATCAAAAGTATAGATCTTTTACTAAATATGAATGAGATTATTAAAGGAAAAAAAAAGGAAAATATAAAATCAATATAAATTAATGCACAAAAAATGTAGAAAACAAATTATCATATTGGTAATGAATTTTTATTTAATCACTCATGTCTCTTAGGAAAATAACATCATATCTTTAAGCAAACAAAACTAAAAAAAATTGAACATACATGGAGGTTCAATTTTCTATTTGCCGTTTTGTAAATAAAATTGCTCTTACTCTTCAAGTTATTGAGCTTTCTCCGCGTTATATTTGTGGCAATGCCTTGCCTTTTTGGGGAGGTTGATGATTCTTCAACTTGTTTTTTTCTCAGAATCTGTCATTTTTCTTTGCTAAATTTTTGTTCAATAACAAAAAAAAAAAAGCAAGTTTTAATATGTTTGGCTTATTGTTTACCAAATCAATTTATATAAGAAACAACTAAAATAGAACAAAGAGAAAAGAAATATATAAAAGAGATTTTTACACACCATTCGATTGATGAGTAGAGATAGAGAAATGTTATATGGTCATAGTAAGTGATCTCTTTATATAGTAGAAAATAAGTTGACTTTGTGATAGATACATTAAATATGATATCACAATAAATTAAAGGGGAAATTATATAGAATCTAAAATGTGAACACAAGATAAAAATTGTGATTTATTACGTTTGTCTTTTACAAAATATTTATTTTAAGATAAGTTGTTGGAAAATTGAGATTTCCAACATTAGTAAGGTTTGCTATTTATATATTGTCTACGCAAATTACATCATAGGTTAAATATCATAAATGGAAATAGTATTATGACATTTTGAGCCATAATTTAAATTCCATAAATAGATATATAATTATGACTTTTTGAGTCATGGTTAAATTTTAGAAATTAATATATAATTATGACTTTTTTCCATCAATGTCATATAGTTATTTTTAATAGAAGAATCACAATTGTTTTTATCCTACTATGATGTGCTAAAATATAACAATTTTTCTAATTATGTCAAGACTTCCTTTAAATTAATTTAAAATTCTGAATTCTTTAATTAGTGAGTTTTTCGTTAAAACAAGGACAATAAGGCCTCATTTGTTTCCATTAAGATTAAGACAATTGAATCTGACTACACATCTGAATATTAAGATGTGCATTAAGATTTAGATATATAAATCTGAATACACATATGAACATTAAGATGTTGTTTCTGAATCTGAACATTAAAATTATTAGGACTGTTTGTTTTCAATATTTGAATATGCATATGAAATTAAATTCTATATCAATAAATATTATAAAAATCCCATTTTAGTAAAATATATAAAATAATATTTTGAATATTTTTATTGTAACAAGGTAATAGATTTATCTTTTCAGAATTTAACATTAAGTCACATCATTAATATGACTATTCTTTGCACTCAAAAACTTTGAGAATCTAATATAATGCAATGTAAAATAGTTTATATAGAGTAGTAATATATTGTTTATGAAAACATTTTATTTTATAATAGACATTTGTTATTGTTATCAATCAAGTAATTAATAGTTTCTTATATTCTGAAACCGTGCTAAATATTTTACCATGGGAGTGCTTATCAATTCAAACATATTGATTAATTTATGAAAGTAAAAGGCATATATTAAGTTAATAAGAATTAAAAAAATTATAACGATAAACATGTAATTAACATTAATTAAATAAGAAAAAAACGTGATTTTATGACTTGTTGTGATGTAGTTGAATTAAGATAGGAGTCTTTTTTTTTGAGTCTGAATGATGTTAAGACTGTGTTATGAATCAGATCTATTCAGACCTATTAAGAGGCTTATAAGCAAATAAAACAAACAAACTTAATGAACTGAGTCTGAATAATTAAGATTCAGTCCTAAAAACTAACACACTTAATGAGGCGAATCTGAATGATTAAGATTCAAACCCTCATTAAGTGCAAGCAAATGAGACCTAAGTTCCACTTCAAGCCTAAGTCTCCACACACTAAGATCATTTTTCATAAGTAAAGCAACTAAAATAGATTATATGGTCCAAAATAAGGGCATAAAAATTATTAAATAAGTTATTTTCATCATATGTGGGTGCTTCTTATATTACCAATTTTTTTTAAAAAAAAGTTCAAATCCAAACCAAATAAAAATTTATTTATTTAATCATTTTGGTTTGATTTTCGATTTGAATTTATTTTTAACCAAATCATGAACCCACCTAGGTGGAGGTATCTTTGTATGTAAATGTAATCATTATTAGTTATGAAGTACCTGTGGGGATCATATTTGAAATGTTGGGTTGTTAGCTGATTTGTGGATATTGGACAATTCTGTTTTACAAAGGAAACTCCACGAAAACTTTTACAAAATATTGGGAGGTAGTCAAATTTTATTCCGTGATGTGATGATCCCACCCTGTCATCATGTCACATAAGCACCATGTAAGTGTCACATGACACAAAGTTGCCTATGTAGATGACTTACATAAGTGAGACTTGTCTTTGTGGGTGATTCTAGAAAAATGTGGGAATTTCCCATAGTAGAACCTAAAATATCATTGAATTTACATGGAAGGTCCTTGGAAGATTTTAGGCATGTAGAGAGTTCTAGAAAAAGGACTACCTTCTAAATATGTAGGGACTTTTATAATAACTATTATTTACATTTTAGCCCCTCGGTGAGTATTATAAATAGAGGGATATCCATTTGTAAATTCATCGTGCAAAAATCAAAGTGCTCTACAATGCAATTTTTCCTAGCAATATTCTTGTGTTCTTTCTTCCATTCTCTTAGAGATTCCTTGAGTTTTAGGTTGATTTGACATATCAAGATCGTGAGCAAGTGGTGCAAGATCGTGAGTAGGTTGTTAAGTGTCACTCGTGTGCTTACTAAATGACTAAGGACATGACAACGTGGTATCAAAACAAGGTTACAACCAAGGAAATGGAAAACGATGGAGGAATTAGTATTGCTAACAGTCAAGCCAACCACCTAGGATGCTGCCAACAAGAAGGGCTATGGAAAAAAGAGGAGTGCCGCCAACAAGAACCAAGAGGTATTGCTCGAGGTTTAGCCAAATGAAGGCTTTAAATCCCAAGAACCTTCTACCACTAAGGCGAGTGAGGATGATGTGAGCATCTTTTCCGAGGATGTATCTCTCGATAGAGAGTGGGCCACGAAGGTTAATGAAAGGATGGATGCCATCGAGATATTTGGCGAACACTTTGGGAAAGTAGAAGGCGCTCTAGATATTCTTAAGGGGCATACTCTTGAAGACATTTAAAAAGCATTAGAAGTGACTTGGATAGATGTACGCTAATTGAGATAGAGACGAGGTAGACCATCGCTACCTTAGATTCTACACTCATGGAAGAGTTGAGAACTATCGATGCCATGAAGACAAAGATTGAAGAACTCAAAGAGCAGGTCAATGTTGGTGTGACTAAGACTGCCAAGAATGTTGTCGTAACAAAGGAGGCTAAGATTGAGGCTCTCAAGACACCACTATTCAAAGAAGTTTGTGATGCATAAGAATTAGAGAAATTTCTTTGGCATTTGGAGAACTATTTACATGGAAATGTAAGGGATGACAATGCCAAGTTCAACACTGTAGTGTTGTACTTCTATCATTGAACATGAATTTATATTGAAATAGATAAGTAAAACATGCAATTAGAATTTGATCATGAAGGAAAACTAATTAACAGTGAAACCCAATGAAGAGCATAGAAAGTTCTAACTTTAGGACTCAATGGGTGAAGGAATACCATTGATTAAATCCCACATACCTTGAGTAGAAACCTTTGTTTGATTCTTGTAATGGAGACTAGAAGCTTGAAATCCTAGTTCTTGCTTTGGGAGAAAACTTGAGAGAGAAGAAATCTAATTTCAAGAAGAGTTGGGGTGAAAAAATAACCTTAATTCCAATTCTAATAGGTTAAAACAATATAGTATACAAATTAAAAGAGTGAACAAGACCAAAGTAATCCTGACTTAAAACTGATGGAGGCCTTCTATGATTTCCTTACATGGACTGTACACCACTTAACGGAACGTAGAAGTGCCTGTAACGGGAAAGGAGCTCTGGTTTCTGAGGATCAACTTCTATGGACCCTTGTACGGTCCGTAGAACATTGCATAACTCATACAAGTGTCTATAAAGGATAAGAAATTATGGGATCTTAATTTGCGGACCATTTCACGATCCATAAAAGTCTCCACGATCAACAAAAGGGCCCATGAAACCTTCTTATAATTTTTCCAAATTTTGAACTCTGGTCTATGGATCCCATCACAGCCCGTGGTTCTTTCACAGTTTGTGAAAGGGTTCGTAAAAACCTTTTTTGTGTTGATATTTGTCTTTCTAATCTTTCCAAGGTATAATTTTGTCTTAGGAGCTTTCTAGATGTTACAATATGTCTCCCTTAGGAACATTCGTCTTCAAATGGAGTCTGACTGAGTTTAAAAAAGTAGGTGGGACCTACAACCCAATACTCAAATCTTAACACTAAAAACTGATGGGGTGACTAACTCTGGACTAAAGTATATATGAAGATTGATCTGATTTCATAAACAGGCATGCAAAATGAGACATGAGGATACTAGAAGACATGAATCTGAGAGAATATTGTAGAGGAACTATTACCTCACAATGGAACTGAGATGGAAGGAAAAATATAGGGATACTTGGACATCATATCAGCTTCTACTTCCCAAGTAGCTCCCTCAACTAACTGATTCCTTCGAAGGATTTTCACGAAAGTGACTTATCTATTCCTCAACTTACGAATTTGGCAGTTGAGAATCTTAACTAGGACTTCTTCATAAGAGAGAATTTCCTTCACACCAACATTATCTAAAGGAACTATTGAATTCAGATCACCAATGCACTTATTTAACAAGGACACATGAAATTGTCACGACCCAGGGGTACCCCCTAGATGTAACATGGCGTAAAGAACCCTGAAGGATTCCATACAAGCCACTTAGCATATCATAACATATATAAGTAATAGAACAATACGAATAAAACGTATTTCAAGTCTAAAATTTTATTTATAAAAGCAAAAGCGGAAGTCTAGACTCTAAGTCTCAACATATCCATCTATTACAATAGTTTGAATATAGAAATGGGACACAACCCATACAACATAGTCCGGAAAGGAAATACAAGAAAGGAAACTACAATGAGATAACATCCATCCTCGAATCATAAGGACTTACCACAAGCTAGGAGAATTATCAAAGTCCAAGCTTAGCCACAATGATGATCGCCTTGAGAACCGGACCCTACACTTGGGAAAATGTAGGAAAAGTAAGCGTTAGTACAAAGATGCACTAAGTATGATTGCCATGCATAAAACCTTGAAAACATGTCAAAAGGGACATTTCATTTGTAAGTATGTAATTTACCAAGTTTAAAACTCATCATGAATACATTGGAAAAGCATAAGTCATAAACATAATCCATACATAGATCGTCATAATCATAAGAGAAACCTTTCATAGTTACCCTCAAAGTATACTTGTGTAATGCATGGATAATACCACATAAATCTCACCCATACTAAGTAAACTCCTTAGGCCATCATTCATGTTCATCACCTCATATAAAAGCTTTTTGAGTAACCATAGTTCATAATTCATATACTTTTTCACATTGTGGGGAATAAGCCTTAATCAGCATGAGACTATGTGAGCTTACCATGGAATCTGGTGTCTACCAAACACCGAAAAGGGGTGTCCTACTTGCCTAAGATAGAACCATACATTTAGCTTAGATGGATCCACTAGCTAAAGACCTATGAGGGCACATAGTTTATGGGATAAGGGGATTGCTACTATAAACCTGGCCTACTAACGAGAGAGCTTCCAGCACAATAGATTACTACTAGGAAACCCATCTCTACTAACAGGAGAGCTTCTATGGGAAACCCAACCTCTACTAATGGAAGAGCTTCCATCTCATATAAATATCCACTCGGTACTAAGCATTGATTCCCACAGAGTTCATATTAATTCTTGACTTAATTCATAATCATGGAAGGAATGTCTTCACACTCAATCCATTATAATTCATAAGATAGCTCCTAGATTCAAAAAGGTGAGAATTGTCTTTCAGCCTTAGAATCATCATATTGTGAGAAAACATTTCACATCATATCATATTCATGCATAGTATGTGTGTGTGAGGATAATCCTTCTAACAACACAACAACAAGATCATAATCATAATCACTTTTACTCTCAAAGTGTTCTTAAAGCATAAACATAAATCTCATGATCATTTATAATTATCATACCTTGATCTTCAAGGATTCAAGATCACATTCACTCAAAACATCTATAGTTCACTACATTAGACATGGAGATAATCATAATTCAAGTAGTTCAATTTCTACATGCATAATTCTATAATATTTCCCTTACATCAATCAATACCCACACTTTGAGATCATAATTGGGAAAATAGGGAATTTCATGGATTCTTTGGGAATTCATCATAAAACCATAAGAAATCGTCAATTTGTACATAATCTATCATAATTCAATCATTATAACCGAATTCAAAAGGAATCCATGAGTTTGAAGTCAAACCCTAACTTTTGGGGTAGTTACTAGTTTTAAAATTGAAGTTTGAATGGACTGCATGGATGAAAGCTATCCATGGATGAAGATCTATTATACCTTAGCTATGAATCCCCACTAAATTGAGAAGAAAAACCTTCATATTTGACACTCTAGGCTCCAACTTCCTTCTTATTCTACCTTGAGTTCTAAAGAGAGAATATTTTTGGAGAGGATGAGTTCTTTAGGAATTTTAGAAAAATGAATTGGATGACTTAGTTTAGGGGTCTTAAAACTTTATATAGGTGGGTTAATTTAGATTAAAATGACGTCACTTAATAATAATTAAAAATGGAAAACTCCAAAGTGCCCCTAACTAATTCCTTAAAATCGTCTACAGGTGATAACCCACAACTGCGGTCCATGGATGGACCCACGTGGCATGTTGGTCATCCGTGGGTTGTGGTCTGGAATAACCATTTTGGGACTCTGACCCACGAAGCCATCCATATGGCGTAGACCCCCTACGGGGCGTGGTTCCTTTCGTGGGTGCACTGCCTTGGGCTGCTTTCTTGGGCAATTTTCTAGGGTCCTCCTCAAGGACCCTTGGTTGGTCCTTAGGGAGTTGTACCTTGACGTTCTAACCTGAAACCCTTCATTCAAAGTACAAAAAGTTAAATTCACGACTCTAACCCTCACGTCACGATCTAGTTTAGACTACTAGTTTCGAGGTGTTACAATAATCACCGAATGCACTATTGTCAGATATGAAGGAAAATCCAACTCATAAGCCACATTACCAAAATGACTCAAAATTTGGTAAGGACCTATATAACAGGGACTAGCTTTCCTTTCTTAACAAACCTCATCACCCCTTCATGGGTGAAATATTCACATAAACCCAATCATCCATAGTAAATTGAAGCTCCCTTCTCCTCATAGCTGCATAAGATTTATGTCTACTCTAGGTTGTTCTTAATCTATCTCTAATAAGTCAAATTTTCCCCATGGCCTCATGAACTTAATTGGGCCCCATCAAAGTCACTTTACCCACCATAAACCAACCAATAGGATACCTACACCTCCTAACATAGAGCACCTAAAATGGAGTCATCTGAATACTAGAGCGATAACTATTGTAATAAGCAAACTCAATCAAAGGCAAATGAGCATCCCAATTATTGTTAAAGTCAATCACAAGCTATCACTATATCCTCAAAGGTCAGAATAGGTCGTTCAACCTGACTATCTGTCTGTGGAAAAAAAGTTTTTCTAAGCTTAACCAAAGTACCAAGACCTTTCTAAAACAATCTCCAAAACTAGGTGAGATAATGGACAATGGAGCTCCATAAAATTTCGCTAAATCCCAAATTTAAAGTCTAGCATAATATTTAGCTGTGTAGGAATTCTTAATTGGAAGGAATGTGATGACTAAGTCATTCTAATTATAACCACCCAAATCGAAATAGCGATGATGCGTGCGAGACAAGCCTGTGATGAAGTCCATATTTAAATCACCCCACTTCCAAGTAGAAATAGTGGTATCCTAAATCATCTCACTTGGTTTCTGATGCTCAACCTTTATTTGTTGGAAATTTAGACAATTAGCCACAAATTCTCTAATATCCTAGTTCATCCCATTCCACCAATAGATTTCCTGTAGATCACAACACATCTTAGTGGCTCTTGGTGAATAGAATACCGTGAAATGTGAGATTCTAATATTACATGTTTCCTCAACCCATCAACATCTGGAACACATAGTCGATCCTAATAACTAAGCACATCATCTCCCCCTTGGGAAAAAGCCTCTATAACTTTTTCGAGAACCATTTTCTTCAATTCAACCAAATTTGGATCATTCTCTTGGTTTTCCTTAACATCCTTCACATGAGATGATTCTGACTCATTCTGACTCATAACTCCACCATCTTCTGAATCAACAAAACAAACTTCCAAGCGATCAAGTCTGTGAACATCATGAACCAACTCCTTTTTGCTCATCCTTAATGTGAGTAACATTGTTCTTGGACAACCTACAAAGATCATCTTCCACTATATTAGCTTTACCTAAATGGAAAAAGACACTCATGTCATAATTCTTTAGTAACTCAAGCCATCTCCTTTGGCAATGATTTAAGTCCTTCTGTTTGAACACATACTAAAGAATCTTACGATTTATAAGCATATCCACATGAACACCATAAAGATAGTGCCTCTAAATCTCCAAGGAAAACACCACCGCTGCCAACTTTAATTTGTGAGTTCAAGTAATTATTCTCATGAACCTTGATTTGTTTGGAAGCATAAGCTATGACCTTATCATGTTTCATAAGTACACAACCAAGACCAATTCTAGAAGTATCACGAAACCATGTGAACCTTCTGGTAGAGTCAAAGTTGGGGTTGAAGTAAGTCTAGCCTTCAACTCTTAAAAAATCTTCTCACAAGCTTCGGACCACAAAAGCATTACCTTTTTCTTAGTCAACAAAGACAGGGGAGAAGCAATAGAAGAGAATCTTTCAAAACACTATCAGTAGTAACTCGCTAACCCTAAGAAACTCCTAACATCTGAGGGAGAAAGCAATCTAGGTTAGTTCTTAAGTGCGTTGATCCTTTTAGGATCAACTTGAGTACCCTCTCTCGAGACTATATGGTTAAGGAATGTTATGAACCTCAACCAAAATCCACACTAGATGAACTTGGAAAACAACTAACAGTCCTTAAGAATTTGCAAGTCAATCCTCTAATGTCTTGTATGTTCATCCTTACTCCGAGAATAGATCAAAATTTCATCTATGAAGACAATGACGAACATATTCAAATATTATTTGAACACCTTATTCATCTCGTCCATAAAAGTTGTAGGAGCATTTCTTAGACCAAAATGTAACCACAAATTATTAGTCACCATACCGAGTCCAGAAGGTTTTCTTCAAAATGTCACATTCTCTAACTTTGAGTTGATGATAGCTTGATCTAGATCTATCTTTGAAAAGAATTAGCACCTTGATGTTGGTTGAATGAGTCATCAATACTAGGATGGAATACTTACTCTTGATTGCGACCTTGATCAGCTAACGGTAATCAAAGAACATTTCGAGTGAACTATTTTTCTTATGCACAAAGAGAATTTGAAAACCCCATAGAGTTATATTAGGTTTGATGAAACCCTTATATAAATATCTAGTAATTGATCTTTCAACTCCTTAGTATCACAAAGGTCATTCTGTTAAGAGGGATGAAGATAGGCAGATATAGTATCTGGAAGAAGGTCTATTCCAAAGTTAACCTTCCCTTTCAAGAGGGACTCTAGGAAGATCTTTGGGAAACACTTCCAAAAATTTATTCACTATAGGGACCAACTAAAGAGTTGGGGTTTCAAAATTGGTATCCTTAACTCGAACTTGATGATAGCTACAACCCTTAGAAATCATCTTTCTATACTTTAGGTGCTATATAAACTGACCTATAGGCGCTGAGACACTACCCTTCTATTCAATGATTGGTTCATTTAGAAACTGAAATTTAACAAATTTGGTTCTATAGTCGACTGATACATAACAAGTATATAGCCGGTCCATGCCAAGAATGATATCAAAATTGAGCATGCCTAACTCTACTAGATCAACTGAGGTGAACTCTGCAGAACTAAGACCGAGCAATTTTTATATACCTTTGTAGCTAAAACTGACTAATCAGCAAAAGTACAAACTGAGAAGGAATCTGATAAGATTTTGGACTAATATCGAATCACGTTGCAACATAAGGAGTCACGAAGGAAAGTGTCTCTCCTAGATCTAACAATGCATAAAAATCATACTAAAATATACTTAATATACCACTGACTATATTATAGGAAATTATCTTGATCTTTTCAATTGTAAAGAGCATAGAACATGTTCTGACGACATCCGACACCAGTTCTAGATGAGGTACACTGTTGAGTCGGGTGACCTACTAAAGTGGTAAACTGAGCCTACTAAGAACATCCCTACCCTTTCCTATGGCCAATGGGCAATCCTAGAATTTGTAACATGTCATACTGCTTCCATAATATCCACTAATACCCGGCATGCACTCTCTTGGATGATTCTTACCACACCTCAGACAAGCAGGGAAAGAACGCCTACTAGAAACACTATCGTATGATTTAGATCCTATCACCATATCCTTTTTTAAAATTAGGCCCCAGATACTAGGAGAAGATGGGGTTGATTTGAGTACTTTTGACGAAATTGAGCTCTACTAACACCTCCTCATTTTTATAAGGTTAACTATTGGTTTGAGCCCTTTTAGTCTCTCTAGTACTCTCCTTAACCTTTTCCTCCTCAATCTGTTGAACACGAATCATAAAACTAGTGATGTCCATATTCTTGATCAAAAGCTTAGTCCTACACTCCTTCATAACCATCTTAGAAACACCGGAGATAAATTTACTCATGTCGGTTTGAGAGTGAGCCACCATTGTCGGATTATACTTGGAGACTTGAGTAAACTTCAAAGAATACTCCTTCACTGACATGTCATCCTACCTTAGATTTATGAACACTTGAACATTATCCTCTCATCTAAACTAGAAAGAGGTTGTTTAGAAAAGTGCCCTTGAACTTTTCCCAATCCAATAGGCCTGTTTCAATAGTCCTTTCCTCCTTTAATTGCTTGTACCAAATCCGAGTCGCTCCCTTTAGTTGATAAGTAGCCAAATCTGCACCCTCAAATGGAGTGACACCCACAAACTCAATAATCTTCTTAATACCCTGATTGAGCTCTTATGGATCCTCATCTACCTTTGAGCCATGAAACTATGGAGGGTTTATCTGAGTAAAATCCTAAACTCTAGTTGTAGTCATGCCCATATTCGGGTTGGCTGAGGCCACAACTTCCTAACTGGCTTGAGCACCCATGGTTTGGGCTAGAACTTGGAAAAACAACCCTAAATTTAGCATGAGTAACTTTTCTAGCCAAAGGGTCAACCGGAGTTAGTGGTGCATGTTGCTCCTCATCCTTGTTCCTTCTAACATAGGTTCTTCTAGGAGGCATGATGTTGTAAGCATGTAAAACATGAATTAGAAGGAAACTATATAGATTTGCATTCTATTGCATGCCTAAGAGTATAAAAGAAATGAAGTATTTCCTAAAATGTTCCATAGCCTCTCATTCATAGATGTGGCATGCTTCACATTCATGAACAAGACTCTACTTAGTGCAACTTTCAGACACCCTAAGACACCCTAAGACACTTGACCTAATGTTCTACTACCAAGTTTTTCATGCGCCGAGACTACCCCTTAGATGTGTGATGATGCTTAGAGACATATCTGACCCCAATATAACCTCATGGCATGGCATGACACTAAGATTTGCATAACAACCAAAGAAATCTTGAAAGTAAATGCCAAAGCTAAATCTAAAATATCTTAATAAAGCATATAATACTGAGATGGACTAATATTTGAAAGTAATGACATAATTTTAATCTATATATGATTGTTTGAAAGCCTTTACTAATATGAGGAAAAACACCTAATTAACTCCAACTATCTGAAATTAAAAGTGAAATATAGAAAGTCACCGAAACCTCCTACAACATTGACTAGATCTTTACTAACTACGACTTAGATTTTGAGCGTTAGAACCTATATTATCAAACAATATAGGCAAAAAGTATACGCTCAATAATTTGAATGTACTAAGTATGGGAAATATGCATAGTAAACATGATATATGAACATACTAAATATGTGAAAACATGCTAATGTAATGCCCAAGTTGTTAACATACAGTTGAGATATACTGATCTAAAGTACATAAGTATAAGGTCATGTAATAACTGAAAATTTAATTGTGGAAGCTACTAAAATTAATATAAACCATTTGAGGTGCTACATGGAGTTTAGTGTATCACCCCTGCACCAAAAATAGGGTATCCAATACTTTCCATCGTAAGGGACCTAATAATTGAACTAATATAGATACAATGAGTTAATGTCTATCTAAGACAAATTGTATGGTGGCACTTATTTCTGGGAATTAGGGATTGTTATTAAAGGTCCACAAGCGCTGACCAGAAAACTTCAGTGCTAAGTATTACTCCAAGGGAAACATTTATATTATGGAAATCATAATAGTATGATAAAACTGAATCATACTAATAACTGATGTTAATGAGCAGCTAATAAATCATGATAACTGAAATCATACTGAGAAATACTTTATCTAAGGCATCTTATATAATGATAACTTAAAATAATTTGGAAGATACTTTATATGAAATGATCTAATCGTGAAAATCTAATAATATGGGACATTAAATTATCATAATTCTGAGTCATGAAAATACTCGTATGCTATGGGTTCATGAAATTATCATTGAAACATGGAATTATAATTGAAATCATGAAATTCATGAGTAAAACATGTAATTAGACACGGATCATGAGGAAAAACCAATTTACAATGAAAACTTATGAAGATCATAGAAAGTTCTACCTTGTAGAAATCATAAACTTGAGTCTGAAGTTTATAGGACTCAATGGGTGAAGGGATATCAATTGATGAAATACCGCATACCTTCTTGGCTTGATTCTTTGAATGGAGACTTAAAGATTGGAACCCTCGTTCTTTCTTTAGGAGAACACTTGAGAGAGAAGAAATCTAATTTGGGGAGGTTATGAGTGAATGAGGAGTTTTTGGTTGAAAAAATCCTCCCAATCTCATTTTGAATAGGTTAAAATGACACAGTATAGGAATTAAAAGAGTGGAAATGACCAAAGTAACCTAACTTAAAACTGATGGAAGCCTTCTACGGTTGCCTTCCACAAATCGTATAAGACTTCACGGACCGTGGAAGTGCCTGTGAATGGATGCTTCCGATCAGTAAAATTTTACCTTCTTTAGAGTCAACGTAGTCAAAGGTGAAGCAATAGAGGAAAATCCTTCTACAAATCTCCTATAATAACAAGATAAACCTAAGAAACTCTGAATATCTGAATGAGAAAGAGGTCTACGTAAGTTCTTAATTGCCTCGGTCTTCTTAGGATCAACACAAATACCATCACCAAAAAAATATGGCCAAAAAAAAGCTATAGACCTCAATCAAATTTCACACTTGCAAAACTTATCAAAAAATTGAAGATCCTTGAGGATTTGTAACACAATCCTTAGATGATCAACATGCTTCACAAGGGGAAGTTCCCTTGCCTTAGATTGATAAACTCTTGTAATCTATTCTCCCTCATCTCAAGGGGAAAGAAACGACCAAGAAACCCCCTTTTGAATTTATCCCAATCCAAGGGACCTGCATTTAATGCTCTTTTCTCTTTCCATTAGTCAAACCAAACATAAGCAACCCCTTTGAGTTGGTAAGGGGCCAAGTCTTCTTTTCCATTGGAGTCACACCCATAATGTCCACAATCTTGTGGATCCTCATCCATTTTGGACCCATGAAATTCTAAAGGAGTGATCCTTGTGAAGTGTCTTATCCTCATTGTCACCGTACCCACAATTGGGTTCATGGGAGCTACAACTTCCCTATTAGCTTAAGTGGTCATAGCATGAGCCGACACTTGGAAAGCGGTCCTAAATTTGGTATGTAACACTTACCTGGATAAAGGATTGACCTGAGCTTGAGAAACTTTGGGTTCCACATTGTCACCAACATTCCTTCTCACGGGAGCTCTTCGTGGTGGCATATTCTGAAAAGCACAGAACAAGAGTTAGGAGGAAGACCTTTATAGAGTTCAACTCTATCACACAATTTTAGAGTAGTGAAAGAAGTAATGTTTCCTAAACGCCTTATGCCTTCTATTCGTAAATATGGAACACTTCACACTCATGAACAAGACTCTATTCGACGTACTTATAGAACTTTTATCACTTAATGCTCCACTTGTCATAAGCATGACACTATGAATCATATATTATTCAAGCGAAAAGCTCCAAAGTGCAAAGTTGAATTACCATTTTACCCCTATACTAAATTAAAAATATATAAAACATAAGAAAATTAAACTAGACCTTCAATGTGACAATTTGAAAAGTTGTAATGAATGTATATTTAGATTAGATTCATTAAAATAGTTCACTACAATTCAGAAACGTCCTGTATAATATTTGATTGGTTTTTGTTAAATACCATTAATTTTCCAATCATTAATGCCTTTTATTCTCTTTAATAACAAAACCATTTGTGTGTTCTGTGCAAATAAGGTTGATTACGTAGTAATGGAGATTTTGGTTGAGAATCTGATAAAACATCAAAGATGAAGGTGTCGTGAAAAAATGAATGTTGTAGTTTTAGGAGTTGGTGAGGAGAGAGGTCACACATGGCAGAAGTCAGTGGTGGAGTTGCAACTGATACGGCGGTAGGATTTTTTCGTCTATACCACACTTTTGAGGTGCGATCTTTCTTTAATCCTTGCTTATAAACCGAACTACCCTTTTTATAAAGAAAAATAAATAGTATATGTTATTTTTGTCATGTTAGTATTTGAATTTAATAGGTGCGATTTAAATCACATTGGAAGTGTTTCATAGGCATTAATCTTGATTATATCGTTAAAATGAAAACAAGCCAATTATTTAAGGGGTCGTACAATATTTGGTCGATATTGAACATCAAAGTCAATATATATTTGCCCTTTTTAATTACACCTTCATTAATTATTCATCACATCATTCTCCTAAAAGTTGACTGAAGAATCATAGATATTTGCTTTCATTTAGATAAAATTTTAAGAATAAAAATGATTCTTTATCCAATTTTTTTACTAGCAACAACTACTAATTCTTCTGTTTTTTTCTTCTCGAAACTTAAATTATGCAAAAGACAAAAGAGGCAATTGAGGTGATCATTAGTCTTACAAAAGAGTATTTTGATGAGTATAATAAGCAATTTAAGAAGTTCTTCAATTTTGGAATGAAAATCGTCATTGGACATGTCAAAAGGTATTTGACAAAATGGCACAACATAACACCCTATAGATTAAATTAGCAATAACTAGCCCATTTTTAATTTTTTAGCAAGAAAAATACTTTTGTTTTATTTATTTGGCATTCAATAGTTATTTTTCTTTTTTCTTAAAAAGTGTATTTTTGTTCTCCTTATTTTTCTCTACACACACGTTTGATTGCTGCTTTATTTTTCTTGAAAAGAAAAATTTTATTGTTTTATTTTTTTCTATTTCATCTCTTTTTTTATTTTGTCAACCGTTTTAAAATAGAGTTGTTCTCTTTTTTGTCTCCTTTTTCTCTTTCTAGAATTTTTTTCATACGTATATTTGATTCTCTCCCTAATTTTCAACTCTTCTCCTTAATTCAATATGTTTTTTCATGGATACTTCTAAAATCATCTTTTATATATAATCTTGTTCTTGTCCAATTAATTGTTGAATTTCATGATTTGTGGAATTGAATTTTTTTTTTCAATTTTGTTTTTGCGAAAATTTAGGTCATTCAACCTTTTTTGTTTTCTTTCTAAAATACTTTTCATATATATATATTTGCTTCTCTTCTAAATTTTTTCTTATTCTCCTTAATTCACTCTATCTATGCAAATCATATATAATTGTATGTTTATCGATGATCCTTCTAAAAATTTATTTAATATATAATTATGTAGCATTTCTTGCCCCGTTAATTTTGAAATTTCGTGATTTGTGGAACTAAAATTTTTTAACTTTTTTTGGCAAAAATTCAGGTTATAGTATTTTGAAATTTTTGTTCTCAATTTCATGTGTAAGAAAGATTCTCGTAAGATCCTTGTAAAAAATCAAAATGTTGATTTTGATGAATACAACCCAATGTATACCAATGAATTTCAATCTCTGTTTAAATTAAAGAATACAAGTTGATTACATGAATAGAAATTAATGAATACACAGATGAATACATAGTGCAGTTACCGTATACATAAACAAAATCACATGTACAATTAATGAATAAAATTTAATTTATATATGTATCATATTAATCTCATTCTTGTATTCATTATAGTAATACATATAATTGATGGTAATATTCTTATGTATAAAAAGTTTAATACATGCTACAATTACTGTATATATCAATAAAATTTACACATCTATTTTTATGAATATTTTTTTGTATACATAGATTTTTTTTATGTATACATTATATAATTGCAACTTTACTTATTATGCATATGTATTATTACAATTTCTAATAAAATGTCATTTAATATTATTTGATTAATTATCATCAATTATGTGATAATTAATACACGTTAGAGCATTAATAATATATTTTCTTACCTTAAAAGTAGTCACAATCTTTTAATAAGTTATTTAAAGAATTTTTAAAATATTCATTCCTTAAAAGTTGGTGTAACCCTTTTTTATTGGGTTAATTAATATATATATATATATATATATATATATATATATATATATATATATATATATATATATATATATATATATATATATAAAAGTAGGCAAGTTTTTTAATAAACTAATTTTTTTTGATAATCGAGAAATCCGCTTGTGACCCACTCTTTGGACAAATCACAGCCTTCTAAACTCGGTGGATAATGGATTTGCCCCTCTACCCTTCTCCACTAAATACTGAGCTTCGCTTTGCATGGTGTAGGGCTTGAACCTGCAACCTAAGCCACAAATCCTCCACCTTTTGCCACTCGAGCTAGGCCTTGGGGGCTTTAATAAACTAATTATTGTTGATTGGTAAAAAAGATAATTCATAAAATTACAATCAAATATATCGTTATGTTTCTGTAAATTGCGTTAATATTTTTTTTTAAATAGACTGTTAAATAAAGTTGAGTTTGAAAATTGTGAATATTTTTTTTAAATAGACGGTTAAATAAAGTTGAGTTTGAGAATTTAATAAATTGAAAAGTTAACTTCCTTAATTATAGGAGTTAAAAACAAGGAAGAAAAAATAATCTCACATCTCCTTATTTAATGTGGGTTGGTTGCACATGATTAAAAGAAAAAAAACAATAAAAAGTTGGTTTTATTTCTTTTAGGCTAATACGTGCTAATATTTTTTTTAGACTATTAATTGCTAATTAATATTGGGCTATATGTTACCAAATGTATATAATAGTTGTATGTCTGTGTCAATTCCTCAGAGGTATTTGCTCTTCATTTATGCTTTACTAACTTAGTCAAGGTTACTTTGTTCTCTCTATTACCATAATCTAATTTTCCGATATGCTTATTTTTTTTTCTATCCTTCATGTTATACCATTAATCGTAGTGTTTTCAAATAGAAAGAGATCCCGTCTTATATATCTATATATATTATAAGGGAAAAAAATAATTTCAGTGTGTATATGCACACTCTTTTGAGTCCAATAGTGGATATGTGTACTTATCGCTTATAAAAAATGACAAAGCAGACCAATTCTACCCACCCAATATTCCTAGGGGGAATATATTTAAAGATAATCTTATTTAGAGTATAGACTTTTTCCGTATAAGTCTAATTCCTATATATTGACCGTGTGTAAAAAAGTATATTATTAAAACACTTATAATGTTGCAAGTAAAATGATTAGCTATGGAATACCATTATGCAAGCTACTAACAGATACAATATTGTCAATGCTCTAATAAATATTTTTCTTCATTTTTTGTTTTACTCATTGTAAATGTGTGATATTATGTGCTTACAAGTTACAACTATAAATTGTAATGTTGTTGGATATCGTTTAATTGCCTAAATGGTAAATGATGATGTATGTCATATTTCATCAACTGTTACTGTTTGGCACTTATGGACCCTTTTGTTGTTGTTGTTCAGTTTTCTTTGTGGAATAACGATTTTAATATGATGAGTGTTTTAGACTAATTTGTGCAATAAATTCAGGTAAATATCTTAGAACAAATTTAAAGCTTAGCTGATTTCGAGGACATGCTTTTTAATTAAATGAGAAACCTAAAGAAGATCAATGTTCATCATTTAAAGTAATTAAGCTTTTCTTAATTACTATTCCTTAATGTTTTAACTCAAACAACTATTTACTCAAGTAGTTTTAAAAAAAAATTATTTTGAAATATAGAGTACATGCGCGTGCCCAAAAACTAGTATCAAATAAAGAGAACACAACATAAGAATGAGATATAAGTATCAAGGCTCTTTCAACTCATAGGGAAAATATCAAGAAAGTACATGACTTAAATAAAGTTGAATACATCATCTATTTTTGAAAAGGCCTCTACTAATGATAATTTGGTTAGGACAAACCCCCTAAACCATGAACAAAAGGTCTGGTCTTATTTAAAGACCAAAAGCAATGAGCTCTAGAGAGTAAGGTACTGATGAGCCCATAATTTGGACTAATTTAGGTCTCTATTTTAATAGAATTAATGTCCTCAAATGCATATTTTATCTCAACAATTGATGTAAATCCTTAAGTTTCAGGTATTTGGAGTTTGAGGGAAAGCATGGACACTACCTGGCAAAAAGGAACAAAACGGCTAAAAATATGAAGAAAAGAAGGTCAGAGGATCGCCTAATGCATTCGGAGAGTAGCCAAAAGGCCTTAACCTCGCCCAAAGTTCCAGGGTGCTGAGCCCTGAAGGAAAAGATCAAGTCGACAATGAAAAGGAGTAGTCGGCATGTCGCCGAACAGTTCCACAAAGCAGTAATATATCACCCATTGATTCAAAACGCGAAGATGCTGAAGGCAAGAGCTAAAATGCGATGAAGTAGACCAAATAGCGGATCGCCTAGTGCATCGGCGATCCCGACTAACTGCACGGAGTGATCCTTCGCAACACAGTTTTTGACAACTATAAATACTAGTTTGAATTTCTATTTTAGTATGCAATTTCAGATACAACATTTTATTTTTCTAAATTTCAAGTAGAGTGACCTTATTCTTAGCTTTTGAAGATTTGAAGACTTCTAATTCCAAGAAATTGGAAGTGGGTGTTGAAGATTCTTCATCTTAGACTCATTTAAAATGAATATAAATCATACCCAGTTGATGTTACTTCAATTTGGTATCATTTTCTTCTTTTTTCTCTATGTCTAGCTAAAACCCCAATTTTTGGGATATGATTTTGTGAATATGGGTTAAATTTACATTGGGACTTGCTTATTGTTGGTATATTTGATGTTTAAATGTGATTTCGTTTAGTAGTTGTGTTTGAACTTAATGAGATTGTAGTTGCAAATACGATTTCATCTTAGTGTTTTAAGCTTGCTCGAGATAGAGCCGGTGGTTATTGGGTCGTCGTGGGTTCAGCTCGAGAGACTAAATCTTAGGCCCTCTTCCACACATTCAACTTGAGAGAGTGAATGGGCTAAGGCAGAGGTTGTTCTTAAAAGCGGCAACTCAGTGTTCGAGAGAAATCGAGTTGATTCGGGGTAAGTTACTCGAAAGAGAATTTACCCCCACTAAAGTTTAGCCTAGTTACAAATATTCAGCGATGTATTATCAATAGCATTTACTTGATAGCGTCTTTTATCTTATATTCCTATCACATCCCAAGAATCCAGTCTCCCTATCTCGTGTCCTTATAGTTTTATAGTTTTTGTTAATTAGAAAATGCAAACCCCCATTGATAATTGACACTTGCGTCATCCCTTAGATTTAGTATGTTTTTATTCGTTAATATTTACAGCTATCATTGATTAGAACTTGATTTTACTTTTCTATTAATTCTCAAAACCACTCCGCGTGGGAATGATCCCAACCCTTGGTTGGGTTATATCACTACACGCGATCATTGGCACTTGAACCGAAGTAGTGTCCTGATACGTGAAGTCAAAATGGTGCCGCTTCCAGGGAGTGGTGTTACTTAAGAATTTTTGGTAGAGTTGAATTTTGCTTTTGTTAGTCTTAGTTCTACTTACTTAATTTTTAGTTTTGTTTTGTATGTTTGAGCTTCGAAACACAGGAGGTGAGTAGGTCGAGCAGTACTCACGAGCAAATGGAGTTTCCTCCATTGGAAGTAATGTTGTTCATGGATCGCATCCTAACTTTCAAACAATTGAAAGGTGAACGGATCCATGAGACATGGGCAAGGTTTAAAGAACTGACAACTCAATGCCAACTCATGAAATTCCCGATATAGTCCTCCTTGACTGTTTCTATAGAAGTCTTGGTCTCAGAAACAAGGTTTTGGTAGATCAACTCATTCCGAGTGGCATTGCAAAAGTGCCATATGCAATAGTAGTCCAACTGCTAGATCACATGGCTGAGAAAAACTAAGAAGTAGAAAAGGACTTCATGATGGCTGCACTGATAACTCAGATGGATGAGTTGGCCAAAAACAATAGGGTACTAGAGGAACTTAGGGAGAATATGTTGCTGTTGAACCAGATGTCACCTTCCCATGCCAAGCTCATCCAGCTACTAGGATCCCAAATGGACTAAGTACTAAATGAGCACTATAAAGTTTCGAAAAAGGGGTTGCCTGATGAAATTGAGGCAGACCATACTAGTGGAACTTAGGCATGGACTTGCATCGTGCCACGACGTTAACTAAGGCGTTGTTTAGGAGGCAACCCAAAACCATTTATTTCTTTAATTTTTTATTTAGAAATAATGGTGCGTTGATTGTGCAGGTTTGAGTGTAGAAAGTGCTTGAAAATTACAGGTTGGCGAGCAAATGTTCCAGTTGGCACATCGCCAAAGTGGTCGGCGCACCGGATTTAATTCGCCGTTTGGCTCAACACAATTTTAATTTGGAACTTGTAAAACTCGGCAAACCTAAGAGCAACCGACTAAGTCGGCGATCCCGATGTTGCCAGCCATTTGAACCCCCAAGCAACTAAAGGTCATGTAAAAGTCGGTGAGGTGAATGACCACTTGGTGTGTCGATGAGTGGATCGGTGAATGCGACTAACGTCGCCGAACGGAGTCGAACTGGATGGTTATTAAGGGCCAAAAGCTTTAAAGTTTCAAACTCTTCACTTTCCCTCGCTTTCAAACTTTGCAAACTCACACCAAGTTAGTAATTTCAATATTTTTATATTCCATAAGTATTTTGGTTGTTGATTAGTGCTTGGAATTGGGATTTCATTGCCGCCTAGCATTTCAAAGTACTTTAATCGGCACAAAGGTTGGTTTTTCTAACCCCGAATTTACTTTCAAAAATTTGGTACTAATTTGCAATGATCATATCGTATTGTCGTGCGCTGGGCCTCTCTGATAGGATTAGAATGCTTAAATGCCAGTTTTAATTTGATAATATTGCCAGCATTATTTTAATCATCGAATGCCCATATTTTTGTGCCTTAAATTGAGTTAAATTTTGTGGGGGTATGCTTGCATGTTGGTTAGATTTGTTGGGTGAAGTCTGAGTAACCTGGATTTGTGTTAAATGACATAAATTGCACAATGATGGAGTGAGTGACACCATTCTTAAGGGCAAAAGTAGTCAAATGGCCAAATTAGGCAAAATTGGGAAAAGTCTAAATATCCTGGGGTGATGGGTGCTATGGGTCTGAACTTAATTTAACTAGTGCATGTTTCAATTTTGTTTTTAGGGGTCGCTGGGTTGAAATTGATAAGTGGGATTGAAAACAGGCATGTTGGGTCGTTTGGTGAGCTGGGTCAAGCTCGCTGAACCACTCGACAGTTCACCCAATATCCCCACATCACCTTTAATTTCAGGTTGTATGTGTTTTTGCCTACTGTAACTTTCGGCGAGAAGCTTGATGTCGCCAAAGACACTCGGCGACTCGCCAATCGTCTTTTGTTTCGCCCTTTGCCTGCACCTCTGAACCCTTGCTGCAATGGAACTTTCAGCATGCTAGCCCTAGCTCGCCGAAAGGATTTGGCAAATCACCGAAAGTGACCTCCCATCGCCAACATGCTGAAAATTTTAGGACAATCCTTTAGGCAAACCCGACTTAGCTCGCCAAAGAGATTCGCCGATTCGCCAACTTGATCAGTGAGTCTGTCTACAGTTAATTTTTCTGTGCTTTGATGTGATTATTTATTAAGTTTTCTCCAATATTTTGCAGATATGGTGCGAACAAATCTAGATAGGCCACCCTATAAAAAAGCACGGGGTGTTACTATAAACGAAGGGGAATCGAGTCCTCCAAAGAATAGAAGGAAAGACAAAGGCAAAAGAAATAAGCACACAACTAAGAGAGTGGGTGTTAACACCCAGGCTGATTTATCTGATCCTAAAGATAAGCAACCTTTGATCTCCAGAAGGGATGAGATCCGAGCTAGATCTCAGCCCACATCCACCAGAGTTCCCTCAACTGCCACTCCTCCTGCAACAGAATCAATGTCAGCTCAGGCACCTCCTGTGACCCCTCTGCTCCCTGTCATTCTCCTCCCAGGCTTCTGAATAGATTGAAATGAGATGGGTTACGAACTATCCTTGAGGAGAAATTACTTTCGACAGAAGGCTTGGAAGGAAAGTATCCAGATGTGAGGGAGACCCTCTACTTCCACAGGTTAGAGTAGTTCACCAGACCCCAAGGCCCCTATATTCCCTCTTGGGTCCGTGAGTTTTCTGCAGCTTATGGTGATCTAGTTCCCAAGAGTAAGAAGAAGGCCAATGAGTTCAAACCGGTAAAGGCGGTCATGGTCCGAGGCTAGGAGGTCGGGTGCAACAGTGAGTATATTAACGTTGTACTAGGTAGAGATCTGCACTCTATGGATTGCATGTTGCTCAATCCTTGGTTGATCTAAAGGGGTGCTTGACACTTTTGATTTCTGATACCACCCCAAGGTGGATCGAGGCGGACACCCTTATTGAGAAAAGGGATTTGAGTATTGTTGCTCGGTTCTGGTTTAGCTTTTTGAGCTGCACCTTTATGCCATCCCAGAACGAGTCTGTTCTCCTCCATTCTAAGGCAGTAAGCCTAGGGTCCATCATATCCAGGAGGTGCATCGACCTAGGATTGTTGATTTCACAGGAGATGGCCATGAGAGCCAAGCAGAGACAGACTTTTCTGCCATTCCCGATCCTGGTCACTGAGTTATGCAGACACGCTGAAGTACCTCGGGATGCTGCTAGAGCTATTGAGGTGACCCCTTCTTCCTCCACCGACATCCGACGTATTGAGGCCGAGTACACACCAGAGGAGAGTGACGGGAGGAGAGTAGCTCCAACAGATATTTCTCCAAAAGTTGATGTTGATTCGTTACCTGTAGAGGCATCTTCGCCTACCTCGGCCTCTGGGCCGTCAGGTACTTCTGCCAGTTCTACTTTTTCACAAATTCAGGGCACCTCCACCTCGTCCCAAGTAGTTAAGATTACTCAGGCGATGATCATAAAGATGGGGAATCTGGCCTATTCAACTGATATGAGGGCGATTCGATTGGAGAGATCCATCCCTAGGATGATTAAGAATGTTATTTTGGTTGCACTGACCCCCCTCCGAGCTTCTGTTGATGATCTGGCTACTAGAGTCATAGCTTGTGAGAACAGACAGGGGAGACCTCCGAGGTAGCAGATTTGAGGAAGGACGTAGACTATTTGAAGTCTACCGACTTCACTTCATTGATGCAGGCTGCAGATGACTTGGATGCTCCTAAGACTTTAGGGATCCTCCAAGTGATGCATACTTAGATGAGCTTGTAGTTGAGGAGTCGAATGCTAAAACCGACGAAGAGTAGATTGGGGTATAGTAGGAGAACATATTCAGAGATTTTCCAGATTTTGCAGAGACCTCCATAGATATCTCTAGTGGAGTTGTTGCTTATGAGGTGATTTCGGGAACTGATGCCCAAGTAGAGACTACTACACGGGGCAATGAGGCACAGACAGATAGAGAGACTGCATAGATAGGATCCTTTCTTTACCTCCCTATCTGTTTTACTTTCTTTCACTTTTAGATACTTTACTTCATTTGCATTTGAGGAAAAATGTTTTTTATTTGTGGTGGGGTGAGGCCCACCTTTTGTGTGAATATTGATGTTCGTGTTTTGTTGATATATTTGGGTCATTGTGTTTTATATTGATTTTCATGGATGTTTGAGCTTGTGGCTCCTTTTTGCTTTAAATTGTAAATAATTTTGATTTGATCCTTCCAAAATTTTCGTCCACTCTTGTATGTACTTGAATGTGGCTATTCTTCAGCAAATTTGAGTCTCAGTTCTGATCAATATCGATGACTTAAATAGTTCTCATAATCGAACGAACATGAATGTGCGGCTACGATGAGACCAAGTGAAGTTACATAGTCAATATGTGAACTCTTTGCATATCATTGTGACTAGCCAAGTATCAAATTGATTCTCTTGCAATGAACATTGCACACTAGCAAGAGGTCGGAGTCTTGTTTGACTTTGGTGTCGATGCCTTATGTGATGAGCTTACTGTGAACCATGCATGATAACACCTACAATTTGCTCCGTTGGTTCGGTTGACTAAGTAAGGCTATCTCTTGCTATGATCTTAGGCAACTTTGAAGAGTGTGAACCAATTTGACTTATACCTCTTTTGTGGCCTACCTTGTGAGTGTGTGAACCTCTCTTGAACACCCCTTGAGCCTTACCTTTCTTTGGAAGAAACTTGATGAAGACATGACCTTTCTTAATCCTTTACCTATAATCCTCTTGAATTGTGGTTGATCAAATAGCCAAATTAGGCCAAAAGCCTATGTTGGCGGTGTGGTGAAAAGAGAAGGAAAGTCAAGAAGTGCAGGAAAAGTCCCCTTTAACCCATGGTGTTGGGAAAAATGGATCCCCTCCATACAAAAAAAAAAAAAAGAGAAGAAAAGAATGAAAAAGAAAAAGAAAAAAGTCATGGAATAAAGTTATGAGAATGCAAAAAAAAAAAAAATGGAATAGGGTTCCGAACAATCCATGGAAGTGAATAATTGGATGACTTATGAGCACTAAAGAAAATGATAAAACACGAGGAAAGGGAGTGTTGAAAGCACCACATTTCCCGAGGATTACAAGCCTTGAAAAGACTTTTTTGATCTTGAGTGAGCTGAAACAATTATCTATTGGAAAATACGGGCAAAACTATGGGTGAAAGCATGCATTGTGTTCTTCTTTGTAAGTGTGAGTGTGAGCGTTGCATTTGATTCCGGAACTTTAAATCGTTGAATCATTGTGTGTGAATATTGAATCATTCTTTTGTGTGAGGGCATTTGATTTCCTTTTTTAAGCTCGAACTTGCATTTGAAGCAAGTATAGTGAGCTTGAGATTCTTTGATAATGGTGTGTCACACAACTTGAGTCTTTGAGTATACAATTGATCCTTGCATGAGTAAGTTGAGCCTTGTTGTGTACATTCATGATTGAGTCTTGTATAGCACTGTTTAAGACATCCTTTCTGAACTGCTGAACTTGAGATTTACTTGAGGACAAGCAAAAGTTTAAGTTGGGGGTGTTTATGAGTCCACAATTTGGACTCATTAAGGGTTCTATTTTAATAAAATTAATGTCCTCAAATGCATATTTTGTCTCAATAACTGATGTAAATCCATAAGTTTTACGTATTTGGAGTTTGAGGCAAAACATGGACACTACTTGGAAAAAGGAAACAAAACGGCTGAAAAGACGAAGAAAAGAAGGCTTGAGGATCGCCTAATGCATTCGGCGAGTCGCCGAAAGGCCTTAACCTCGCCCAAAGTTCCAGTGTGCTGAGCCCTGAAGGAAAAGATAAAGTCGGTGATGAAATGGAGTAGTCGGAGTGTCGCCGAATAGTTCTGCGAAGCAGTACTATATTGCCCATTGATTCAGAACACGAAGATGCTAAAGGCAAGAGATGAAAGGCGATGAAGCAGACCAAATGGAGGATCGCCAAGTGCATCGGTGATCCTGACTAACTGCACCGAGTGATCCTTCACATCATATTTTTTGACAACTATAAATACTAGTTTGAATTTTTATTTTAGTATGCAATTTCAGATACAACATTTGATTTTTCTAAGTTTCAAGTAGAGAGACCTTGTTCTTAGCTTTTGAAGATTTGAAGAATTCCAATTCCAAGAAATTGAAAGTGAGTATTGAAGATTCTTCATCTTAGACTCGTTTAAAGTGAATATAAATCATACCCAGTTGATGTTACTTCAATTTGGTATCCTTTTCTTCCTTTTCTCTATGTCTAGCTAAAACCCCAATTCTTGGGGTGTGATTTTGTGAATATGGGTTAAATTTACTATTGAGTGTTGCTTATTATTGGTATATTCTCTATTTAAATTTGATTTCATTTAGTAGTTGTGTTTGAACTTAATGAGATTATAGTGGCAAATACAATTTTATCTTAGTGTTTTTGGCTTGCTCGAGAGAAAGGTTTTAAAACTAAGACTACTAAATTGATAGCCGGTGGTTATTGGGTCGTTGTGGGTTCAGCTCGAGATAGTGAATCCTAGGCCCTCTCCCACACGCTCAGCTCGAGAGAGTGAATGGGCCAAGGCGGAGGTGTTGCTTAAAAGCGACAACTCAGTGTTCGAGAGAAACCAAGTTTATTCAGGGTAAGTTGCTTGAGAGAGAATTTACCCCCACTAAATTCTAGCCTAGTTACACATATTTAGCGATATACTATCAATAACATTTACCCAATAGTGTCTTTTATCCCATTTTCCTATCACATCCCAACAATACCGTCTCTCTATCTTGTGTCCTTATATTTTTGTCATTTTTGTTAATTAGCAAATACAAACCCCCATTAATAATTGACATTTGCATCACCTCTTAGATTTAGTATGTTTTTTTTCGTTAATATTTACAACTATGATTGATTAGAACTTGATTTTACTTTTCTATTAATTCTCAAAACCACTCCGCATAGGAACGATCCCAACCCTTGATTGGGTTATATCACTACACGCGATCGTTGACACTTGAACTAAAGTAGTGTCCTAATACGTGAAGTCAGGTACCTATTGAAATTTCATGGTCGTTTTAGCTCGAAACTTGGTGATTTAAAGTCCCGTGCATCTGGGATTAGTGAGGCTTTGTTATAGTGTCTTTTGGGAGCACTGGGCAACCTCTGCTTAAGGTGAATTTCTATTTTTTTTTGGCTGCCCTTCTTTGTTAATTTGGGGTTTTATATAATGCTATATGTTGGCTATTTATGGCTCTCGTATAACGTCAAATTTGGAACACAAGTTCGAGGCGTAGTTAACAACCTCTTGAGTCAATTATGGAATTCCGAGGTGGGTCCCATGATTCCCGTTTGACTCTACAATTGGTATGTCTTTGTTTTATATATATTTAGTGTACTAAGGACCATACTTATGTTGTGATCCTATTTTTGATAGTATGGCAACGTTTTTAGGTCTTTCGGAAAAGAAAAGCTCTAGCTTTGTGATATTGAGCGCGTGTAGTCGGTCCAAGGTAGGCTACGACTTTCTTTCTACTGAGATTGAGCATGAATGTGTAAATTCATGATGATTAGTATTAATTGGGTGGGTTCTTAGTTATTTCTTAACCATAATTTTGGTTTGATTACTACTGTATCGAGGCTAGCACCATGCTAGTAAGGTTGGTCGCGTAACTTGCATGCTATGTGAAATTACTTGAGTTTTATTTGTTTCCTGATGTATCTTTAAACCTAGCCTAGGATAGGCTAGTGTTTCCTTAGACTCATGTACCTTGTAACTTTGTTATGTCTTTGGCGTCGTTAGGATGGACTAGGTCCTTGTAGACTAGAATAGAGGACTAGGGTTTGATAGTATGAGCCTTAGCTTAAGCTTTTGTGCTACTTGTTAGCCTTTCCGTCTTCTCTCCCTATTTATGCGACTTTTATGTGTTATCACATGTTGTGTGCTTTCTCGAGACTAGAGTACTTTAGGCTTGGAGCCTCTCGTGATATCTTCTTGGTGGACGTCGTCCACGGTGACTTGTAGCCAACTTGACATCCTCTTTGGATTTGATATGTCATTGAGTCACTCTTGCTAGCTAGGTAGTACACCCCTAAGATTGGATTAACTAGTTGGGCAGCTTAGATATCTGAGATCCTCTATTGAGTCGATACTCCCTTAGGTCACTCTTGTTAGCTGGGTGATACGCCTCGAGGAATGTACTGTCTGGCTGGGCGACCTGGATTAATTGTCACTCTTGCTAGCTTGGATGGGAGTTGACTGATTGTGTTGATTACCACTCTTGCCAGTTGGATTGGGAGTTAGTTGGTTGGATTGATTTTCACTCTTGCTAGTTGGGCTAGGAATTTACTTGTTCTTGGATTCGGATCTGGGTTACTCTTCCTTTTTATAGACTTAGCTATTTTGAGTACTTGTCGGGTGTATAGGAAGTCCTTTCGGGTTTTTATTTAAAACTTGTGCACGAGTGTACCTTCTAGGCTTATGAGGGCCCAGTTAGGTTTAGTTTTGTTGTACTTCGATTTACTTTTGGTATGCTTGTGTGTCTTCTTTCTTTCCCACTTTGACCTTTGTTTGTTTCTAGATTCTATCTTTTCTTATTGTCTTTCCCTTTTTTTCTCACTCGGCCTTTGCTTCCTACTGAGTACTTTGTTTTGATACTTATGTTGCACTCTACATCTTTTTCATGATGCATGTCCTAGTACCAGCTCCCCGCACTGATCGTTCGTGCCATCTTTTGTAGCTTGTGGATATTGGATAGGAGGGTAAGCACTTGTCATCTTGGACTAGCATGTCTCCTTATGTACATATCTTAGCTTGTCTTACTCCTTTGAGACGGCTTGTTGTGGTCCACTTTTGAGACTTGTATTTTTTCTATGATGGTTTCCACTATATATAACTTTTGGTTTGCTTTTTGTCTTCATATTTCTTTTTGGTAGTTTAATATCCTATTTGATTATGTCCTTATACCTATTACTCACGTTCTGGGTATGAGCTGACTTACCTACTGATGGGTTATAGTAGATGTCGTCATGACTCGAGGGACCTAGTCGTGATAGAACTTTGGGGATGAATTGGAGGGAAATTCAGTATTTAGGTGAATGATTTAGAATGGGTAGTTTTACGACATAAAATACATAAGTAGGGCTTAGAATAAAGGTTAAAACGACATAACTAAGGTATTAAACACGTAGGAAATGACCAAAATATCAGAGACTTAAAAAGCTTACATGAGACTTATATGGGACGGCTTCACAAACCGTTTAGCCCTTCACGATCTGTGAAGGGAGGAGTGAACATAAGGGAAAATTTTTAGGGTTGCCTAAACGGTCACACTAGCCGTCTCCATATGCCATAAACCCTTCCAAGGGATGTTTGGGCTTCCCTGAAAGGTCCACGGTTGGGATAAGGTCTGTGGACCTGTCCGTTGACCTTCTTACACTTTCCAAACCCAACTCACAAAATTCTTAGGTGTTACAATACCAAACAAGTCACAACCTCATATTAAAGCACCACAAAGCCATCAATAGTCAACAAAATGATGATTTGCCCTTAAGAATGACATCACCCAATCTATCATTGGGAAAATTCAAGCCTTTTTGTTGAGTTTGCACAAGGACTTCCAATCTCACAAGCTATGGGTACTCAGACTACCCTTACTTTTAGGCATACAAGAATGAAACATTATCACCAAAACTCAATTATTCAAAAAGAAATTAACAAAAGATAATAACATAACAAAATCAAAAGTATAAAAAAAGGGGCCAATCCACACAATAAACAAAAGCTCAACAAGGGCACTCAAAACACCAATGCAAAATGTCAATCAAAATAATAGAAACAGCCCTAAGAGGAGTACCCCTGAATAAAAATGGCCTCATAGAACAACTATGAAAATCGTAAGGACAATAAGAAAGGGCTCCCTGGGCTGCCTTAATCATCTCCATTAGTATTGATGGCCTCGATGTCCTCAGCTCCACCATCATCGTTCCATGCATTTGGCTCATCTCGTTGTTCCTCTGGCCTCAATATTGGGAGTGTCTCCTTTTCCTTCAACATCTTCAAAAGTCCTTTGACCCCCATTCCACATCAGTGTGAAGAAATTTTGTCGAATTTTCTACCTTTTCTTCATTTTACCATGTGAGATGCTTAACTCACTATGAGACTTAGCAAAACTGGTGTATGCCTCCTCCAAACTTGAAATCTGAGCTTTTTACATCATTTGATCTCTCAAGAAAGTGTTGAATTGATGTTGTGGAATATATGAAAGTAGCCCAGAAGATGACTCACCCAGCCCTTGAGGTAGCTCCGTAACAATTTCCTTCACAATTTTCAACTCACCAGCAAATGACTCAAAACCTGAGGTATCGGAGAATCCTCTTCTATATGCACGTACTTTATGGTTTCAACCTTTCTATTCTTTCTTTTCACAACCGTACCGTCACCTCGCATCTTAAGGGGAAAGATTTGATGTTTGGGTTCCATATAAGTATCACCTGTGAGCACTTCTACTTCAGCATGTTTTCATAACCCTATAATCAAAAAAGGAACAACAAAGGGGAGGTTGTCACGTTGCTTGAACTCTCGAAACTCATTCAAAATTGAACGACCCATATTTAATAAGACATCATTAAATAAGCATGCCACTATATATGCCCATAGCACTGGGATGTTGATATATTCCCACTTGGGGAGATGCAGCTATATAAAATGGATATCTATGTTCTCGCCTCGTCAGTCAAATTTGAGCATAGAATCACAACCTCTGCGATGGCCGATAAAACATTTTGGCCTAGGAATAGCTTTGATGCTAGTAAAATAGTCGGCTGATAATACTTATCCTTGAAGGCCTTATATCGTGGTCTAGCAGCCCATAGATGGCATTGATCACTTTCGATCCATAATTGATAACCTTGCCTCGAATGGTGATCAACCTAATCAACATGTCGGTTTCCTTAAGGTTAGCATAGAAGTCCCTCATCCATTGCTCATTTTCCATGTATGATTTGGGATCAAAGCATATCCTATTGGAGTTTCCAACCTTTGGTAGAAGTGCGGAAGCATCTCTTCATTTTTTTCAAGTGTAATGCCTCTCTCTGGGATCAATTGCTTTTTGATCAAATCAGAGTAATAGATCTCCTGAGCTCGGACAGAGACAAAGCATTGTTTGTCATATTCGACCACAACTTCCTCTTCAAACCCAAGTTCTTGCTCCATTCTTGACTTCTTAGAAATCTGAAAATCACCATAGCATGAAAGTGTATGTCTCATGAGATGGAAACCTTCTACGTTAGTTGAGTTTGGATTTCTAGTAGTAATCTCCGTATCCCATAAATTATGTGCCCTCATAGGTTATTTAGCTAGTTGATCAACCAAAGCTAAAAGTTCATGGTTCTACCTTAGGCAAGTATAATAACTCCTTTCGGTGTGGGAGACACCGGGTTATCATGTAGAATTAAGTGTTAAATAATGCAATTTTGTAGAAGTCAAAAACAAGAGTCAGGAATCAATTCAGGAACCAACACAAGTATGCATAAAAATTATCCACCAGTCAGAATTTGCTTTTGGTCTCACAAAAGTGAGACCATTTTTGCTTAAGTGAACATCATGAAAGCCAACCAGGAGGCTACTTATGAAGAAATTGCAAAAGCGAGGAGGGGTTGCTTAAGTGGAGTTCACTTTTGTGACAAAAAGCTCACTTTCATGATCAGTCGTACTCTCAACATGAGCAACCAAATTTTTTAACACCATTATCGCACAAAAACTCAACTCTCAATAGTTTGAATTCAACAACAACCAAACACTCAATTGAGAAAGTCGATCATTTCGGCATAAAAAATTTCGAAAATCAACCTTGAGTTCTTATGGGCATTTTATCAAACACAAGGTGCACAATCTAATTTTGATAAATTTGATCATGAAGTGGATAGTCAAGACTTCCCCAAATACACTAAATCAGCCCACAAATAACTATTCAACAATCGTCAAAAGAAATTTGGCAAACACGTAAAAGAATTTAACCCCCCCCCCCCCCTCCTCCCAAAGTTTGAGAAGTTACTACCCACATAATACCCCCAACTTTCAACAAGGCAACACAATTTTAAGAGTGAATTTACCACTACAAGTTTGTAAGAGTGAGAAAGAAATACCGAATTGTGTTTTCACAATGAAGATTAAGAAATGAAAAATGCATTGGAGACATATTAGGGGGAGATGATGAAGTAAACCTTTTACTTTTTGTTTTTCAACCGTTTGAATTATGTCCACTGCCTTTTTAACTCCTGACCTTTGCTTAAGTGACAATTGGTCGCTTTTGTGACCATTTATTAAAGAGCAAAGTTCACTTTTGCGAGTGCCCCTCTGGTTAAGGGGTGCTCACTTTTTCAAGAGGGATATATGAGAATTGGGAAATTTGGAATTAAATCCACACTCAATGATTTATTGCAGTTCAACACTTGCTCATTTAATCATAGAAAATCTAGATCATCCATGTCAACACTAATACCCTTTCAGTCTCAAAGTGTGATATCATGATATGTCCTTTCGTCTTAATGGTGTTAAACAACAAAGCAATCCAAGACCTTTATCTAAACTATTGTTTCTAGCAAGTTTAGCATTCAATAAAGTAGACCTAAATTATCTCCGATTGGTCTCAATTTAGGATTAAAAATCCAAATATGATTATTAAGCTAATTTCTACTTCATGAATTCTGTTTCAAGCAACCCACAAAGATCGGAAGCTAGATCTAAGTGTGCACTCTCAAATCATAAATTCAAACATGAAAATTAGATTAAATCCATTTCTTGAAATTAAGCATGGCATCAATTAATTACAAAAGCAATAGAGTGATAAATCAAATACCCCAATAACTTTGCCTATTTCTAACACAAAAGCCCCAATTTCATATACACAATTACACCTACAATACTAGCACTATAAAGAAACAAAAAAAGAAGGAAACATAGGAGTTTACTATTAAGGACACAATCTTCAAATTCAAATGTGAATTGTGAGGAAACTTTCCTTAGAAGTTTCAACCCAAAATATTAACACTACAAATTAGGGTTATTCTTTTCTCTCCTCTTTCTCCTAAAAAAATCAGCTATGGAATAATTTTTCTCTTCATCCTTTTGTCTGAATTTGGATTCAATGCTTGAGAAATTCTAATTTTGCCCTTGTCCAAGTAGGCGGGCTTCACAAAAGCAAAGGGAAGTTCGCAAAAGCAAACATTGCAAAAGCGACACTCCCATCGCTTAAGGGAACCCTGCCATTTTTGGCTAGTTTGCAGAAGTGACTCTCGCACAATAGCTTAAGTGATCTACTGACTGCCATTAACCGTTCGCTTAAACAAACTCTCTTTTGCAGGTACGACATTAGAGGCCCCACTCTTGCCATGTCGTGCTCCTTTGCCACTCTTGTCCATCAATTTTCTTGCCAACAATAAATACCTTAAATCAACATAATTCCATGGATAATTAAACTCTTTCTCTACTTGAGTGCCACAAAATCATAAGAGAAGAGCTTCAAATGAGTGAAAATTCACCACTCATCATGCTGCTTCACGAAATCTTCAAATGCTGAACAAGTTAGATAATAATGGAGATTACCCATTAAAGACTGGCCTCAAAGTTCTTTTTCAAAAATCCAAATTCATTGTAGTATATACTAAGTTGCATATATTAGTTTGCAGTTTCAAGTTTTTCTCCTTTCCCTTTCAGTATTAATCCATTATAATAAAAACTATTATATGACTTCACATATTTATAATACAAGATTTATGTATGTTGATGATTTGCCTGAAAGAAAATTGTCGTCTTCATGTTGTGACCGAACAATTAATGCGTTAGCGCTACTATTTTTGTTATAAGATATAATATTAATATATTTTTAATGCAATTAAGTTCTACACATGGATGAAGTGACAAAGGGTATTAAACAAATTATGCACTTAGCCCTATCAATAAACCTATGGAAGTTTAACCAATCAAGTTTAACTAAATTATATATTTGACTTTCGTCGTCCTTAGTCGGTTCTTTAGGTCATAATGACACCTATTACACGCTACTAGTAGGTGATCCTAATCCATAGATCAGATCCATAAACAATAGGCTATCAAGTAGATGTCAAAAAAAATAAACATAAAGCTTACAACAAAGCTGAAGAATGGGTAATCAACAAAATGCAATAAAACAAATCATCCCAACACCTTGTATAAGTCAATAATCGAGCGTTTAATCAAAATAAGAGTGCACGGCTTTTTTACATATACAAATAAGTAAAGGCGGTCTTTGAATACTGTATAAAACATAATCCTAACAAAAATAGATGGAAACTACTATCCCTGAATGTGAGGAGCTCGCCCTAGGCTCCCAACTCCAGGTTACTCCCTAAGATTCCAAATCAATGGAGAAAACTAAAACTATGCATATGTGATGATGTTCAGACTAATCTTCAAAACCAATTAAAAGAGTAACGGGTCATTGTCAATAAAAAATCCAACTAAGAGTCGGGGTTAAATCCCATAGAATGGTATATCATGGAAAATTTTCTCAAGAAACCTGGATTGTAAAGTCATTCATTTGTAATAATTAAAAAAGTGGGTGAATGATTACACCAAATTTACAAAAAGAGTTTTGTTATCAATAGTCATAATTAAACAAGAATTTCAGAAAATTGAAGAAGTAGCAAGTAATCTAGGGGTGCGGGGATTGGAAATCAATATAACATAAGGGTAATTGTGTTGCTCTACATTGATGAACATCCATGTATAGTCTGGGTCATCATTGATGACACTAATATTTTTTCGATCTCATAGCATCAGTTCATAAAATCTCCTTTTAGTCTCATTTATATACAATACCAAACAACCCAATACCTTACTCTATTCTCTCTTTCGATGCAGAATTAAGGCAAATAGTTCCGACCCATAACCTCTATTTTCAAGCAAGTTGAAGACATCAAACCTAAATAGCTTGTATTGAACTAATTATCTACTCCAATAAATCTCTTTCTAGCATCAATCGGAGATCAGAAGTAGGAATTAAATTTGCAACCTTAACCCATAAATCAACCCTATGCTAATTAGTTCAAATCTATGTATGAACAACAACAAAACAGAGCATAACACAATACCCACTACACTAAATCAACACCCAACCCTATAAATGTACCCCCTAAATCTTGGGATTTTAGAAACCCACCACAAAGTAAAAAGAAATTATACCTTGCATTAGAACAGTCATGGGTAATATGAAACTAAGAAATTACAAGTTATCCCACTTTGGATTCCAATTCCAAATTGTAAATTTCAAGAGCAAAAGTTAAAAAACCCTAAAAGTTAATAGTATTCTTCACAAAGTAAAGTGTTTCTCTCTCTACGAAAAGAATCAAAATTCCTTGAATTTTTCAAGACTTATAACATCCAAACTCTCCATTTTCTCTCTCCTTTGGGCTACATATATTTTTCCAAAATATGGCCCAAAACTCAATGCGTGACCCATTGGGAGACGTTAGTTGGGATCACCGATCACATTTGGTGGATCACCAACTACTCTCCATCTCAACTTTCTCTTAGTCTAGGCCCCAGGTATTTGAACCTCAGTTGGAGAACTCGTTCAAGTATGCCTTTCACATTTGGCATATCATTGAGTAGCACCTTTGTTCGCCTTTCCAACCATTAATTTTTCTTCATGCATTATTTCTTTCAGCGATGGTCAACATATCCACCTTTCTCATTCAGCGAGTCGGTGTTTCCCTTTAGATTCCCCGACATGCCTCAATTATTTCAAATTTTGTGCACTGTCTATTTTGGAGAGGTCATACACATTAGGCGATTCGCCCTTTTTTCTAGGCGATCAACATTGTAGAGTTTACACTTCTTATAATATTTTTGGCCATCCTTTCAAACATTCATCCTTGGCTTGTCCTATAGCCTTCATAGCTGCAAATAATTAAAATATCATTAGAATAATACATAATTATACATTGAGGACACTAATTGTTGAGCTAAATAGTCCTCAAATGAGTGCAAATCTACCACTCATCAACACCTAAACTTAAAATTTTGCTTATCCTTAAGTACATCAAGAACATAATCAGCTCAACAAGGGTGTCTATAACTGTTCTTAATGAAAAATAATAGGCAAGTGTCATTACAAGACTACTCTCAACAACATGCTACACTCAATGATGATCGAGAAATTTCAAAGGATGACTAGTCGGTCTCAACACAAGTTCATGATCACTATAGCTTCTTTTCTAATGTAAGACCATGTTTCAACAAATGCATTCAAGTTCCCTCACATCAATAATGGTTCATGCTCTAGGAGAGAAAATCAATAAAGGAGTAAAGAATCAATTCAACTCTCATTCTCTCAAATGAGAAATACATGTAAGCTTCATCCCAAGGTTTGCCCATATTTTCCTATCATCACACAACCTAGTCCATGCAAGATCTCAAGGGTTTTTTAGGCTTGTAATGGGGATGAGGGTTAAGGTATGGTCAATTTGGCTTAGTGACTTCACTTTTTTGAAGCATTGTTGCAATCATCTTCACCTCTTCTCAAGTTCTTTTCATTCTTTTACATTTGATAACTCAAACTTTGATTTGTCAATCATTTTTTTTGGAACACTCTTTTATTCATCGACTCTCTTTTTTCACTTTAAATTTTTTAAATGTTTTTCATCACACATTTGTTTTTTTATAAGGAGGGGTTCCATATTTTTGTAACAAACTTCAATTTTTAAAGTATCATTTCATCTTCCTTTGACTTTCACTTCGCTTTTCTTCCTCCTTCCTTTCTAAACCCTAACTTCGCTTTTGGCTTAAGTTGGCTATTCAAACAAACCAATTCCTCAAAATAGATTTTAGATGAGAAGGTAGGGACAATTTGGCTCAAGGGGTTTCAATATCATTGTCCACAAATGGTTTACGCTCAAGTGGTTACGAAATGGATCACACCCTCTCAAGGTAGTCAAACCGATATGGAAATTTGGGTTCCCTCTATGATTTTCCCAAGATCATGCCTTACACTTACCAAGGCTTAGATAATTAAACTAACAAGGCAAATTCTTAGATTCTGCACACATGATTTCAAGTAAAACCTCACCACACATTGCACTTCAAATACACTCATTTAGCACAACCCGAAAAGATCAAAAGTTTGTGTTTGATGCTCTTTGCAAGGCAAACATCAAAATATAGATAGTCAACAAAAGATTCAAATGACTCACTCAAAAATGTAGTGACATCGATTTCTTCCTTGAAACAAAAACATTTTACACCATGTTATTCAAGACATTGATATTGAATGTAATCGATCCACGAATTATTATAGATGAAAACTCAATCATTTCATGATTTCCAAAACTCACGGAGCAAGAGAATTTTCAAAGAAAGAGGCAAAGAGAGATAAAATCAATGAAATACTATCATAAAAACAAAAACAAAATAATAATCCAAATACTGAAAGTAACAAAATACCAAAATACAATAAAAAGGGACATATTGGCACAAGTGCCCTCACCCCACCAAAATGTAAACTTCAGTGTCCACAATGTAAAAATAACATAAAATAGTACAACAGGAAAGGTAAAAAGGTCCCCCAGATAGGATAATCATGTGGAGTGCTCTCATGAGGAGTGGCATCATCTGGGGTATTAGTGCCCGAGACAGTAGTGTGAGAAATGGTAGAGTCTGAAGAGACTCCCTTGGTGCCAACTGCGGAGGTCTCCCAAAGGGATCTCTCAATGTAGCATGGACTATCCTCTCTTATGTGACCTGCAGCTCAGTTAATGTCAATCTAATCCACTTCTCATCCTCCTCTCTCCTCAACTCTTCCTTGTTAGTCTCTTTGGCCAAATCATTGTCAGCCCTCTCATCCTTCACATCAATATCATTAACATCTACATTATAGATTCTCTAGCCTCCATACTCAACTGTACACTCTAAGATGGCTCACTGCTACGCACAGTCCATGGCACAGAGGTAGGTGCATCAGGTAAGGGAATCTCACCCAAGAGCATGGAAATGTCTGTAGACCTCCGCTAGTCTACATCTGCCCTAAAAGTAGCTAACTAGCCTCCATAGTAGCAACCACATCCAAACTACCCTTGGCTTTCTCTCAGACCTTTAATCTAGAGTGAGGTTTTCCAAGCCCACACCATGTGACTTAATAGTAGCCTCGGAATAAGACATCCTATCTCTCAATAGGGCTATATCCCTCTCAACAACCCTATCAATCAATGAGAGCATATCTTTGTCAACCCTCACAGACCTCACATCTATAGACTGCTCATTAGGTAGATCATGGTCTGGGTCAAGGGGGATGAGAGACGAGAGTGTGGACACGTGCAGCCGCAACACTAAAGGTAGAAGTTGAAGGCACAATAGAGGGCTGAGATATACATGACTTCTCCATAGAAAGAGCATATGTAGTGGGCTCAGAAGCCAAAGAAGTAGGATCAACAACGGGTGTGTCGTCCGATGGTGGAAGCTTTCTCTATTCCGCCTAATCTCATAGTAGTCAACCTCAATTCTTTGGATATCATTAGAAAAGGCCAGGGTGATCCGCACGTCACTCTTACTTCAAAAGGGAACTCTAGCATCCTCACACAGTTGTGTGATCAAGACTGAGAAGGGCAATGAGTGCTGCTCCTGTCAGGCTCTCAATAGTATCTCATCGACAATAATGGATCCCACATTAATCACTACTAAAAAAACAGTGAATACCGACCTAAAAATTACCGACCTCAAATGGAGGTCGGTAATTTCCGACCTCCGGAGGTCGGTATTCTTAAAAAGAATAAGAAATTAAAAAGACTTTAGGAAACCGACTACAAGTAGTCGGTTTTTATGCAAAATAAAGCGGGAAAAAAAAATTTCGACCTCTGGAGGTCGGAATTTTTCCTTGAAAAAATGAATTACAATAAAAACCGACCTCTTGATGTCGGTATTAATAAAATAAATAAATAACAATTTTTTTTTTTTCAATTAAATATAAAAAACAAAATTGAGAAATATTTTGATTTAATTTTATTAACTTCCGGAGGACGGTTTACGTAAATAAATCATCTTTTGGATGACAATTTATATAAATTAAATTAATATAAAATACCGACCTCATGTGGTCGGTATTTTTATTTCATCCAAATACTTAGAGACATTAAGAGGTTGGTTAGTTTATTACACAATAGTTTATGCAAAATAAAATACCGACATTCGGAGGTCGGAATTTAAAAAATACAAAAATATAATTACCGACCTCCGGAGGTCAGAATTTAAAAAATACAAAAAATAAAAAATTCCGACCTCAGGAGGTCGGAATTTAAATAATACAAAAATAAAAATACCGACCTCCGGAGGTCGGAATTTAAATAATACAAAAATAAAAATACCGACCTCCGGAGGTCGGAATTAAAAGATACAAAAAATAAAATTACCAACCTCCGGAGGTCGGAATTTCAAAAATACAAAAATAAAAATACCGACCTCCGGAGGTCGGAATTTAAATAATACAAAACTAAAAATACCGACCTCCGGAGGTCGGAATTTAAATAATACAAAAATAAAAATACCGACCTCCGGAGGTCGGTATTTAAAAGATACAAAAAAATAAAATTACCGACCTCCGAAGGTCGGAATTTCAAAAATACAAAAATAAAAATACCGACCTCCGGAGGTCGGAATTTAAATAATACAAAAAAATAAAAATACCGACCTCCGGAGGTCAGAATTTAAAAAATACAAAAATAAAATTACTTCCGGAAAATACCGACCTCCGGAGGTCGGAATTTAAAAAATACAAAAATAAAATTACCGACCTCCGGAGGTCAGAATTTCAAAAATACAAAAATAAAAATACCGACCTCCGAAGGTCGGAATTTAAAAAATACAAAAATAAAATTACCGACCTCCGGAGGTCAGAATTTCAAAAATACAAAAATAAAAATACCGACCTCCGGAGGTCGGAATTTAAAAAATACAAAAATAAAATTACCGACCTCCGAGGTCAGAATTTTAAAAATACAGAAATCAAAATACCGACCTCTGGAGGTCGGTATATTTCAATACAATGAAAACCGACCTCTTGATGTCAGTATTAAATAAAATAAATAAATAACTATGTTTTATTTTTTTCTCAATTAAATATATTGATTTAATTTTATCGTCTTTCGGAGGACGGTTTTGCGTAAAATAAAAAATAAAAAAATATATTATAATTCCGACTTCCGAAAGATGGTAAAATTAAATAGTATGTAATTAAATTAATTTTCATTAAATAAATCGTCTTTCGGATGACAGTTTTATATAAGTTAAAAAATAAATTAATATAAAATACCGACCTCATGAGGTCGGTATTTTTATTTCATCTAAGTACTTTTAATAAAAGCGACATCCGGAGGTCGGCTTGTTAAAACTGTTCCTATAAATCATAATTTTGCTAGCATAATACTAAATTTTCATTCTACACATACAATTAATTGTTTAAAAGAGTGTAACAATTTTATATACTTTTATAAATAAAAAGTTAAAATTCATGGAATAAATAAAAAAATATCTATAATTCATATTTAGAGTATGAAATTACGTTGATATGAATTAAGAGATAATTATATTTATATTTGTAGAGTAATGTACAAATTCTATCAGTCTATTGTCAAATGATGAACTCAATATATCATGTCATGATGTAGAGGTGAATAGTTAATTAACATATAATATAATCTATTTGAGTATGAAATGCGAGATAATATTATTATATACGTTCGATCTTGAATGGATGTCAAGTGTTGTGATAATATCGTAGGCAATGATGACATGTAAAGGATAATTCATCGGAGTATGAAATACATTGATTAATTATATATACTCACTGAGTAGTTTAACAAATCAAGTCTTATATATATAAATATAAATATATATATATATATATATATATATTAGTGGCTCAGATATGAAATACATTATCAATTAAAGACATACCGATGATCAATTCAAGGAGATTTATATATTAAATTTGATATTGATAAACCTTAATTTGTTGATCGATAAAATTAAATTTATATAATTAGGAGGTATATAATTTAAATTTATAAAATTAACTTGATCAATAAAATTAAATTTATTAAATTAAACTTCTGTTGAATTTATATAATTAGGAGGTATATATATATATATATATATATAATTTTAATTTATAAATGTAATTTTAATTAATAAAATCGACCTCAAGAGATGAGTTAATATTAAAATAAATTAATAAATACCGACCTTAAGAGGTCGGTATATTTAAATTATTATTTTATTTAAATAATATCAACATCCCGTGGTCAGTAAATTAAACACTTCTCTTAAAAAAAGAATGATATAGTATCAAAACCCTAAGGCATCTCTCACTCCACTCTCAGTCCTCTCTCTCACCCTGACCCACTCCCATCTTGCCCATCGGGCTTACTTTTCAAAGTGGTCTTTCTCGATTTCGGAACGGAAAGGCTTGGTTGAAGGCAAAATTCGGTGTAATTCGGTATTAAATAAATATATAAATAAATAAAAATATTTTATTTTTTCTCAATTAAATATTAAAAAGAAAATTGAGAAATAATTTGAATTAATTTTATTTAAATTGTCTTCCGGAGGATGGTTTTGTGTAAAATAAAAAATTATAATATGGACTTCCGAAAGTCGGTAAAATTAAATAGTATCTAATTATCTTAATTTTCATTAAAATATTTATATAGGACTTCCAAAAAAATTAATAAATTAATATTTTCTTTAAATAAATTGTCATCCGAATGACGATTAATTTCAAAAATACAAAAATAAAAATACCGATCTTCGGAGGTCAGAATTTAAATTAAAAAATAAATTAATATAAAATAACGACCCATGAGGTTGGTATTTTTATTTCATCCATATACTTTAATAAAAGCGACATCCGGAGGTCGATTTCTTTAAAATGTTCCTTTTAATCATTATTTTGCTAGCATAATACTAAATTTTCATTTTACACCTACAATTAATTGTTTAAAAAAGTTTAACAATTTTGTGTACTTTTATAAATAAAAAGTTAGAATACATGGAATAAACCAAAAACATCAATAATCCATATTTAGAGTATGAAACTACGTTGATATGAAAATTGAGTACAAGTAGTTGGTTTTTATGCTTAATAAAATATGAAAACAACAGGTTTTATTAAATGTAATGTGATACCGACCTCATGAGGTCGGTATTTTTTATTTAATTAACATGATTTTCTTTTCATTTATCTTAAAATGTAATGTGATACCGACCTCATTAGGTCGGTAGTTTTTATTAAATCTAATTACTTTTAATAAAAGCGACATTCGGAGGTCGATTTGTTTAAAATATTCCTATTAATCATACTTTTGTTATTGTGCATAATACTAAAATTTTATTTACACATACAATTAATTGTTCAAAAAGTGTAACAATTTTGTATACTTTTATAAATAAAAAGTTAGAATTCGTGGAATAAATAAAAAAAATATCTATAATCCATATTTAGAGTATGAAACTATGTTGATATGAATTAGAAGAAAATTATATATACTTATATTTCTAGAGTAATGTACAAATTTTATCAGTCCGTCGTCTAATCATGAACTTAATATCTCATCTTATGATGTAGAGGTGAAGAGCTAACATATAATCCATTCGAGTATGATATGGGAGATATTATTATTATATACGTTCGATCTTGAATGGATGTCAAGTGTAGTTATTACCTCCTAATTATGATGACATGTAAAGGATACTTCATTGGATTATGAAATACGTTGATTAATTATATACCCTTTGAATAGTTTAACAAATTAAGTCTTATAAACTAGTGGTTCAGATATGAAATACATTATCAATTAAAGAAATACGTATGATCAATTCAAGGAGATTTATATATTAAATTTTGATATTGATAAATTTTTGTTGATCAATAAAATTAAATTTATATAATTAGAAGGTATATAATTTAAATTTATAAAATTATCTTGTTCGATAAATTAAATTTATTAAATTAAACTTCTATTGATGAATAGTTGAATTTTATTTATATATATATATATATATATATATATATATATATATATATATATATATATATATATATATATATATATATATATAAAATATTTTAATTTATAAAATTTACTTGTTCGATAAATCAAATTTATTAAATTAAACTTGTGTTGATGTGTAATTAAATTACACACAAACATATATATATATATATAAAATTTTAATTTATAAAATTTACTTGATCGATAAATTATTTATTAAATTAAATTATAAAATTAACTTGATCCATAAATTAAATTTATTAAATTAAACTTCTCTTGATGTCTAGTTAAATTATATATATATATATATATATATATATATATATATATATATATATATATATATATATATATATATATCATTTTAATTAATTAAATCAACCTCAATAAATTAAATTTATTAAACTAACTTTATTAAAATTAAAACTCTAGGTCAAAGTCTCACAAATCTCACTCCTCTCTCACTATTCCTCTCATCGGCGCCCGCCACCAACCCCGACGACCGGCGCCCCGCCACCATCTCCGAGGACCGGCGCCACGCCACCATCCCCGACGACCGGCGCCACGCCACCATCGCAGCAACAGCGGCGGCCGCGTACAGCAGCAGCAGCGGCGGTAGCGTACAGCAGCAGCAGCGGCGGTCGCGTATAGCAGCAGAGGAAGCTCGCGTCAGCAGCGGGAGGTCACGCCGCCTCCATCTCGACCGGCACCGCCTCCATATTGACTGGCGCTGCCTCTATTCCGACTCACTGCCCTTCTCCTTTAATTCAAGGTTAGGTTTCATAATAGTATTTTTAATTTCTTTTAATTTGAGTGTTGAATTAGTTAATTAGTGTATTGAATTAGTTTTTTTATTGATTGTTAGTTAATTAGTAAGTGAATGATTGAGGGTTTTTGATTGTTAGTTTGAATTAGGGATTATTTGATTGTTAGTTTGTATTTGTTGATTGTGAATTGAAATTTTAATGTTAGGGTTAGTTTGAATTAGGGATTATTTGATTGTTAGTTTGTGTTTGTTGATTGTGAATTGAAAATTTTAATGTTAGGGTTAGTTTGAATTAGGATATCTTAGGATTTGTTTGAAATTTGGCATTTCTTGAGTTAATTAGTTTGATTTTGGAATTGTAGAATTAGATTGAATTAGGGTATTTAAGGAGTTGTTTGAATTTGGGTATTCAATTTGAGTGTTGAATTTGTTAATTAGTGTATTGAATTAGTTTTTTTATTGATTGTTAGTTAATTAGTAAGTGAATGATTTAGGGTTTTTGATTGTTAGTTTGAATTAGGGATTATTTGATTGTTAGTTTGTGTTTGTTGATTGTGAATTGAAAATTTTAATGTTAGAGTTAGTTTGAATTATATTTGGGGAGTTGTTTGAATTTGGGTATTATTTGAGTTAGTTTGAATTATTATTGAGATTTTAGGACTAATAGTTTGAATTTGGGATTAGGAATAGCTAGCTAGTTTGAATTTAGGATTTTAGCACTAGTTAGATTTTGGGATTTTAGGACTAGTTTGAATTTGTGATTTTAAGACTAGTTTGAATTTTGAATTTAGGACTAGTTTGAATTATTATTGAGATTTTAGGACTACTAATAGTTTGAATTTGGGATTTTAGCATTATAGTTTGGTTTTTGAATTCTAGGAGTACTTTCAATTTGTGATTTTAAGACTAGTTTGAATTTGGAATTTAGAACTAATGGTTTGAATTATATTTGATATTTTAGGCTAATTAATAGTTTAAATTTCGGAAACTAGCTAGCTAGTTTTGAATTTGGAACTAATTAGCTTGAATATATAGCTACTTAAGTTTAGAAATTAGATATGAACTTGAATTGAAACTTGAACTTATTAAAACTTGAATATATATATAAAACTAATATTCTTGGATTTGAAGGTTATATTTAACTAAACTTGATATTATTGATGACAAAATTGATTTTCTTGCAAGATCTATTTGTGTCCATCTAGTGTTGACACTTAGCTTTAATTTAGGAATAATGTGTTTGTTAAGCGTAAGTACCAACACTAGTTGATCCTATTAATGACAAAATTGATTTTCTTGCAAGATCAATTTGTGTCCATCTATTCATGTGGGCGTGTTCTTTCATTTTCTATGTTGATGCTTGTTTTCAAATTGGCTCGTATTTAGGAAATAGGCAGTTGATGAATCTCGATGTTGCTGTGTGTTTGTGCTATGTAGTAACTAATAATTATTGAATCTTTTTCTAGTGTTGAAAGAGTTGATTCTGCGGGCTAGGCAACTAAGGAAGCTCAACATCAAAAAAAGTTGATACAAGCTTCTTTCATCAAAGTAGAAGATAAGGTTTGGTGTTTCTAAATTTCTAAAGTTCAAGTACAATTTCTTTTTATAATGTGTTTGTGTCCTTCTAGTATTGATACTTAGTTTAAATTTTGTGATAATTTGTTTGTGTCCATTGAATGTTTGTTTAGCATAATTAAGTACCAACACTAGTTGATCCTATTGATGACAAAATTGATTTTCTTGCAAGATCGATTTGTGTCCATTTAGTGTTGACACTTAACTTTAATTTAATGTGTTTGTTAAGCATAAGTACCAACACTAGTTGATCCTATTGATGACAAAATTGATTTTCTTACAAGATCGATTTGTGTCCATCTAGTGTTGATGCTTAGCTTTAGTTTAGGAATAATGTGTTTGTTAAGCATAATTAAATACCAACACTAGTTGATCCTATTGATGACAAAATTGATTTTCTTGCAAGATCGATTTGTGTCTATCTAGTGTTGACACTTAACTTTAATTTAATGTGTTTGTTAAGCATAAGTACCAACACTAGTTGATCCTATTGATGACAAAATTGATTTTCTTGCAAGATCGATTTGTGTTCATCTAGTGTTGACACTTAACTTTAATTTAATGTGTTTGTTAAGCATAAGTAACAACACTAGTTGATCCTATTGATGACAAAATTGATTTTCTTGCAAGATTGATTTGTGTCCATCTATTGTTGATGCTTAGCTTTAGTTTAGGAATAATGTGCTTGTGAAGCATAATTAAGTACCAACACTAGTTGATCCTATTGATGACAAAATTGATTTTCTTGCAAGATCGATTTGTGTCCATCTAGTGTTGACACTTAACTTTAATTTAATGTGTTTGTTAAGCATAAGTACCAACACTAGTTGATCCTATTGATGACAAAATTGATTTTCTTGCAAGATCGATTTGTGTCCATCTAGTGTTGATGCTTAGCTTTAGTTAGTGAATTTAGTTGTTGGAATTAAGTCAAAACTAATTTAGTTAAAGGTAAAAAGTTTTTTGTTGTTTAAATGAGTTAAAAAAAATAATGTCGTTTAGTTGGTGGTTTTAGTTGTTGGAATTAAATCAAAACTAAACTAGTTAAAGTTGTTAAGTTATTTAAATTAGTTATAATAAATAATGTGGACTAGTTAGTGAATTTAGTTGTTGGAATTAAGTCAAAACTAATGTAGTTAAAGTTAAAAAGTTGTTAAGTTATTTAAACAAATTAAAATAAATAATGTCGTTTAGTTAGAGAATTTAGTTGTTGGAATTAAGTCAAAACTAATGTAGTTGAAGTTAAAAAGTTATTAAGTTATTTAAACAAGTTAAAATAAATAATGTCGTTTAGTTGGTGAATTTAGTTGTTGGAATTAAGTCAAAACTAATGTAGTTAAAGTTAAAAAGTTGTTAAGTTATTTAAACAAGTTAAAATTAATAATGTGGTTTAGTTAGTGAATTTAGTTGTTGGAATTAAGTCAAAACTAATTTAGTTAAAGTTAAAAAGTTGTTAAGTTATTTAAACATGTTAAAATAAATAATGTGGTTTAGTTGGTGAATTTAGTTGTTGGAATTAAGTCAAAACTAATGTAGTTAAAGTTAAAAAGTTGTTAAGTTATTTTAACAAGTTAAAATAAATAATGTGGTTTAGTTGGTGAATTTAGTTGTTGGAATTAAATTAAAACTAATGTAGTTAAAGTTAAAAAGTTCTTAAGTTATTTAAACTAGTTAAAATAAATAATGTGGTTTAGTTAGTGAATTTAGTTGTTGGAATTAAGTCAAAACTAATGTAGTAAAAGTTAAAAAGTTGTTAAGTTATTTAAACAAGTTAAAATAAATAATGTCGTTTAGTTGGTGAATTTAGTTGTTGGAATTAAGTCAAAACTAATGTAGTTAAAGTTAAAAAGTTGTTAAGTTATTAAACAAGTTAAAATAAATAATGTCGTTTAGTTGGTGAATTTAGTTGTTGGAATTAAGTCAAAACTAATGTAGTTAAAGTTAAAAGTTGTTAAGTTATTTAAACTAGTTAAAATAAATAATATGGTTTAGTTAGTGAATTTAGTTGTTGGAATTAAGTCAAAACTAATGTAGTTAAAGTTAAAAAGTTCTTAAGTTATTTAAACAAGTTAAAATAAATAATGTCGTTTAGTTAGTGAATTTAGTTGTTGGAATTAAGTCAAAACTAATGTAGTTAAAGTTAAAAAGTTGTTAAGTTATTTAAACAAGTTAAAATAAATAATGTTGTTTAGTTAGTGAATTTAGTTGATGGAATTAAGTCAAAACTAATGTAGTTAAAGTTAAAAAGTTGTTAAGTTATTTAAACAAGTTAAAATAAATAATGTGGTTTAGTTAGTGAATTTAGTTGTTGGAATTTAATCAAAACTAATGTAGTTAAAGTTAAAAGGTTGTTAAGGTGTTCAAATAAGTTAAAATAAATAATGTGGTTTAGTTAGTGAATTTAGTTGATGGAATTAAGTCAAAACTAATATAGTTAAACTGCTGTTGCCGAAAGACAGAAGAAGAGAGAAGAGGAGATTGCGGCAGCACAAGAGGTAGAGAGGTATGCAGCGCTTCAAGCCCAACTTACTTTTCTTTTTGAATCAGGAAATATTCTTCCTCCATGTCCAGCCAGCAGTGATGGATCTGATCAAGAGGGTGATGAGAATGATAAGTCTGATAAGGAGAGTGATCATGGTGATGAGGAGTAGTTGTATCTATTTGACATTTTAGACTTCTATATTTTGTAATTGTTTGATTGTATTTTGAAGTTGGATGAAGTTTATTTTGAAATCGTTTAATGTATATGTTGAAAATATTGTGTTGTTTTGGTTGGATGAAGTTTATATTCTTTGGGTTGTTTTGGTATAAATATGCAGGTGGGCAATTATAATTACAGCAATTTTCTACCAGTTTTATAGCAGAAAATTGACCTCCGGAGGTCGGAATTTTAAAAATACAAAAATAAAATTACCGACCTCCGGAGGTCGGAATTTGAAAAATAAAAGAATAAAAATACCGACCTCCGGAGGTCGGAATTTAAAAAATAGAAAAATAAAATTACCGACCTCCGGAGGTCGGAATTTTAAAAATAGAAAAATAAAATTACCGACCTCCGGAGGTCGGAATTTGAAAAATAAAAGAATAAAAATACCGACCTCCGGAGGTCGGAATTTGAAAAATAAAAAATAAAAATACCGACCTCCGAAGGTCGGAATTTAAAAAATACAAAAATAAAATTACCGACCTCCGGAGGTCGGAATTTCAAAAATACAAAAAATAAAAATACCGACCTCCGGAGGTCGGAAAATAAATTAATGAATTTTCCGACTTAAAATAAAAACCGACCTCGAGAGGTCGGTAAATACCGACCTCCGGAGGTCGATATTGAATAGCGACCAAGCTTTTTCCGACCTAAGCTGGGATGTCGGTTTTAGGTCGGAATTACAGGGAATACCGACCTCCGGAGGTCGGTATTTTTAGGTCGGTATTCACTGTTTTTTTAGTAGTGAATCTAATCCTAGTCGATGATGCTTCCCATTAACACCGCCTTGGGATGCCTAAGGATGGATTAATTATGTGAAGGCATGATGTTGCTGCTAATGAACCTGAACCAGTACTAGACACCTATATTTCTCACACTGTATGCCATCCAAGGTAGAGAAATATCAGATATCGCTGGTGCCAACCACCCTTTCAGAGTTTCAAGTTCATGATGCATATGAACTTTGAACATATCAGCTTGATCTGATGGAGTGCCAAGGGCTGTGTTGATTGCACCTCGTGGCATTCTACCTTCTTACCATGCACTTCAACCTCATCCAAAAGCTTCCAAATCATGCCCTTCCTCTTTGTAGGTAAGGCTCATGCATAGGCCATGTAAAACTATGCACCCATGATGGAACATATATGTTATGAGGTCTCACGAAACCATCAAACTTGTGGAATTGAATTGTATCCCAAACCAATGGGTAGTCACTCAAAACACCATATGTAGAGAATCATCTCTCCTCTAGAATGGTACGCTCTCCAGCCGTCTTCAGCATATTGAGCCATCTTGGACTGTATGTTCATTCTTTTTTTGGCAACCCCCTTTGTAGGTTGCACACTTCCATATGTAGTGGAATGTGGACTGGTTGGTTGCAGTCAGGTAGCCTAAGATGGCTCATTGATCACTATTCTACTCCTTTTTGTTTTTTAGTTGGAGAAGGAGGAGTGTAACACCCTAGTTATTTAAGCTAATATTGACACTCCAACAAAATATTCATTTATGCTAGGAGCAACTCCTACTTCAGAATACCTTGACTCGAATTTTGTGACGTGAGAAAACTTGTTTTCCTTTAATTGTGATGGTATTATAAATGTTTCTCTTAGGGTAATTCAGTAAAATTCCATGACATTATATATATATACACATACATACATGTACATACTAGCTTCTGAACACGCACGTTGCACGTGTACCCATCTAAATTGACATAATATAAATAACAAATTAAAATATGACAGCAAAGTATCTCTTCGCAAAATGAAATAAAAGATAATAATATTTAGTACTTTAAAATACTATAATTATAAACAAAAATTAATATATGTATAGTCTTATCTCATATGTTAATTACGTGCAAGACAATGTTTATAGAAAAGAAGAAAGATAAAAAATGAAAAGAATTTGATAGTCACTTCTTAGAGTTAATTAAAATAAAATGACGCTACAATTAATAATCAATATCAATTTTTATTATTATTAAGGGATCATTTCAAGTATTGCATCCTACCAAATTAATTTTTTCAAAAATGAGCTTAGAATATAGAAACATAGCATCAACAGAGTGACAACTTAAAATATGAAACAGTATCAAAAGTTGAAACATTGAATTTGCTTTTCTCAAAATAAGACAAAAGAATTAATAAATAAGGATAAACATTTATATCATTATTTCTTCCGTGAATTAAAGAAGTTATTAATAATTTAATCATACGTTACTTTCTCCATTTCAAATTATCCATCGTGTTTCAATCTTGTATATTCCTTCAGAAAAAATTGATAAAAGAAATGTAGTTTAATATATTCTATCTTACACACCCCTTACAAAAAATTAACATGAATAAAACAAATTAAATAACTTTTATCGTCAATTAATATAGTTCAATAATTTAATCGTTAAAAAGATCAAGTAAATTATAATTAATTTTTTTTTACAAATTACATCACACAAGTATATTTGTAAAGAGTCATGATCTTTTTTTTTTTATGCATAGCCCTTTATTTTATATTCAAAGAAGGAAACTATGTACTAAATAATGCATATCCTTCATGAAGATCATTCACCTTTGTTCTTCTAAAAAAACAAAAAGAATGCTTTGTTCATCCCTAAAGAAGTTGATCCCCTAAATCTTAGTTTGCCCATTCCTTGTATATCACATAATATTGTTTACTCCAATATTTTTCATATTTATAGATGACAAATGTAGGGATAATCCAAAAATTATAAAAGAATGTGTATAGTCAAGAATTAGATAAGTGCAAATCATGATATACATGCATGAGAATATTAACATTTTTTCTTGGATAACGTGATTTTTTGCTAATACATGAACCATATTAAATTGCTTGTAAATTTCAAAATAACCTTTGAAATTCATTAAAAAGATCTATTATTATTTTTGTGCATTAATGATTGCGTAATAATTTAGTTTCTAAGCATAAGTTATTAGAGGAACAATGTTAATTTAGTGAATGAAAAATGGTTATTTAATTTTTTTTTAGAAACATTCAATATTTAATTAATTAGCTTTTTATAGTAAAAACTAATTTAGTGTGCATATATATATATATATATATATAATGATGATAATTAAATTAAATATACTTATAGATTATAGATGATAAATATTATTAAATTAGATATTTTAATTAGGAATTAACCTAAGGAAGTGCAAAAGTCATTAACATTTTTATTCGACTGATACAATTTAATATTTCAATTAAATAATTAAATGTTTTTATAACATTTTAATTTATAGTAGGGGTAAAATCGTAATTCAACTTTTAACTTTTTTTGTTCCCACTTATAGTCATTTATGAGATCATAGGATGATTATATTATCATATTATAAGTAAAAGTCAAAATCTATTTTTAAAATAGTTGATATAACATCAAAACTAATAATTCAATGGACTATGTTGATGCCCGTTGTTTTAGTAAAATTAGAAAGAAACTCCTTCGTTTGACGGTGAAAGAATAAAAAATAAAAAAATAAAGAAAAAGTATCTTACCCAAATCATGTGATTTTTTTCACATTTGTCTATTATTATTGTCTTTCCCACAACTATTTGTTACTACCCAGACCGTCGTGATTGACACCCACACTAACACTCCGGTGGGAGAACCACTATACAACCACAACCAAACAACTAATCTAAAAACTAAGGCATTTAAGTATATGAAAGCAGTTAAGTACAAAGAAAAGAAATATAGAGTTCCCATAAACTCCAACCAAAGTGTAACAACGGACTAAACAATGCGGAAGAAATAACCTAAAACCTGGAAGTCAATGTACCAAAATATCTAAAGTTCAACAAGTCTAAACAAGAAGGGATACAACCCCAATCTAATAAACTAATCAACTAGCTAGAACATAGTCTAAGTCCAGAAATGGTGGACATAGACGAAAGAGAACGCATGGCAGCCCGAAAGAATTGGCTCACCCTTGAATTGGAACGATCACTGATCTCCTAAGCGAGGTCTGTCAGTAGCCGCTTGAAGATACCCTATATTTAACAAAAATAAGAGCAAATGCAGTATCAGTACATAACCACAGTGTACTGGTAGGATCACACGGCTATACCACTAAGTGTAACATACATAAGTCATCACAACAATGTAATCACATGCATATATCGAACATATACAATATTATCAACAATTACTAACAACGAACAACTTCACATTTCTCAAGATACATGATTATATCAAATCATTGGTCCTCTCATGGAACCCAAACCCAAACAATTAGCATATCGGAACGTGATACCCGATCCAATAATTATGCCGAAACGTGGCAATCGATCCTATAGTTATGCCGGAATGTGGCAACTGATCCAAGTTAGTTATGTCGGAACGTGGCAACCGATCAATTCAACACACCACAATCACAAGCACAAGTACATTCTCAAGATCATACATTTAAGTCATGATTCATGCATTCATCATTCTTCTATCTCATTTACAACAAGTGTGATCAGTAATGCAACATTCATATACATGCAAGTATCATAATGAAGCAACAACAAACATATATCACATAATCATAGAATCACAACCGTCACTTACTTTGAAACAAGCTTGAAACCCTGAGAAACTTGATCCTTCCCTTTTCGAATTTGTTCCGCTTGTTCTTGCTCTAAAAACAATCAATACAATATGAGAATCAATAAACAATCACTAATTACCCGGATTACTAACAATTCTATGAATCCTAGATCAAATCCATGATTCCAATTAGGGCTCTTTCCATCATAGAATCTAGATCAAAACCCTCCTCCCCTATCATTAATTACTCATTCTATTACGTTCTATGGATCAAAAAATGGATTCGGGGAGTGAAAAACTTACCTTTAGCCTCAAGAATAGTGGAAATTGTTAGGAGTCGCCTGAGGTTTGTTCCTTAGCTCTAAAAATTAAAAATTCCAAAATAAGGTCGTTTAGGGGTTTATTTACGACTTTAAGTGGCGTTGAACCCGCCATAGCAGCCCTCACCCTGCTGTAGCGACCCCGCCAGAGCGGCAAAAACCCCCGCCAAGGAGGCTTGCATGAACCAGTTAGCTATTTCAAGAATTTCAAAATCCCCATTTTACAACACAACTCTAACCAACGACGCTCAGAAAATACCCTTTACGCTAAGGTCGATTTCGAGAGTTCTACTCGCCCGAATTCAATTCTGTAATGTCGTACGAATTTCTTAACGAGTTATCTATCCACTCATGAAATCAAAACATAAATAATTCATCTGATTATTACCAGATTTCCCTACACCTTAATGACTCCGATTTCCTCCAAATCTGGACTAGGTTGGGAAATTTTAAGTTACTACGAAAAAGTTTTTCAACCCAAAAATTTTTCCCATTGGCTTTTCTATAAAGACGGAACCCAGTCGTTACAATAGATACCAATTTACCCATCACTTGTCCCCGAGTGACAAACTTAGGGAAAATAGTCTAAGGAAAGAATGAAGTAGTACTTGAATCGATGAAAAATTGGGGATATTTCTCTCGCATGTCCCTCTCGGTCTCCCAAGTAGCTTTCTCAACTCGACAACGCTTTCATTAAATTTTCACGGACTTAATCTTGTTGGTCATCAACTTGCGCACATCACGATCAAGAATTGCAATCGGTTCCTCCTCATATTGGAGGTCCTTGTCTAACACAATCACTTAATGATATAATCTCCGTCACCATGATAGTCTTCAACATGGACACATGAAATACCGAATGAACACCCGATAGATTAGGAGGCAAAGCCAATCAATACACTACCGCCCCACACATTCAAGAACCTCAAATGGACCAATGTAGGACTCAGCTTACCTTTCTTACCAAATTCATCAACCCTTTCGTGGGTGATACCTTAAGAAGAACATTCTCACCGGTTTGAAACGCCATGTCTCTTACCTTATGATCCGCATACTTCTTCTGTCTACTCTGGGCTACTAAAAGTTTAACTTGAATACTTTTCACCTTATCTTGAGCATCTTTTACTAAATCAACCCCCAAAGGTTTCACATCTCCAGTCTCGAACCATCCTATGGGTGATCTACATCCCCTCCCATAGAGTGCCTCAAATGGTGTCATATCAATGCTGGAGTGATAACTATTGTTATAAAAAAATTCACACAAAGGTAAGAACTTATCCTAATGCCCTCCAAAGCCAATCACACATGTCCTCAACATGTCTTCTAACACTTGAAAAGTCCTCTCTGACTGTCTGTCTGTCTGCAGATGGAAGGTTGTACTAAAAGTGAGTTGTGTGCCCAATTTATCATGTAATTTCCTCCAAAACTTGGATATGAATTAGGTACCATGGTCTGAGATGATAAAGAGGGGCACCCCATACAACCTCACTATCTCTTTCACATACACTTTAGCCAATTGTTCGGCATTATAATCTATTCTTACCAGAACAAAATGAGCTGACTTAGTCAATCTATCAACTACTACCCAAATAGAATCAAACTTCTCCAAGGTCTTGAGAAGGCCAACCACAAAATCCATGGCTATTCTTTCCCACTTCCATTCCGAAATTGGCATTCTTTGAAGCAAACCTATAGACATTTGGTGTTCATATTTCACTTGTTGACAATTTTGACACTTCGCCACAAACTCCGTTATGTCCTTCTTCATGCCCGGCCACCAATAAATTTGCTTCAAATCTCGATACATCTTGGTCACACCCGGATGGATAGAATATCACGAACCATGAGACTCTGTCGACAATTTCTCAATCAAGTCATCTACTCTAGGAATAAATATTCTCCCTTTAAAATTGAGCACACCATCCACATCAAGAGTGGTCTCTTGTGCCTTACCAATCACAGTCTTTTTTTAAGCTACTCCAAATTTTCGTCTTCAAATTGTTTGGCCTTTATATCATCAATGAATGTGGCCCTTACTTCTATACTAGCTAACACCCCACCTCTTTTTGAGATGCCCAACTGCATGAACTTAGACTCTAAGGTCTGAATTTCCTTAGCCAAAGGTCGCTTGGATGCACTCAAGCAAGCTAAACAACTCATACTCACCGTTTTTCAACTCAAAGCGTCTACCACCACATTAGCCTTACTCGGATGTATTGAATGGTCACATTATAATCCTTAAGTAGCTTCATCCACCTTCGTTGTCTCAAATTCAGATCCCTTTGAGTGAACACATGCTGCAAACTACGATGATCGATAAACACTTCACACTCAACACCATAGAGGTAATGCCGCCAGATCTTAAAAGAAAACACTACTGCTGCCAACTCCAAATCATATGTTGGAAAATTCCTTTCATACACCGTCAATTGACGTGAGGCATAAGCTATAGCATTCTTATCCTACATCAACATAGCACCCAAACCAGTATGTGAAGCATCACAATAAACAATAAAATCTTTACCTTCAACCTGTAATGCTAGAATAGGTGCAGTAGTTAAGAGAGTCTTGAGATTTTGAAAGCTCTCCTCGCATTTTTCAGTCCATTCAAATGGTATCTCCTTTTTGGTCAAATTAGTAAAGTGAGTGGCAATATAAGCAAAATTCTTTACAAATCGATGATAATAGCTAGCGAGCCCCACAAAACTCCTAACTTTCGTCACATAGCTAGGCCGAACCCAATTCTTAACCGTCTCAATCTTTTGAGGATCTACCATTACCCCTTCTTTTAAAACTACATGTCTCAAAAATGTAACCGAAGTCAACCAGAATTCACACTTAGAAAATTTAGTATAAAACCTTTGTTTCCCAAGAACACCCAAAACAATACGGAGATGGTTGGCATGCTCTTTCTCACTTTTTGAATAGCCCAAAATATTATCAGTAAAAACTATAACAAACAAATCAAGGAATGGTTTGAACACCCTATTCATTAAACTCATGAAAGCTTCAGGTGCATTGGTCAAACCAAAAGACATACCAAAAACTCAAAATGCCCATAGCGAGTTCTAAACGCCATCTTGGGCACATCCTCAGGCCTAATTTTCAATTGATGGTAAAATCGTAGGGGTAAAATCGTAATTCAACTTTTTACTCTTTTTTGTTCCCACTTATAGTCATATATATGATCATATGATGATTATATTATCATCTTATAAGTAAAAGTGAAAATCAATTTTTGAAATAGTTGATATAACATCAAAACTAATAATTCAATGGACTATGTTGATGCCCATTGTTTTAGTAAAATTAGAAAGAAACTCCATCGTTTGAGGGTGAAAGAATAAAAAATGAAAAAACAAAGAAGAAATATCTTACCCAAATCATGTGATTTTTTTCACATTTGTTTATTATTATTGTCTTTCTCACAACTATTCGTCACTATTAACTTATGAAAATCGTAAGAAAAAATATGAATATGAATTGATGAATGATTTGCTATAATTTGTTCACGGACTCTTTCTTATGTGGTACCTCGAATTTCGCTGAATTTTTACTTAATAAACTGTTCCAAATAACCATTGAGATTTTTTAAGAAGAAGAAGAGTAGAAAACATTTTTTAAAAATTGTAGTTTAAAAGTGATAGGAAACCCTCTATTTATAGCTAACAAATAGTAGTATGAATAGGTGCTAATTGTGCCTTATCAGAAAAGTTACAATCTTTCGAAAAAGTCATTGCTCATCAAAAAATTCACAACCTTTTGAAAAAGTCACAACTCATCGAAAAAGGCACAACCCTTTGGAGAAGTCACAACTCTTTAAAAAAAATCATAACCCTTCGGAAAAGTCACAACTCATCGAAAAAGTCATCAAAAAATTCACAACCCTTTGAAAAGATCACAACCCTTTAATGTGATAAAGTATTTACTTTTAATATTATTAAATTAATAAATAAAATAAATTGAGTATTTTTAATTGGGGTATTATAGTAATTCAACATTCATGAGAGTTCATGCTTTTAAGGTAGTATATATATATATATATATATATATATATTACTAAAAGTGGAAAGCTCCAACCTTTAAAGTTGGATTACCATTTTACCCTTTCATTATATTAAAATGTTATAAATTATTTAATTAATTAACTAATAAAAATAAAATTATAATTCACCCAAGGCTTAATTACATGTTTCAGGTGCAAAAACAAAATTTTGCATGTTTAGATAAACAAAAAGTCAAAACATTTCAAATTCTTGGCTACGTTAATTTAGAAATAGTTAATATTTAGAGGCTACTCTTTAAATGTTGTCATACTAAATGTTAATAATAGCTAAAATAATGATATGAAATAATAATTTCTCATTTTAGAAGCTTTCCAAAATTAGCTTATACATTTCCAGAATGATTATAAATAATCAAAAAAATAATAGGTATATAATTTAATAAAATAATTACTATAAAACTGTTAGTGTTTTGATTATATTTTTATACAAAACGTATTTTGTGGTGGTTCTTGATTATTTGCAACTTGAAGAGATATACCTACATCTTTCATGAAGGATATAAAGTCCAGTTTTGTTGTTTTCCTTTTCAAAACTAAGTTGCGACATGATGTACTAGGCTGGCCAGATTTACTGTCTTGGGAGCATAGTCGTATTTGTAAAGGCTAGGCTTACTTCTTACGATAATCTTGTTTTACGTCAATATTATTGAGCTACTAAAAAGTAAAGAAGTTATTTAATTGTAATTTTAAGGTTGTATATACCCGTGTACAAGTTGAGGACCTGGATATGTTTGTTGTTCTACGTTTTGAACTCTTGAAGTTGTGTTGGATGGTTTCTATGCTAAAAGTCTGGGGTTTATGTATAAAATTGTACTTGTACTCTTGTTACCTGCTGGTATATCTGAAAGGTTATCTTGGTACCTTGGCTACTCCTTGTCCCTTTGTATTATCGTGCTAGTATCCTTGGAAACTCTCAAGACACTTGTGTAACTCGCCCACTTATACGAATTGCTTGATCACTTTGCATTCTTATTGGAACTCAGTCCTTCATGTGGCTTTGACATTTTTCACTATTGTCATGCCACTTGATTTGGACCTTTTTCCATCTTGACTCTTGATTTTTAGTTCGTCTTAAGTATGGAAGTTTTCCATTTTAAGTACGAACTAGAAAACCATTTCTAATATGATTCTTGGTTCTCTTGATTATTGGGCTTTGACCCTTATTGATACATGGCTTCAGTCCTTCTTGATATTTGATTATGTTGGTGTGATGGCATGATGTATATATTGGGTGAGTCTTGTTATTTGATCTCTTGTCAAATGGTGCTATGAGTGTTCTTGAGACTTAGATCTTTAAATATCGAACTTGATACTCTTGATATATTATTTACTTGATTTATTTATTATGTTTCAGTTGTTCTGCCCATGACTTTATAAAGGTAACTTAGTGAATCTAGCCGCTCCACACCTATAGTTTCTTACACCACTAAGATTTATTCTTAGCGATAGTTGTTTCTATTGTAGGGAATGTCCGAAGAGATACTTGAAGTTGGAAATTGGAGATGGAATTTGAGTGCTTTAAGGAAGATATCATTTGTATATAGGCATTTATATTTTGTAGAAATCTTGGGACTTGTATGGGATCCATGAGTTGTGAATTTATATGTAATTGTGAAGGCTTGTTTGATCAGGAGACCATGGGTTGTAATATAAGTTTCGTGACATATTTTGTTGTTTGGGGTGTGTAAACCCAGTCTTGTAATATACTAAGTTTACTAGTTGTTTTGAATGTTTGTATGAAGCATGATTTGTACTTAGAAGTTGGTAAAAATTTGTAATGTCAGTTGTAGGAGTAAAGATGATATATACATGAAAATCTCTTTAGGTATTTACTTAAAATAATTAAAAAGGTTCCTCCGTCGAAAATTGAAACCCTTATCTTGTTCAAATTTTATATTAAATAAATTTCTAAATGACAAGCCTTCACATCCTTAACTATTTTTTTATTGGCCTAATTCCTTTGATAGATTATAATTAATATGTCCTATGTTGCTGTCTTTTAAATGTTCTATGTATTATATTAGCTTTCGTTTTAAAAAGTAGCATCCTACAAAGAGGGTCGCTACAAGGAGAGTCTCTATCAGATTATGTATTTGAAGTTATCAGCTGTTTTCTCTTAGTTTTAGCCATGACCTGCAAAGCACAATCATTCAAACATAGAATTGGTGAAGTTCAGTTGAAATAAAAATCAAATTAGAGCATAGTTCAAAAAATGTTCTAAGGCTCACCAAATGAGAAGGCGGTCCGCCTAACAAGATGGACGAGCTTCGGTGAGCTCACCGAAATGGAAAGTACCAAATATCAAAGAACTTAGGCATAATGGGCTGTTTCATTCCAACTTGGTGATTCGCCGAATTGGTTTCGACGAGCTAAGCTAAGTCCACCGAAATTGATAGGGCAAAATGAAAAGGAACAGGCATAAAGGGCAATGTCTACTCCCACTTGGTGATATACCAAGTGGGTTTTGGTGGATTAAGACAAGTCTGTCGAATGAGAGTGTCCCACATCATATATTCACTCAAGAAAGTGAGCTGAGGCTTTGTTGGTGATTCACCTAACCACTTGACGAGCCAATACAAGCCCGCTAAACATGTAGTGTTCAGCCCAATGCCTATTTTCACATCTTGAACCATCATACACAACAAGATCTAGTTCTCCATTAATTTTAACAATCTACCCACATGCTTTTCTACCCATGGGTACTTAGATTTCCCCCAAATATCACAAAGCATTGCTCGAACTAAGTATTTGCCCTTAAGGAAGATATCACTCCATCTATCATTAGGCAAATACATTCAATTGGGTCAACACTTGGCTAATCAAACTTCACCCATCTAAAATTAAAGCCAGACCCAACAATATTCACTATATTCAGTATTTGATTTCAAATTTTAACCAACACAATATCTTTTTACACTTTAGGCATATGATCATATAAATAACACACGGGCATAGTAAATTAACAACAATGCATCACAACCCAACAAAATTAACTAACCACAATAATCAAGTGGACTAATCCCATACATAAAGCACCATTTATAGCTCAAATAACAAGAGAGAAGTTGAATATCAACCTCAAGTAAAGTACACAGTAGCAAGCGAAGGAAGTTAGGATTTTTGGTGACCAATGAAGCGAGAAAACACGCTCAAAGTACTAGAAATGCACACACAAGGACACTCGGACACTAAAATATAGTATTGAAAGTGAAAGGGATAAAAAGATCTCAGAGATAGCAAAGGGTTTTCTTTTTGAAAATTCAAAGACCCTTGGACCTTTTATACAAGGCACATTCAGCGGTCACAACTAACAAGTGCTTTCATCGGATCACCAACTAGAGTTGAAGCTTATAGAAGAGGCCTGAACGAATACCAAATCTGAAGGTTGATTCAGTGAACTTGATGGAGTTCGCATAGTGTACTTCTGTGGATCACCTTTTGGAGCTCAGATCGCCTAAGTTGACATTACACTTTTTCACATTTTTCAGCTCAGAAGGCATACAATAATAGTTCCACACAACGTCTTCGACGGATCACCATTATGGTTATGGAATCACCTATTGTGTCCCTCGCAACACTTTGACTTCCTTTCAACCTACATTCACAACACACTTTCTTGAAAGCAATAAAACAAAAGTAAAGACTTGGGTTGCTTTCCAAGAAGCACCTTATTTAAAATCGTGGCATGACATTATTCCCAATTTCTCAACAATCCTCTTTGGGATTTGGGACGGTATCACTCGGTAATGTTCCGTTTTGCCTTAGATCGAGATGATTGGAGATCTTGTAAATTTGGGTCACTAGCTGCTTGATAGATACTGAATGAGAGGTTACCGTTTGAGATAAATTGGAGATGTCATTTTTCAATTCCTTTAACATTTTGTCAGATCCTTGAACCTTGTAGAAAATCCTTGAGAGAATGTCCTTGGTTCGGTTCTCTTCTGGCCCATCTAGGTCCTTTGGTTAGTGTCGATCATCAGAAGGAACATATCTATCATTGTTCGCCTCCTAATCTCTTTGATTTCCACCTTACCAATCTTTCCAACCACCATCTCTTTCTTTGTTCCCACCTTGGCTCCCACCTTGTCTTTGGTAGTTCAGGCGAGAAACCCCCATTTGGTTTCCCAAATATTAAACTTCCTTATTGTATAATGCCTCAAATTTGACATCCTCCAAGGATTGCCCACTACTAGTTCCAACCGCATTCACTGATTTCACTCCACCCTGCATAATATGCTTGGATAACAAATCGAGTTGAGTCATCATTTTAGCCATGTTCTCATCTCACTCATGCTTTTTCTCAATTTTTTCTTTACTCATGCTTAAGTGTAGAGACGACATTTGGTATTCTCTAGAATGCAATACTCAGTTTACCTTGGTCATGTCATTAAGCAACAACGAGGCCATTACATATGGGTGTTGCGTTAGCCCTCCTTGGGCAAGTTGATCTGCCACAATTTTTTTATTGAACCAAGGCTATAATAGAAGTATTGCTACAAAAAATGGTCTGGGACACAATGTGTTGGGCATTTGAAGAGCAATTTTCGGAACCACAATCATGTCTCATGTAGAAGTTCACCTTGAATTCTCTTGAAGTTTTGGATTCGATCCCTAAGCTTGACAATTTTCGAAGGGGTAAAGATCTCTTCAAGAAAGCTTCAGTAAACTTCTCCCAAGAAGTGATCGAATAATTTGGCAACTCCACCAACCATCTAGTAGCTTTACCTATCAAAGAGAACGGGAGTAACCTTAAATTTATGGACTCTTGTGAGATGTTCCTTAACACAAATATCCCACACACATCCACAAAATTCCTAAGGTGTTAATGGGGGTCTCTATGAGCTAAACCCCCAAACATTCCTCTTAATTAGAGTAGTTGTATCATTGTTATGGTCATATGAAAGACTATCCTCCACACTGTAGGAGGTAACCGAATTACTCATGTGGTTTGAATGACGTTCACGGGCATGCCTTTCTAATCAATCATGTTGTAGTGTTGACCGTAGTGATTATCATTTCCACTATTTTGGTCACTCATTGTATTAGACCTGAACATTAGCAAACAACAACGCAGAGCAACAACATACTACAAGTAAACAAATTTGCAAATTTAATTTCTAAAATAGAATTCTCAACCACCATCCCACGGCAGTGGACCATTTTTCAAAATGCTCAAACTAATCTTCAAAACCAATTAAAAGAGTAAGTGGTTGTCATCAATAAAAATACCCAATTAAGAGTCAGGGTCGAATACCACATAGACTGGTATATCACAGAAAATTCTATCATGAAATTTGAATTGTAAAGTCATTCATTTGTAATAGTAAAAAGATGTGGGTGGATGATTCCACCAAATTTTCGAAAAGGGTTTTGTTATCAATAGTCACATTTAAATAAGAATTTCGAAAAATTAAATAAGTAACAAGTAATCTAGGGGTTCGGTGATTGGAAATCAATATAACATAGGGGTAGTTGTATTCCTCTATAGTGATGAACATCCATGGACTGGCTGAGTCATCGCCAATGACACTAATCATCTTTCGATCTCATAGCATCAGTTCATAGAGTCTCCTTTCGGTCTCATCTAGGTGCAATATGATATAACCCAATACCTTTCTCTATTCTTTGTATTGATGCAAAAATAGGGAAAATAGATCTGACTCATAACCTCTATTTTAAGGCAAGTTACGGACATCAAACCTAACTTGGTAGTATTGAACTAATTACCCACTCCAATCAATCTATTTCAACCATCAATCGAAAATCGGAAGTAAGAATTAAGTTTGGAACTTTAAACCATAAATTAACCTCATGCTTAATAGTCCAAATCCATGCATGAACAACAACAAAACACAATATCCACTACATTAAATAAACACTCAATACCATAAATGCACCCCTAGATCTTGTGATTTAGCCACCCATCACAAAGTGTAAAGAAAGTATACCTTGCATGAGAACAAACACTAGTAATAAGAAATTAAGCAATTACAAGCTATCCTACTTTGGATTCAAAATTCAAATTGCTCAAAAGCAAAATTTGAAATGATCGTGCTAGTACTTTAAGAGAAATAATAAATTATAATATGTTCTATAAGTGATTTATATATATATATATATATATATATATATATATATATAATAGAAGAGGTGATAGCGCGCTACATGTCAGTGCCATAATTAATCTCTAATTTTTAACTTTTATATTATCAATTAATTAAATATAATTAATTTGTTTTTTTAATAAAGAAAAGAAGTTACTATTTTAGAAGATAAGTTAGAGTTTTTCACTTAATAAAAAATATTTGTTTTTTAAACAAAAAACGTGTAAAAGAGTAGTTAAATTCTTGAATATTGAGTTTTTTAAAAAAAATAATTAAATATTGATTAAAAAAAGTATCTAGTTAAAAATAATAATAATAATAATCTTTCCATAACCTCCTTATTTATAGCAAAACAAATGTATAACAATAATATTAATAATAATAATAATAATAATAATAATAATAATAATAATAATAATAATCTCTCTCTCTCTCTCTTTCTTTCTCTCTCTCTATATATATATAATAGGAGAGGTGATAGCGCCTACATGTCTGCGCCACAATTAATCTCTAATTTTTAAATTTTAAATTATCAATTAATTAAATATAATTAATTTTTATTTTTAATAAACAAATGAAGTTACTATTTTAGACGATAGGTTAGAGTTTTCCACTTAATAAAAAATATTTGTTTTTTAAACAAAAAACGTGTAAAAGAGTAGTTACAAACTTGAATTTTGATTTTTTTTCTTTTAAATAATTAAATATATATAATTAAAGATTGATTAACAAAAAGTATCTATTTTAAAATAAAATAATAATAATAATCTTTCCATAACCTCCTTATTTATAGCAAAACAAATGTATAATAATAATAATAATAATAATAATAATAATAATAATAATAATAAACTTAACTATTAAATTAATAAAATTAATTTTGAAAATCAAGTAAACAGAATAGTTGTTTTTTTAATTTGAAAATGTGTGTGACCCTTTTTTGTGGAAAACTATTTTTAACTATCTTTCCACAACCTCCTTATTTATATAAAATAATAATAATAATAATAATAATAATAATAATATATATATATATATATATATATATATATATATATATAGGAGAGGTGATAGCGCCTACGTGCCAGCGCCACAATTAATCTCTAATTTTTAACTTTTAAATTATCAATCAATTAAATATAATTAATTTTTTTTTTTTAATAAAGAAAAGAAGTTACTATTTTAGAAGATAAGTTAGAGTTTTTCACTTAATAAAAAATATTTTTTTTGTAAACAAAAACTTGTAAAAGAGTAGTTACATTCTTAAATTTTGAGTTTTTTTTTTTAAATAATTAAATATTGATTAACAAAAAGTATCTATTTAAAAATAATAATAATAATAATAATCTTTCCATAACCTCCTTATTTATGGCAAAACAAATGTATAATAATAATAATAATAATAATAATAATAATAATAATAATAATAATAATAATAATAATAAAAATAAAAATAATAAACTTAATTATTAAATTTAAAAAATTAATTTTGAAAATCACGTAAACAGAATAGTTGATTTTTTTTTAATTTGAAAATGTGTGTGATCCTTTTTTTTGGAATACTATTTTTAAATATCTTTCCACAACCTCTTTATTTATAGAAAATAATAATCTATATATCTTTATATATTCAATAGGAGAGGTGATAAGCACCTACGTGTCAGCGCCACAATTAATCTCTAATTTTTAACTTTTAAATTATCAATTAATTAAATATAATTAATTTGTTTTTTTAATAAAGAAAAGATGTTACTATTTTATAAGATAAGTTAGAGCTTTTCACTTAATAAAAACTATATGTTTTTCAAACAAAAAACGTGTAAAAGAGTAGTTAAATTCTTGAATTTTGATTTTTTTAAAAATAATTAAATATATATAATTAAATATTGATTAACAAAAAGTGTCTATTTAAAAATAATAATAATAATAATAATAATAATAATAATAATCTTTCCATAACCTCAGCAAAACAAATGAATAACAATAATAATAATAATTTTTAACTCTCTTTCCATAACCTCCTTATTTGTACAAAATAATAATAATAATAATAATAATATATATATATATATATATATAGGAGAGGTGATAGCACCTACGTGTCAGCGCTACAATTAATCTCTTATTTTTAAATTTTAAATTATCAATTAAGTAAATATAATTAATTTGCTTTTTTAATAAAGAAAAGAAGTTACTATTTTAGAAGATAAGTTAGAGTTTTTCACTTAATAAAAAATATTTGTTTATTAAACAAAAAACGCATAAAAGAGTAGTTACATTCTTGAATTTTGAGGTTTTTTTAAAAATAATTAAATATATATAATTAAATATTGATTAAAAAAAAGTATCTATTTAAAAAATAATAATAATAATAATAATTATCTTTACATAACCTCCTTTTTTATAGCAAAACAATTATTTATAGCAAAACAAATGTATAACAATAATAATAATAATGATGATGATGATGATGATGATGATGATGATGATGATGATGATGATGATAATTAAAAACTTAAATATTAAATTAATAAAATTAATTGTGAAAATCAAGTAAATAGAATAGTTGTTTTCTTAATTTGAAAATGTGTGTGATCCTTTTTTTGTGGAAAACTATTTTTAACTATCTTTCCACAACCTCCTTATTTATAGAAAATAATATCTATATATCTATCTATATATGTAATAGGAGAGGTGATAGCGCCTACGTGTCAGCGCCACAATTAATCTCTAATTTTTAAAATTATCAATTAATTAAATATAATTAATTTGTTTTTTTAATAAAGAAAAGAAGTTACTATTTTAGAAGATAAGTTAGAGTTTTGTACTTAATAAAAAATATTTGTTTTTTAAACAAAAAACGTGTAAAAGAGTAGTTACTTTCTTTAATTTTGAATTTTTTTAAAAATAATTAAATATATATAAAATTAAATATTGATTAACAAAAAGTATCTATTTAAAAATAATAATAATAATAATAATAATAATAATAATAATAATCTTTCCATAACCTCCTTATTTATAGCAAAACAAATGTATAACAATAATAATAATAATATTAAACTTAATAATAATAACAACAACAACAACAACAACAACAACAATAATAATCTTAATTATAAAATTAATTAAATTAATTTAAAATCCGAAAATAAAATAAAAATTACAAGCATAAAAGGAAAAAAAATAAAAATAAAACACGTTTAATAAAAATAACTGTTACGTGTAAATATATATATATCTATATTCCAATCCAACTTTCAAATTTGTTTTTTTAATATAAAAAGAGCCAGCCAATGAACACGTTAAAACACAATTTTTTTTAGTGATTGCAATTTTTTTAAAAGATTATTTTTATTGTTAAATTAATAATTTAATAATTAATTAATTCTTTTTTTGTGGTGCTGACACGTGGCACCACAAAAAATTCAATTTTAAAAATTTAATTTTTCAATAATTTCAATTTGTGTTAGTTAGTTATTTTCAATTTAAAATGTTAAAAAACACGGAATTTTTATAGGATTATAAATAACTGTTTCTATTTTCTTGATTTTCAATTGATAAAATTTATCAATTAAATTTGTTTTTTTAAACATAAAATAAAAATACACAAACTAAATAATCTATTTCATTCCAAATTTACGTGAATTAATCTTTTAAGTGTCCAAGTAAATATTTCTTATTTGTTTTTTTCTTAAATTTTAATTAAAATTACATAACTTATTTTAAAACTTGAATGCCAAACAAATTAATTATGAAATATCAAGTTTTAAAAATCCAGATGACTTACTCATTATTTTAAAATTTTAAAACTGATTGTCAAAAAAAATTAATAAGAAATGTGTAGTTAAAAAGAAACTGAAAACAAATTTTATCCTATTTTTACACTCTGCTAAAAATACGGATCCAACTACCCACTACTATCATTTTTTGAATTTTAAATTTGCGCATAATTAAATAAATAACAGAAGAAAATCTATAATAGTTTTTCTTTAGGATTTCTTTTTTCAGTTTTTAAGAAATCAGATTGTGTCCAATAACTATACATTTCTTTTAAAACTTTTTTCAAAAATATTATTTTTAAAAGAAAAAAGAGGAAAATAATTATGCAACATAATCATTTTACGGTTACAAAATTCGATTCTTTTTAAAAATGCTTTACAAAAAATGTGTAGATCAATATTTTAAAATGAAAAAGAAATCCAAAACTACCTAAAAATGAGAATAACTAACTTAAAACTGTCTTACATAATTTACACATCGTTTCCATTTCCTCATTTCCCATTGCAGGATCTCATGCCCATCATTTTCTCACGGGAATAGAAGATGTGCTCCTCTTTATAGATTACAAATCATAGTAATAGACTATAATGTACTAATTCCTAATCTATATTGGTGTATTAGTATTTGAAGGGAGATCAAATTCATGCAACCATTATAAGGTCCGTGAATTCATGTATTATGCTACCAATTTTTATCGTCATTGTTAAGTATTTTCATGTTAAGAGACAAGATTCTTTAATTAGTTTGTATGATAAATGAATATGAATATTTTGATGAAATGAATAGTCACTTCCCTCAGCGTTTACAAATACAAGATTTCTTACATTTTCAACACCAAAAGGTAAAAGTCCACGTTCAAACTTGATTTCATACATTACTTAGTACATCAGAAGAAGGAAATTGTCATCATGAAGAAAAGTATTCCGATTGCGAAGAAGATAAAAGCTATAAAGAAGTTCTATTGGTACAATCTTAATTGATTGCCTTATTTTGGAGCATATTTTATCTTTTTGCATTCGATATCTAACCACATCCATGAGAGTTTCTTAACAATTTCCAATTCAATATAAAGGATTTACTATTTGTTAACAATAGATGAGGCTATTCAAATTCATATATCTATCTATATATTACATTTTGAATATTGAATTAAAAAATTAAACTTAGAATGAGATGTTGTAGTTATATATATTGATTAATAATTATTGCAAATTGTTAGCTTTGTTGATTTTTTTTTTTTTGTTTATAATTTTTAAAAGACACTAAAAAAACTGAATTTTTTAGATAATGCTTTAAAGTTTTTCCACTTTTTTAGATAATGCTTTAAATTGTGTTGTAACTTCCAAATATTTACTGTTTACAATTTTTACTTTTATTTAGTGGTTAATTAATTAAAACTTATATGGGCAACACTATATTATTTACTTTTTCAAAGGTTCATTTGAAAAAATCAACACATTAACAATACATGCTTTGTATCTATATGTTGTTTCCTTCTATGGTGGAATTTGCTTCATATTTGGGGGATTTGAATTCAAGACAACTACTTAAAAAAAGGTTATATCATCCTATTAATATGTAACATACTCAAATCTTTTGAATATATAGTTATCTATTGTAAATTTATAATTCAAATAAGTAAGCATCAATAATTTTTGAAATGCTGACATCTTTCGGTACAATCTGTCTACTCAATGTGAACTCATCCATGATAAGCAATGAAGAATGGAGTTATATAAAGATGGAATGTAGCACATTGCAAATATTCACTTACTTTATTTTTTATTGAATTGATTCTTCAAGATAAAAAGGTAGAAAAATATTTTTGAAAAGTTATTCTTTCATCTATTACTTTTAAAGTTCTCTGTTGAATTATATTGGGACTTGTTTGCTAATTATTATTTTTATTGAAAGATTGTTTCGTGAAATTTATTTTTTTAATGTGTAGATTAATTTATCGAATTGCAACATTTATTTTTAGATCCTCTGCTTAATTTATTTTTTGTTGTTTAAAGTATGCTTTATGAATACTACTCTTTTAATAATACATTATGTATTCTGTTTTTCAAGTTGCAACAATCATCAGGATTTTGTAAGTTATATGGAAAAAAATAATAAAATTACTCACTAAGATTTTAGAATGCTATTATTTCATGTACCCGTATATATTATTTTTTTCAAAAAAAATATATAAAATTAATGCCTTATATGTAATTTTTTTAAAGATTTATGCGTAAATATTATTCATTAAAATAATGGAAGAATTTACGCAGCAAAATATTTTTTAAAAAAAAAAATCAAACTTTCATATAAAATATTATTAATAATTAAGATTAAAACTCTGGCTATTAAAATAAAAAGTGCCAATTTAATTATCTCTTAAAAATATTGCTAGAAGATGTACAAATAATATATTTTTTTAAAACAGATTGTTTATACTTAATACGAACTCAATTCACAAATGTGAATATAACATTTTAAGTGATAAATGACATAATAAAAATGAAAAACTAATTAGAGTATCACAAAAGGAAATAAAATACATGCAAAAGATGACAGAAATTTTATAACAAAATTTTATATATTATTAATAAATTTAAACAATCAAATAATTTTAAAATATTAATACTAAAGTATAAATATAATTTTATAGGAAGTAAAAATGTATGACCTAACACAATACTAAAATTGTGTAGTAGATAAATTAAATTAGAATTTTTTTAAAAAAATATTAATGAATTACTTAAAATTAATGTGATATATTTTTAAAAAAAGATCTATTTTAAAAATTGAAAATAGATAAAAACTTTAGACTCTTTATTTAAATATAATATTAAGAAAAATTTGACTAACAAACTAAATATTATCATACTTTCCCCTCAAATTAATTTTCAAAATTACAATTAGAATTTAAACAGATAGTTTTAAAACTTCCCATTATAAACAAGCTCTAAAAACTTATTAACCAAAAATGAAAAATAATTAAAACTAGATTTCTTAAAAATAAAAATAAATTGAAATTTATTTGCAAAGCAGAATTTTTTTTTAAATCATTTTTTAAAAAGAATAAATTGAGAATATTATAAATCCATATTTTGCAAAATAGTGTCGCATGTTATCATCAAAAAATTTATCAAATTTTCAGTTTGGATATTTGTTTTAAAAAATTATGTCCAAAAATATAATTTTAATTTGATAAACAACTATATAAAAACTTTCACATAAAAGTGCCAAAGACAAAAACGGATAGTTATATATTATTAATAATTTGCAGATTTTCGTAAAAAAATCTAATATATCATTAATAATTTGCAGACTTTCTGAAAAAATTATTAATTAAAAAATACTAAGAAATTACAAATCAACTAAATGGATGTATTTACTTTTTTTGTATTTTTTACATTCTTATTTTATGAGATTGTATTAGATTAAATGAAAATCGTCTTATTTTGCAAGATTAAACGAAAGAGGAGTGTACTAAAGAGGTTGCAACATGTTTTGTTAATTATTTTTAGATTTTAACTAAAAGTAGAGATAAAATTTTTAATACTACATTTTAGATTGATCTATGAATTTATAATTTAATTATTTTGCACAAATATATATTGAACACATGCTAAATTAGGGTAAACATTTGTTAGCATTAAATGTATACAAAAAATTAAGACATTACAAATGACTATACATGCACTTTTGTTACTCAATAATAATTCATATTAGCTATTTTAAATTTTAAATCTTTTATATTTTAAAATATCGACGCAACGCGCGGATACGTATACTAATATTGTAATGATATTATTATTAGCACTTTAAGAGAAATATTAAGTTAATAACTAGTAATAATAAGTAATTGAGTAACTAATAATGTGATATTGTAATAATAATAATCACTCTAGTGCTTCCAGAGAATTAATAAATTAATAACTAATAATGAAATTGATAATTGAGATTTAATAAATGAGTTGAGAACTTCAGATAAGGAAGTTGAAATATTTGAAATTAAATATTCAATTCTTGAAAATTGAGAGAATATGTTGAATAAATATGAATAAGAGAGGGGGTACTTATTTATTGATAATGATGGAGGTTTTTTTCGATGAAAATTATATAAAAAAAAAAAAAATCAGATTTATGATTTTTTTTTTATAGTCTTTGTGGGGGGGGGGGGGGGGGGGGGAATCAAAAAATTGTAAAAGAATTTGATTTTATAAATCAGATTCACCAGAAAATCATCCTCCCCTTTAATCTTGGGTCGGCTTGATTTGGGCTACTACTGCTCTAGGTCGATTTTGGTTTGATCCGACCCGACTGATGCCCAATGTTTGAATGATATAAATGATCATCAAAATGCAAAAAAAAGTTAAAAGTAAGACGAAAGATTAGAATTGCTCCTTTGTCTAAGAGTTCTTAGATTTCGCTATGTTTTATTTTTGTCATAGGCTTTTGTTTAAATGAATGTTTTTTTATAATATTCATCTTCTTTTTCCTTTTTATGTAGGATAATTTGGGCTCCTTCTATTAGCAATTTTAAGTATTGCAGGTCCTGTGTTTTAAAATACATTTCCAAATATCTTTTTATAATTTGTTCCCATGAGTCTATTTCAGTTGATATTTCTTTCCAAAGTTGGAAATATTCTTCATTTATCATAATTTAATCACTATTATAGTCTGATGTGTATATTAAGTCTAAATAATCTGTACTTTCGTATAATTCTTTTATTATTTATCTTATATCATTAATCCATTCTTGTTTTAATAAGTTATTTATTTCTTCTTCTTCGTATTTTATTATTTTTTCCCATATTAATTTTCTTAAGTTGGGTTCGTTTATTTTTTCTAATATCTTAAAAATAAGTATCTTATAATTATCGTCAAAATAATTATTATCAATTATCATAGTTGGTGGGTTTGTTATATTCATATTATTCATTAATTTTGCTTTTATCAAATTATTTATTATTCCTGCCTTCCATGTCTACCATATGGTAATCTTATGATAGCTTATTATGACCTAAAGTATCCGTCTTTTATTATCTTGTCACTACTAGCATGATACCTTTTTCAGATATTATCTTCCTAAACAGTGCCTCAACACTTAGGTACTCCCCTAACACGGCCTTCTTGCCTTCACTGGTTTCCCATTTTTGGATGGCATAGTTCTGGAAGTTTTCTCCTACTTTTCTCTATGCTAGCAAACTAGATAATAAATTATTTGATAATTTTAAATCATAATAACAAGCATAAGCATATCACATAATATAATATGGTTGACAAAAATTAATTAATTTAGCTAAGCATATTTATCAATATCATAAGTAGCATAATCATAAATATCATATCATATAACTATTATAAGTAAAATGTTATCATAACTTTATAAGTTTCATGGATTATACCTGTTGTAGGTTTGCTGAATTTTTCTCCATAAGTTGGGGATTTAAGTTAAATTTTTATTGAGTAATTAATTTTACAAAGCTGAATATTGAAATATTTAGAGAGATTTTTTAGAGAGAAGTGAGTTCGGTGTGTCCTCTCTTCCTCTCAAATGCTAATCTATATATACATGTTGTCTAAGGACTACGAATGCAAAATAAGAAAACCAATTTACAAGGTAAGTCCCTAAATATTTGTATATCAGTCCCCCGACAAACTTTACATCTTTTCTTCTTTAAGTCGCTTTCTTCTTTATCTTTTTATCTTTATCTCTTTCTGTCACATGTCTTTGTCCATCTTTGTGAAAGTTGATTAAGTGTTGCCTTTAATTTGTAGTCGTCCACCTGTTTGTCCACGTATTTGTCTTTTTCTTCCTTTTGCAAAAGTAGATTCTTCTTTATACCTTGGTCAATAAGTGTGTCTTCTTTAATTGTTGTCCGTCCGCGTGTTTTTGTCTTCTTCAGTCTATGTTGACAGCTGGTATGTAATTATTAACTCCACTGCATCTGCTACATACGTGTTCTGTATATCTTGTTCCAATAATTTTGCAATATTGTTCTAGACTATCTTCTGAAATAAATCCTTTCCTAATAGCTTTTGTGATTGGCTCGTGTTCTGGTTTAAGTAATGATAAGGCCCAATTTTTTACTTCTAATTTGTCCATTGGCCGTAATTCTTTTGTTGTTGAATAAATCAATAAGTGGTTCCTGGAATAATACTTCCATATATAGTTTGTTTCATCATAGGCATTAGATAATTCTGCTAATATTGTACTAAGTCCAATAATTTGTTTGTTCGCATAGAATTATGGTATCTCAGTTTTTTGTATAATCGGCTGTGTTGTAATTTCTTCTGGAATAATGTAATCTTTTGTCATCCCTATTTTTATGACCGTAACAACTGGCTTAATTTCGTCAAATAATATCTCCGCTGGTGCTGAGTAAAATCTGACATAGAATAATTGTCCTTTTGTAACTCTTTTATAGTTCATAATTGCTTGATGTAACTCCGGTATATGTATAAGTTCGTCTCCTGTAGTTGTATAAGCTGTTAAAATAAGTCCATAAGAGTAACGTTGCTATTAAATTAGGTTTTGTACCTGGCAAAGCAATCAATTTATTATAGTTTTGTAATTTATTGGTAATATATCATTGATGATTTTTTAATTTTTCTGGGCTTTCTATAGGTTGGGTATTTAAGAAAGTTTGGATTTTGTCAAGATTTTCGATGTATGTACGGGTTATGTGGTTGTATGTTTTCTTTGTTTGGCTAATTGAGGTTGCGTATGTATGTATTTGGGGTGGTATAAATAATTCATTTTTTGTTATGTGAGGTGGGGCATAAGGCTTTTCAAATACCTTATTCAAGTTATAATTTTTTCTTTTTATAACAGTTGTAAATAATTCTTTTGTATCTTCTGTACCTGCAATAATTAAATCGTTAGTAACTTGGGTTTTTAGGTGTTTCCCAACGTCACCTTCTAGATCTGGTTTTTTAGAATGCTCCGACTGCACTGCTAGCTCTGGTTTTTACTGTGGTCCTTCTCCACATATCTTTCCTCCATGAGGGACACTCTATTATTGAGCATTGTAATTTGTTCCAATAGTTTTTCCATAAGTATTGTATTTGTAATTGTTTCTTCAAAGTCTGTTTGTACTGCTTTGTCTTGATAAGTAGTCTGCAATAACATTCTTGTCAGTCTTAATCACTTCCATAGTAAAAGTAAAATTTAAAATATTTAATACTAATCTTCTAATTTTCTTTGTTGTAACTGAGTCTTGTACTTTTCTCGTTAGCCACCATTTAACTTGTGTATTATATGTTCTAACAATAAATTTATTATATACAATATATGGTTCAAATGCTAATAAACATTTGTATAATGCAAATAATTGTTTTCTATTTATTTCCCATCTTACTTCTGTTTCTGTAAATGTTCCTGAGTAATATTTATAGTGATATTCTATTTTATCATTTTCATATTTATATTTTAATACTCCACCGTAATTATTTTCACTTGCATCTGTTTCTACTATGTAATTGAATTTTTTATTTTCATCTGGAAAACATAACTTTGGTAATTGTTTACATTGTTCTTTTATTTTTTTAATTTGTTTTTTATCTGTTTCATCAAAATTATATTCAATATCTTTTTTCAATTTTCGTTGTAATGGTTTTAAATATTCTGCTAGTTTAGGTATATATTCTCTTACTTGATTTACTAATCCTAAAAATGATTGTAATTTTTTTTTTGTATCTAATATTTCTTCTGAATTAATTATTTTTTGTACTATGTGCTGCTGCATTTTTATTCCATTTTTGTCTATTTGTATTCCTAAGAATTCTATTTGATTTTTCATAATTTTTGCTTTATTTTTGCTTAAGCTTATTCCTGATTCTTCTACTATGTTTATAAATTGTTCTAGTAATTTTATATGTTCATCATATGTTCTTGAGTATAATAGTATATCATCTATGTATACTATGCAATTATGTAATTTTGTGAAATATATATCCATAAAGTGTTGAAATCTACCTGGTGCATTTTTATATCCAAATGGTAATACATTCCATTCATAAAATCTCTGTGGTACTGTAAACGCTGTTAATTTTTTAGATTCTTCATCTAATTTTAAGTGGTAAAATCCTGATTTACAATCAAATTTACTAAAATAATTATATCCTTGTATTTGTCTTATTTTTAATATCTTATTTGGGATCGGGTAATTGTACGTTTTAGTTTTTGCATTTAAATTTCTATAATCAATAACCATCCTACTTTTTCCTCTTTTTTGTTCACTATGTTTATGAACAATAAATGCTGGACTGGTATGTTTACTATTACTTTCTTGTATATATGCTTTCTCTAATAATTCTGTTATATGCATCTTAAATTCTTTTAAGTCATCAAAATTATATTTTAAAGGTTTCTGAGTTATTATACTACTTTCGTCTATTAATTCTATTTTTACTGTTGTTTTATGTTTATTCCATCCTTTTAATGGGTCTTCACTATATAATTGTTCTAATTTATTTTTTATTGGACTTAATTTGTATATTGTGAATACTATATATTCTATATTATTGGTATTATTTGGCATATTTTCTAATTTTTGGGTAATTTTTTCACTTCCCTTAATCCATTTTGTATCTTTTCTTATTTTATTTCCTACTCTTTTTGCTCCTATTTTATGATTACATGGTGTTGTTAACCACCAGTGTGTTTTAGTTATTACATGTGGATAATATTTTTCTAAAAACGGTATTCCTAAGATTATGTCTTTTGTAGGTAATTGTAATTATATATTTCATCTATCTTAAGTATTTTATCCCATATTTGTATTTTTATATCTTTTGCTTTATGGTGTATTAAACTTCCTTCATTATTAAATCCTTTTAATACTATAGGTGTCTTTAATTTTATCCATTTATCTTTTGGTAAACAGTTATATTTACATATGTTAACTTCTGCTCCTGTATCTATCATTGGTGTATAATATCTGTTATAATATCCTTCTATTATTATTTTCATAAGTACGTGTATTTTCATAATATTATTCTTTTTATTATTATTGTCTTATTATTATAGGTAATAGTTATGTGAGTAGATTCTATTTTATAAGGTTTTAATTCATCTAACCATTTTAAGCCAAAAATTATATCTGCCTGTAATTCTTCTTTAATTTCTAATTTTATTTTTATAAGTGTATCAGCTATTATTATTTCTTTTTCTATTTCTAATTGAGCTACTATTAGTGCTGGTAAATCTGAGTATTTTTGTTTTGTTACTTTATTTACTTCCATTTCTTCTTTATTTAACAATTTATCTATGATGTAATTTTCTTCTTGTTTAGTGTTTATTAATATTAAATGTTCTTTCTCTTCTATTATTTCTACTATGTAGTATTTATTTGGGATTATGTCATATGCTAACTTTTTTGTATATTCTCTTTGCAAATTAGTTTTAATTTTTCTAGCTCTTCCTATTCTTTCTTCTATAATATCTAAATTTTCAGTAGTATCTATTTCTTTATATGTGTAATTATTATTATCTATTATTTTAACAAATTGTTCAAAAGGGGTTTCTATATCTATTCCTTTTATTTTACTTTTTGCAGTTATTTTATGTTTAGTAGTTAATACATATAAATTTTTACATCTGGCTGTACATATTTTATTTCCTGGGGTTAAGGTTATTCCATTAATTTTCCAATATAATACTAATGCTTTATCTATGTTTTGGTCTGTTAATGCAACTGAATAATTAGTGTTTACTGTGAATTTAAACTTTTGATAAATTAAATTTCCTCTTATTGCTGTTATTACGCTTTTTTTTATAGGTTCTAGTATCCTATCGTCTGCTAAATATATTTCTATTGGGGTATCTATTCCTTCCTTAAAACAGGCTTTTATAAGTATTTCTATTTCTCCTAAATGTACATATTTAATTTGATCTTTACTTTTTATTTTTTGTACTTCTTTATTTAATTCTCTTTTATTTATGATTGGTACTTCAGCTTTTCCTTGAGTATATTTACAATCTATAATATGTTCTTTTTGACTAATTATATAAAATTCTTCTTTATTTCTTTTGAAAGGGTTTTTTATTAATGGCATATTAAATATTTTTTCTACACTTAAGTCAATTTCTTTTCCTTTTACTTTTTCAAATATATTATTATCAAAAATTATTTTTTGTTCAGAATAATCATCTGTTCTATATTTTTCCTGTATTATTTGTATACTTTCTTCAGTCATCTATTTGTTCAACTTCATTATCTGTTTGGTATGCTTCTTCATTATCAGATATTTCGTAAATACTATCATCGCTTTCTAATTCATAATCTATGTATTCTAATTGTAAGCAACTTTCTTCTTCTATAATTATTTCTGATATTTGTTTCTTATTAGGATTTTTTGGTATTTTACAGTCTTTTGCTAAATGTCCTATTTTTCCACAGTTATAACATTTACATTCACTTATGCTTTTCTTTTTTCTGTATGGTTGTTTAGTTTTTGTATAGTATCTTTTTCTTGGATTCTTATATTTATGTTTTAACTTTTTATATTTTTTTAAATTTTTTCTTTTTATATTTTTTATAATATTGGTCATTACAACCAAATTGTGGTGCTATTTTATCTTTACAACATGCTAAGTTTTTTATTATTGTTTTTTCCATTTTTATTTCTTCTCTATATTTTTCACACATATTTGCGTACCACTGTTTTATAAATTTTATTCTAGCTCCTAGTGTATCTTGTAATCCTGCTTCTTCCCATGCTTTTATTATTTTTGAACTAAATGGTTCTGGTAATTTTGTAAAATATAAGTATCTTATTCCTGGACTTTCATGTTTATTGTAGACTCCTTTATAATAATATTCTTTATATGCACATGTATATTCATCTAAATAACACATATTACATATTCCTAATTTATTCATTAAATTTCTGTTTATAATTTTATCTTTTTGACGTTCTTCTTCCTCTGTTGTCATGTTGCTAAATTCATTTCTTATAGCTGTTTCATATTTATAAAGTATATCCATTACTGATGTTGTTTCTTTAGCTTGTATATCTTTATTTAATCTTAATGTCTTTTTACTATCTTCTTCTAAATTTAAGAACTATAATTTTACTTCTCCTATAAATGTTTTTTCTATGTATCCTGACACTTTTGTTATGTTAATTTTATTGTCTATTATTTGTTTTGCTATTACTATCCATAATTGTATAGTTTGATTTATATCTATTACACAATCTAAATCTAGATATTCAGGATGTTCATTTATTTGTTTAGGATTCCATTTTTTTATATTTAATCTTTTATTCCATAAAGTTTCATTTCTATCTGAACTTGTATAATCTCAAGTATATATTTGTGGTTTTTTCTGTTTTGGATATATTCTTGGATTATTAGTACTAGTTTCTGTTTCTTTCATTTTTTCATCATAATTTATTTCTACTTCTGTATTTTCTATTAACTTATTATTATTATTATTATCTATGTTAGTTATAATTTCTGTACATATTTCACTTATTTCTGATTCACATATGTCTGAATTTTGGTCTATTTCCATATTTTCCTCTTCTATAGTTTCTATATGTAATTCATTTTTATTTTCGATTTCTATATTTTCTGTAAGTTTATTTTTATATTGTTGTATTTCTGTTAGTACTTTATTTTCTTCTTTTTGCTTGCATTGTTTTTCATATAATTCTTTTAATACTTGTAATTCTTTTTCTAATTCTTTTATTCTATCATTTTTTGTGTCTGTTATTTGTTGTATTTTTTCTATTTCTTTTTGTCTATCTATTTCGTCATTTTCTTTTGCTATTCTTATCATAGCTGTCATGCTATCTTCTAATTTTAATTCTTCTTTTTCTAACATTAAATATAATTGATTTCCTATTTTTTTATATTTTCTGCCTAGATTTGAGAAAACTATTTTTATTTTTAATCCGTCATAATTTTCATATGTTTTTTCATTTATTGCAAATTCTTCTTTGTTCATTCTTATTTATGGATTAATCTTTGTTTTAATTGGATGATATATTTAGATTCTAATAATGATATTTTTGTAATTAGTATATCTAATCTATGAATTTCTTCCGTAGTTTTATTTATTTGTTTATTTAATCTTTTATATTCTTTATATAAATATTTTAAGTCGTGTTTTATTTGTTTGTATGTTTGTGTATTTTTTTGGGGTCTTCTCATTTTATTTTGTAATTAGCTTTTTTAATGAATAGCTCTGATACCAATGTGGGGGGTAGGTCGGAATTTGGGCTATGTTTTATTTTTGTCATAGGCTTTTGTTTAAATGAATGCTTTTTTATAATATTCATCTTCTTTTTCCTTTTTATGTAGGATAATTTGGGCTTCTTCTATTAGCAATTTTAAGTATTGTAGGTCCTGTGTTTTAAAATACATTTCCAAATATGTTTTTATAATTTGTTCCCATGAGTCTATTTCAGTTGATATTTCTTTCCAAAGTTGGAAATATTCTTCATTTATCATAATTTAATCACTATTATAGTCTGATGTGTATATTAAGTCTAAATAATCTGTACTTTCGTATAATTCTTTTATTATTTGTATTATATCATTAATCCATTCTTGTTACTGCTTGATCTTTTTGGGGCCACCAATTACTTTTGTTGATTAATCTATGTCTGCCATGTATGTTTTTGTGTGTTTCAGAATAAAATGATTTTCTAGTGCTTTACAAAAATTTTTTTATTTGTTTTCTTAAGATATCTTCATTTTTATAAGTAAGAGATCTCAATAGAATATTTTCTTCTATTCAAATTTTATGAAGACAATAAATCTCATTTCATATTTCTTTGTGTGCTTCTATAAGCATATTTTAGAACTTATGTATGAGTAGATTCTACTACTTTAGTTTTTTTTTTTTGTTTTTGAGCATTTTATTTTTTGAATATATAGAATTGAATGATATGGACTTATGACATCCTTAATGTGTGAAAATTTTATTTGAAACTCTAGAAAAATGACATAACAAAAGCGAATCTAGAATTTTAAGTGACATTGGGATAAATAATTTTTTAGTCCTTTACAAAATTCTTTTTAGTTTTATGGATGTTCTATAATATAGAGTATGTTTGACATTGCTGCTCATAATTGCTTAATTTTAGAAGCACTTTTTTAAAAGAACTTTTCAAAAAAGTACTTTAAGAAAAACAAATTGTGTTTGGCTAATTCATTTGAAAATTATTTTTGACAAGCAAATTGTGTTTTACCAATTCTTTTTAAAAATCACTTCTGAGAGTCAAATTATAAAAATAAAAATAAGATGAATATTAATGCGCTTTTAATATTATGATCATTTTATAGAGAAATACAGTTTAAAATATCTACTATAAGAAATTTGATCAATTTTTTATTTTAATTCAAATAAAATCTACATACACAAATTTTTAATCAATATTATATCTTTTTTGAGAGATCTAATATCTTTAATGTTATTGTTTTCTTTTTTCTTATTTTTAAAATAATACGTAAAATAATGTATAAAGTATAAAATAATAATATAGAAACATAAAATAAAATAATTTTTTATAATAATAAAAGAAAAATAAAATTTCTTAAGTAAAACTTAATCAAACTTATGAGATATGATAGTCATTAATAAGGGATATATGGGTAAATATGTATATATGGAAGAAATATTTCAGTCTTGAAAAACTATTTTTTCTACTTTTGCTTTTGTGACAACCCGCTAGATCGTTTTGAGCACTAGAATTGTTTTGACTCTTTCCGTAAAATTTAAATTAGAAATTTTGAACTATTCGTTTAACTACGGTTACTTAAATGAAAAATAATTAATTTTGTTGGTGGTTAATGGGTTTAATACCTATACCACTTGACACATTTATTGAAACAAGTTAAAAGAAGATTTTTTTAATTAATTATAACATAAACCTATTAGGGCTAATATCCTCAGACGAGGGAATGACAGACGCTTTGTGCCTCAAGTTCAGGTAAACAAATAATTACTAGTTAGTATTTGATATTTCTATAGCAAATGTGATATATAGTGAATAGACGGAAATCAATAATTATTATTATTATATTAATGAATCTTATTGAAGTTTTGGCAATGTTGAAACCATATGTTGCTGATGCAACGATTTTTTATAGTTTTGTAAATATGGGGGACAAGAAAAAGTGGTCATTTATGACATAATGATGATTCAATTATTAAGAAAAATTCATATAAGGGGATGGGGTGTAGCATTCCTACATAAATTGGTACAGTTTTCGTGAGATATTGAGGTAAGAATTCAGAAAACAAAATTGTGAATTGAGGAACTAAAATTTTGTTTCTTGAATTGTGTAATCATTGTCTTCCTAACACATGTGTAATTATAATTTGGTTTGTAGATATAGATTAACACAAGCTAATTATATAAAGATTAATACATATGTTGGTAGTGTTGGATAGTAGTTACTTAAATAATTAATTCTATTGTGAAGGTCTCTTTTGTACTGAGGGAGTATATAAGAAAGTAATATTGGTCATAATGATAGGTTAATACCATAATAATTGTTGGAGATTTCTAATAAAGTCAGAGTCGGTTGATGATTTCTAAGAATAATATATTTGGGCAGATTTCTGTTTCCAGTTTAGTTTTAGAATTTTGATGTTTATTTTTATGATTTAAGACTTAATCCTAGGCTTGAATTTAATAAATATGAGACTTGACAAATTAACTGACATCAAGTTTAGGAACTTGATTATAAATTTGTGCTCTATGATTTATGGGTGATTTAGTCTCACTAAAATTCTAGGTTTGTCCTTGTCAGTTTGGATTCAACCTTTTGAGTGATCTTTGGGGTTTGAAATGAAAGTACAGCAATATGGGCGTCTACGGACACATTTACTTATGAATAATGCATTTTTTTGATAGATTGTGAATGTTATGAAGCTTTACAAAAGGGAAAGGCGAAATCTTAGGGATTTGTGACAGGTGTTCGACTTTTGAGGTATGTTTAGACTTCCTAGACTTCGTTGAGGGATGTTTTCTAATTAAAAATTAAAAATGGAATAGACAATTGGTAAGGGTGAAAGATTGGGGTCTCGTACCAATGGTGTGACGGGCATTGGTACGAGTTCCGGTGTCATTAAAGGGAATGTTTATTACTATAATATGATAGATTGTAATTCGAGAATACTAAAGCATATGGGCATTAGCTGATGTATTTAGTGACTTGATTTCTTTGTGTGGTTGTGTTTATTTATTGAACCAGTATATTTGTGATATTGAGGTGATTATATGTCATAGCGACATTTGATTTGTTGAGATGCTTCATCACCCCATTTTATTGAAATCATATTGTACACATGCATTGACATGAGATTGAGTATAAGTTAGGCACGTGGAGATTGTCCATGCTGCGGATTGTGAGATGTTAAGATTATAATTCGGGCACGTGTAGATTGTCCATGCGGAAATTATTTGATTTTATGATAGTGCGTTGAGATCATCCACACAGACACGTGGAGATCGTCTATGTCGGTATATGGACCTCGCGAATCCCCCATGGGTCATGAACTCTCGATGTATTTTCGAAGAGTATCATGTATATAGGGTTGAGAGAGTACTTGACATCTGAGGCATATCATTTCATGGTGTCGCATGCATTGCATCTCATTACATCCTTCATTCTTGTTGATTATGTGCTTATTTGGTGGTTGGACATTACGTGAAATTTGATTGTCCCTATTGATGAATACTTGGCTGATAAATATATTGTGGACTTGTAAAAATTAAAGGATTATTTTCTTATATACTCCTGTCACTACTTCTTCGTTGTCGGTCTATGAGATATACTGGGTACACATGGTTTCGTACTCATACTACACTTACCGCACTCTTTTGTGGTGCAGATTGGATTTCAATTTTGAGTGCATTTCGTGGAGCTTTCAGAGTTGAGTTTTGAATTATCCTGGAGTTGTGGTGAGCTACTTGGTTATTCTATGGCCCACACCTCCCTCTATGTCTTTAGACATTATCATTTTATTTTATTATTTATATAGGGTATTTCTCACGTCTAGGTTTGTCATTTAGTTCTAGACTTGTATTGTTATTTAGAAGCTCTTGTACTTATGATACTAAATCTTGGGATGGTATTTTAGGTTTCAGCACTTCATACTTATAAATGACTTAGTGTTTGGATATTATGTTGTCGCTTATCTTTCTACTTTAAATATTGAATTGAATTGGTAAAAGAATTGGGTTGGCTTACCTATCGATTGGGAGCATAGGTGCCATCACGACTTGTGATTTTGGGTCATGACAAATTAGTATCAGAGCCCTAGGTTCATCGATCTCACGAGTACAAGAGCTGAGTCTAGTAGAGGCTTGAGGATCGGTGTGGAGACGTCAGTTACTTGTCTTTGAGAGGCTGTGGGACTTTAGGAAACATTCATTCTTTCATTTCTTGTCGTGCATGTGATTCTATTTAAGGTCAAAATTTATTTGTTTCATTCTCTCACCAATGGTGAGGAGACACTTTAAAACTCAACCTCTGTAGTAGAGAATGATGTTATGAGGTATAGTATGAATGTTGTGTGGTTTGTAAATAACTTGATAACGAGTGTTGTGATTTTAAAGAATGAATGACGAGGTTGGAATTAGTAAAAATAGTTTGCTCGAGGTTGGTTTAGACAGGGATACTTGAACTTCATTTGAATTTATTCAGATAGTTTTATGACCTGTATTTACGATAAGTAAATAATTTAGTAATGAAATTGTATAATGTTGATATGTTGAAGAGAAGTGTAAGAGCTGGATGATCAATTGATCGAATAAGAGAATAATGATTATGGTAAGTGTACGAGGAGAAGTTGAGTTACGACAAAGACAAAAAAAAGCGACCACTTCTAATGGCGTTTGAGAGCGTAAGACTTGTTATAAGATTTGTATTACAAATTTAATTTTATCCTTTGGGGTAGAGGTATACTGAAGAAAATTGACTATCTTAAGTTGGATGGCACGATGACCACGTTGATATTCATTTGATAGAAGTCACAAGGTGGGTTAAGTCTAGTACATAAAGAGATTATAAAAAGCTAAATTGAATATCAGTTAACAAGGACATTTAAATGAAGGGTTAATGATAAATAGTGATAAATTTAAATTTTGAGGACTCTTTCAGATATTGAATTGAAGATCAATAACATTATTTGAAAGAAAGAAGGGAAAATGATTTTTTAGTTAAATGATGTTGGAAGGGATACTTGTATGAAGTTATATGAGGACATCTATAGAGACGTATGCATAGTAGTTGTGAATCACTATATAGATCATGGATCAATATAGCGGTGATTGGAATATTACATTAGTAAATAACTAATTGTACTGGTAACCAAGATTGTTTAAAGTATTATTCAATATGCTCTCGATTGACTACAATTTATTTTGACTGTGAATCTACTTTATTTTATGTAAGTACGTACCTTATTTTGGATATGAATATACTTTGTGACTCTTCTTCTATGCTTGTACGTATTTCTACACCAGTTGATGGTTGGTTCTTAGTGGTAGATCGATTACATCGATCTTATGTTGTTGACTTGGTAGTACATGACACATGAACAAACTTAGTTCTTTTGAATTTGAATTGGATTCCTTCATATTAGGCATTTTTAGACTATAAGGCCAAGATGATTACCTAAGATTTTTCAAGTATTCCTAAAATGAAGTGGCAAACACCTCTTAGTACTATTCCGAGAAGGATATTTTCAACTGTGAAGTCTCAACTAGTAAAAAGAGAAAGTGATGCATCGCCTATTGGACTTATGTTTGTAATACTAGTATTGTCAATTCTCTTTTAGAATGAGTTCCAATGGTAAACGAGTTCTTAGAAGTGTTTTACCTCATAGTGATATCAAATGACACTCCGTCTATTTCTATCATTTTTATTGGAATGCTCCTGTGGAATTGAAAGACCAGTAACAAGACTTGTTGAGTAAGAGATTCGTTAGATCAAGCATATCTTTATGGGTTCTTTCAATCATACTTGGACTCCTTGTTATTATGTTTTTCGATGATATATTGATTTATTCCCATAGTAGGGAGGATCACATACATTATTTGAGGATTGTTCTTAAAATTCTAAAGAAGATTAAGATGTATGCAAATTTTTAAGTATGTTTTTTTTGGTTAGTTTGGTGGCGTATTTGGAGCATATAGTGTTTAAGAAAGGTTTTACGATGGATCCCAATAGGATTGAGGTAGTTCAGAATTTGGTCAGACCTACTTTAGTTATGACATTTGGAGTCCTTAGGCCTTATTGGTTATTATCAATGATATTCTCATTCATTGCATCCACATCGAGTATATTGGCCTGGAAGTAAGTGGCTTTTCAATGATTTGATGTATGTGAGGTGAACTTCTTAAAGCTCAAGACCTTATTTATTACTACTCCTATTTTGACTTTACCCGTACTGGGAGAGGATTTTTGATTGGGTATTGATGTAAAAGGAGAAGGTGATAGCTTATGTTTTGAGGCAGTAGAAGGTTGGCAAGAAGAACTATCCTACTTACAACTTTGACTTGGCAGTTTTGGTGTTTACATTAAAGGTTTGGAGACATTATCTTTATGGTGTTCATTGTGTGGTGATGCCATATATATATTCAACTATATAAATCTCAATTGGAGGTAGATGGTTAGAGCTCTCAAGGACTATAAGGTGACTGTCCTTTAACATTGGGGCAAGGAGTGGTAGTAGATGCCTTGAGTCGAAATGTGTAGGTATGGGTAGTCTAGGTTTGTTACAAATGAGAGAGCATCTTTTGACAATGGCAGACCCAGCCTTATCCAATAACTTTATAAGACTTGATATTTTAAGATCTGGTAGGGTGTTGGCTTACATAGAGGTGAGGTCGTCCTTATTGGAGCATATTCTAGCTCAACGATTTGATGATGTAAATTTGCATAAGATTTGAGGAAAAGTGTTACAAGGCGAAGCCAACGAGGCGATTCTTTATGGTGAGGTGTTTTTTGAGGATAAAATATCATAATTATAATCCTCAAATAGGTGATATGACTAGACAGATCATGCATGAGGTTCATAGTTTGAGGTACTCTATTCATTTGAGGGCTACTAGGATGTATCATAACTCAAAGAAAAATTATTGTTGGTGTCGTATAAAGATGAATATAGTATATTTCGTATCTTGGTATTTGAATAACCAACAAGAGAAGTATTACGCCAAAATCTGAAGTGTAACTCAAAGGATGTCCATACCTATGTGAAAGTGAGAGGATATTGCTATTGACTTGTTGGTAGGGTTACCACATACTTTGGGTAACTTTGATAGTATATGTATTATTGTGGATCGATTGGCCAAACATGCAAAGTTTATACCGATTTAAACTACTTACAATTTAGAAAAGTTAGCCATGATCTACGTACAAGAGATAGTTCGCTTGCATGGGTGTCTATTTCGATTGTTTCAGATTGAGGCACACAAGTTACACTTCTTTTCTACCGGTCTATGCAGATGAAGTTGGATACTCGAGTGGAGTTTAGTATCAATTTTGTCTTTAACGGAGTTTTCATACAATAAGAGTTATCATTCGAGCATTGGGATGACACTATTTGAGGCTTTGTATGGTATATGATGTTGATATTTGATTGGTTGGTTTGATGCATTTGAGGTTAGGTTGTGGGGTACAATTCTATCGAGAAAGTCCTTGGATAGAGTCAAGTAAATTTAGGTTAGGTTTGTCATAGCTTTAGAGTAGGCAAAAGTGATATCCACATTGAAATGTCTGTGCTTTGAAGTTCATGATTGGAGAGCGATAACTATAAAAGGTTTAACCCATAAGGGGGTGATGAGATTTGAAAAAAAAGGGACAACTTGAACCCGAGATATGTTGATTTTTTTTTTTTTGAGATTGTTGAGAATATAGGTGAAATAGACTTACGAGTTGGCTCGCCACCTCATTTATCAGATGTTCGCCTTGTGTTCAATATTTTGATGTTGAAGAAGTATCATCAGGATGGTATTCATGTGATTCAATGAGATTAGGGATTACTTGAACAAAATTTGACTTTTGAAGAAGAGTTGATAACCATATTGGATCGGAAAATTTGGAAGTTGAGGTCGAAAGAAATTATTTCAATGAAGGTTCAATGTGTGCATTATCTGGATGATGAGGCTACTAAGGAGTACGATTCGAACATACATACCAGATATCTCTAACACTACAAGAAAAGTGTGAATTACATGGGGATTTTTCTAGGGATTAGTATTAAAATTTACAGGAAAATAAGTTTCCTATGGATTTTCATACTAATCCCCAGTTTTCATGTAGTGTAACTTTTTGAGCATCCATGTACATCCTATTCTTTTACCATTCGAGGACAAACATTTATTTTAGTGGTAGATGATGTAACAACCCGCTAGATCGTTTTGAGCAATAGTATTGTTTTGACTCTTCCCGTAAAATTTAAATTAGAAATTTTGAACTATTCGTTTAACTACAGTTGTTTAAATGAAAATAATTAATTTTGTTGCTGGTTAATGAGTCAAGGCCATAATTTATTTAATACCTATACCACTTGACCCATTTACTGAAATAAGTTAAAACAAGATTTTTTTAATTAATTATAACATAAGCGTATTAGGGCTAATATCCTCAGACGAAGGAATGGCAGACGCTTTGTGACTCAAGTTCAGGTAAACAAATAATTACTAGTTAGTATTTGATATTTCTATAGCTAATGTGATATATAGTGAATAGACGGAAATCAATAGTTATTATTATTAGATTAATGGATCTTATTGAAATTTTGGCAATATTGAAACCATATGTTGCTGATGCAACGTTTTTTTTTTTTTTTTTATAGTTTTGTAAATATGGGGGGACAAGAAAAAGTGGTCATTTATGACATAATGATGATTCAATTATTAAGAAAAATTCATATAAGGGGATGGGGTGTAGCATTCCTACATAAATTGGTACAGTTTTCGTGAGATATTGAGGTAAGAATTCAGAAAACAAAATTGTGAATTGAGGAACTAAAATTTTGTTTCTTGAATTGTGTAATTACTGTCTTCCTAACACATGTGTAATTATAATTTGGTTTGTAGATATAGATTAACACAAGCTAATTATATAAAGATTAATACATATGTTGGTAGTGTTGGATAGTAGTTACTTAACTAATTAATTCTATTGTGAGGGTCTCTTGTGTACTAAGGGAGTATATAAGAAAGTAATATTGGTCATAATGATCGGTTAATACAATAATAATTGTTGGAGATTTCTTATAAAGTCAGAGTAGGTTGATGATTTCTAAGAATAATATATTTGGGCAGAATCTGTTTCCAGTTTAGTTTTAGAATTTTGAGGTTTATTTTTATGATTTAAGACTGAATCCTAGGCTTGAATTTAAGAATATGAGACTTGACAAATTAACTGACATCAAGTTTAGGAACTTGATTATAAATTTGTGCTCTATGATTTATGGGTGATTTAGTCTCACTAAAATTCTAGGTTTGTCCTTGTCAGTTTGGATTCAACCTTTTGAGTGATCTTTGGGGTTTGAAATGGAAGTATAGCAATATGGACATCTACGAACGCATTTACTTATGAATAATGCATTTTTTTGATAGATTGTGAATGCTATGAAGCTTTACAAAAAGGGAAAGGCGGAATCTTGAGGATTTGTGACACATGTTCGACTTTTGAGGTATGTTAAGACTTCCTAGACTTCATTAAGGGACGTTTTCTAATTAAAGATTAAAAATGGAATAGACAATGGGTAAGGGTGAAAGATGGGGGTCTCGTACCAATGGTGTGACGGGCATTGGTACGAATACTGGTATTATTAAAGGGAAGATTTATTATTATAATAGGATAGATTGTAATTCGAGAATTCCAAAGCATATGCGCATTAGCTGATGTATTTAGTGACTTGATTTCTTTGTGTGGTTGTGTTTATTTATTAAACCCGTATATTTGTGATATTGAGGTGATGATATGTCATAGCGACATTTGATTTATTGAGATGCTTCATCATCCCATTTTATTGAAATCATATTGTGCACATGCATAGACATGAGATTGAGTATAAGTTGGACATGTGGAGATCGTCCATGCTACGGATTGTGAGATGTTAAGATTATAATTTGGGCACGTGGAGATCGTCCGTGCGGAAATTATTTGATTTTATGATAGTGCGTTGAGATCGTCCGCACAAACACGTGAAGGCATCTGTGTCAGTATATGGACCTCGCGAGTCCCCCATGGGTCATGAACTCTCGATGTATTTACGAGGAGTATCACGTATATACAGTTGAGGGAGTACTTGGCATATCAGGCATATCTTTTCATGGTGTCACATGGATTGCATCTCATTACATCCTTCATTCTTGTTGATTATGTGCTTATTTGGTGGTGGGACATTAAGTGAAATTTGATTGTCCCTATTGATGAATACTTGGCTGATAAATATATTGTGGACTTGTAAAAATTAAAGGATTATTTTCTTATATACTCCTATCACTACATCTTCCTTGTCAGTCTATGAGATATACTGGGTACACGTGGTTTAGTACTCATACTACACTTGCCGCACTCTTTTGTGGTGCAGATTGGATTTCAATTTTGAGTGCATTTCGTGGAGCTTTCATAGTTGAGTTTTGAATTATCTTGGAGTTGTGGTGAGCTACTTGGTTATTCTATGGCCCACACCTCCCTCTATGTCTTTAGACGTTATCATTTTATTTTATTATTTAGATAGGGTATTTCTCATGTCTAGGTTTGTCATTTAGTTCTAGACTTGTATTGTTATTTAGAAGCTCTTGTACTTATGACACTAAATCTTGGGGTGGTATTTTAGGTTTCCGCACTTCATACTTATAAATGACTTAGTGTTTGGATATTATGTTGTCGCTTATCTTTCTACTTTAAATATTGAATTGAATTAGTAAAAGTATTGGGTTAGCTTACCTATCGGTTGGGAACATAGGTGCCATCACAACTTGTGATTTTAGGGTCATGACAAATTAGTATCAAAGCCCTAGGTTAATTGATCTCACGAGTACAAGAGCTGAGTCTAGTTGAGTCTTGCAGATCGGTGCAGAGACATCCGTTACTTATCTTTGAAAAGTTATGGGACTTTAGGAAACATCCATTCTTTCATTTCTAATCGTGCGTGTGATTCGGTTTAAGGTCAAAATTTATTTGTTTCATTCTCTCACCAATGGTAAGGAGACACTTTAAAACTCAACCTCTGTAGTAGAGGATGATGTTATGAGGTATAGTATGAATGTTGTGTGGTTTGTAAATAACTTGATAACGAGCGTTGTGATTTTAAAGAATGAATGACAAGGTTGGAATTAGTAAAAATAGTTTGCTCGATGTGTGATTTAGACAGGTATACTTGAACTTCATTTGAATTTATAAAGACAGTTTTATGACCCGTATTTACGATAAGTAAATAATTTAGTAATGAAATTGTATAATGTTGATATCTAGAAGAGAAGTGTAAGAGTACGAAGATTTATTGATCAAATAAGAGAATAATGTTTATGGTAAGTCTACGAGGAGAAGTTGAGTTAAGACAAAGACAAAAAATGAGATCACTTCTAATGGCGTTTGAGAGTGTAAGACTTGTTGTAAGATTTGTATGAAAAATTTAATTATATCCTTTGGAGTAGAGGTATACTAAAGAAAACTGAATAGATTAAGTTGGATGGCACGATGACCACGTTGATATTCGTTTGATAGAAGTCACAAGGTGGGTTAAGTCTAGAACATCAAGAGATTATAAAAGTCTAAATTGAATATCAGTTAGCAAGGACATTTAATTGAAGGGTTAATGATAAATAGTGATAATTTTTTATTGTAAGGAGTCTTTCAGATATTGAATTGAGGATCAATAACATTAATTGAAAGAAAGAAGGGAAAATGATTCTTTAGTTAAATGATGTTGGAAGGGATACTTGTGTGAAGTTATATGAGGACATCTATAGAGACGCATGCATAGTAGTTGTGAATCACTATAAAGATCATGGATCAATATAGTGGTGATTGGAATATTACATTAGTAAATAACTAATTGTGCTGGGTAACCAAGATTGTTCAAAGTATCAGTCGATATGCTCTCGATTGACTATTATTTTATTTCGAATGTGGACCTACTTTATTTTATGTAAGTACGTACCTTATTTTGGATTTGAATATACTTTGTGACTCTTCTTCTATGTTTGTACGTATTTCTACACCAATAGATAGCTTTTAGTGGTAGATCGATTACATCGATCTTCTGTTGTTGACTTGGTAGTACATGACACGTGAGCAAACTTAATTCTTTTGAATTTGAATTGGATTCCTTCATATCATGCATTTCAGACTATAAGGCGAAGACGATAACGTAAGATTTTTCAAGTATTCCTAAAATGAAGTGGCAAACAACTCTTAGTACTATTTCGAGAAGGATAATTTCAGTTGTGAAGTCTCAACTAGTAAAAAGAGAAAGTGATGCATCACCTATTAGACTTATGTTTGTGATACTAGTATTGATAATTCTCCTTTAGAATGAGTTCCAATGGTAAAAGAGTTCTTGGAAGTGTTTTACCTCGTAGTGATATTTTATTGGAATGCTCCTGTGGAATTGAAAGACCAGTAACAAGACTTGTTGAGTAAAAGATTTGGTAGATCAAGCATATCTTTATGGGTTCTTTCAATCATACTTGGATTCCTTGTTATTATGTTTTTCGATGATATATTGATATATTCCCATCATAGGGAGGATCACATACATTATTTGAGAATTGTTCTGAAAATTCTAAAGAGGATTAAGATGTATGCAAATTTTTAAGTATGTTTTTTTGGTTAGTTTGGTGGCGTATTTGGAGCATATAGTGTTTAAGAAAGGTTTTACGATGGATCCCAATAGGATTGAGGCAGTTCAGAATTTGGTCAGACCTACTTTAGTTATGACATTTGGAGTCCTTAGGCCTTATTGGTTATTATCGATGATATTCTCATTCATTGCATCCACATTGACTATATTGGCCTGAAAGTAAGTGGCTTTTCAGTGATTTGATGTATGTGAGGTGAGCTTCTTAAAGCTCAAGACTTTATTTACTACTACTCCTATTTTGACTTTACCCATACAGGGAGAGGATTTTTGATTGGGCATTGATGTAGAAGAAGAAGGTGATAGCTTATGTTTTGAGGCAGTAGAAGGTTGGTGAGAAGAACTATCCTACTTACAACTTTGACTTGGCGCATTACACTTGCCGCACTCTTTTGTGGTGCAGATTGGATTTCAATTTCAAGTGCATTTCGTGGAGCTTTCAGAGTTGAGTTTTGAATTATCTTGGAATTGTGGTGAGCTTCTTGGTTATACTATGTCCCACACCTCCCTCGATGTCTTTAGACGTTATCATTTTATTTTATTATTTAGATAGGGTACTTCTCACGTCTAGGTTTGTCAATTAGTTCTAGACTTGAATTGTTATTTAGAAGCTCTTGTACTTATCACACTAAATCTTGGGGTGGTATTTTAGGTTTCCGCACTTCATACTTATAAATGACTTTGTGTTTGGATATTATGTTGTCGCTTATCTTTCTACTTTAAATATTGAATTGAATTGCTTAAAAGTATTGGGTTTGCTTACCTATCGGTTGGGAACATAGGTGCCATCATGACTTGTGATTTTGGATCGTGACAACTTCCCTTCTGCTTTTCCTTTTTTAAGAAGAAAAATTTTTAAGCTTCTTTCCAACAACAAAAAAACTACATGTGTTTCAATTTAACAACAATTTCACTGATTTGTCAAACACATAATTTCTTTTTAAAAAAGAGTTCTAATTTTCTCAAAATAAGTTTTTCTGGCCTCCCAACAACAATGGCCAAAAGGCGCTAAGAGATTCTTAGTTTTAGATATAAAAGATCATCATTGTTATATATAAGAAATCTAAAAATGTGATTTCTTGGATTCAAATTGTTAAAAGGGCAAAAGATCTTATTCTATGTAAATTTTGAAATTCTTCACTAGTATTTGTGGATATAAAATTTTTGGTAAAAATGATTTTCTTTCCTTAAATAAATTTCTTTTAGTTTAATGGCCTTCTTTATCAGAGATCTTCATTTCTGCATGTCAAAAATCTAAAGAGACCGTCATTTTAAAAAAAAAAGGGCAAAAAGGCAATACAACTAATTCCCATCTAAGGGAATTTAGTACAACTGTTAGAAAAGTATGTTCAACCATTGATAACAAAACATGTTTATTGAGGAAACATATTCTTTAATAGTGTCTCCATTTCAATTTATATGGTAAAACTCGAACATCAAGAGTCGAATTTTTATGTTGTGATAGTAAATTCAGATATAGAATAAAAAAATTATATATTTGGAACCTATATTAAAAGTACTATAAGTCACAATAATTGACAATTCAAAATATTTAATAGTTCTATGAAAAAATTGCAGTGAACACGCTATTGACTCTTGGAATTAAAAAACATGCCACAGAAAATTGAGGCTGATAATTATTATTTTTCATTTCCTTTTTGTCCATTTGATATGTGATTTTAGAGTTGACAATTTGGATTTTTTTTAGTTTAGTTTGTAAAATTTGTGGTAAGTCAAAAGGAGAAAAAAATTTAAATAAAGACACTACCAAAATAAAGAATATCTTATCTCTAACAAAGTGTATATTCATTTCTGGTTTGATGAAGTTTTTGTGCTTTTTTATTTGTTCTCTTTCACGAAACAATTTCCTCCTAATATGAGCTTCACGAAAATGGGGCAATCGAAAAACCCTAATAAATTGCAAGAGTCGTGAAATCCACCAACCTAGTGGGATATTATTATGATGCCTTGTCTCATATTGTAAATATTTACATGAAGAACAATGACGACACAAACTCGTCAAGTGATGAGGATGAAAATCTCCTAGGAGAGAACTCTAAGAGATATAAAAGACATTATCATCAAAAATAGAAAGATTGTGATCTTTAGAAAGAGGATGTTATCCAAAGAGAAGAAAGATATAAAGCTGCTCCAAAAAAATGTAAAGAAGTACAAGGAAGTTACACGCCTAAAATGGAGGACGGGATTAAGATTCGAGATGGAAGAAAGAATGCTTGATGCTGGTAAGGAACTTTTGACACTTCTGTAGAAGCTATTTTTGCTTATGAAAAGAAGGCCATTAAAAAATAAGAGTTTCTAATTATTTGAAAAACATTCTTGAGCCATCATTATAAGAAATCAAATCCATTAAGGACCTGTTGTCGAATGGTTGCACAATTGCACTTGATTAAAAGGCAAACAGAGGTGCAATTGTAATTGTGCTACCATCCAACATGCACTATCTTAATGGATTTGATTTCATATGGTGGTGGCTCAAGAATATTTTTCAAATAATTAGCAACTCTTAATTTAATGGTCACCTTTTCATAAACCAAAATAGCTTCTATAGTAGTGTCAAAAGTTCCTAACCAACATCGAGCATTCTTTCTTCCATCTCAAATCTCTACTTCCCACCTCAATTTTGTCGTGTAACTTCCTTGTACTTCTTTACCTTTTCTTAGAGCAACAATGTATCTTTATTCTCTTTGGACGACATCCTCTTTGAAAAGATCTTGGTCTTTCCATCTTTGGTGATAATTTCTTTACACATTCTTTTATGTCTCATGGAGTTCTCTCCTTGGAGATTTTTCTCCTCATCACTTGACGAGTCTGTGTCTTCTTTGTTATTCATGTAAATACATACAACACAAGGCAACAAAAAAATATTAGCCCACTAGGTTGGTGGATTTCATGAATCTTGTAATTTTCAAGGATTTCTCGATTGCCTCATTTTCGTAAAGATCATATTTAAATGACGTTGTTTCATGAAAGAGAACAAACGAAAAAGCATAAAATTTTTATCAAACCAGATATGAATATTTCCTTTCTTACTGATAAGAAATTTTTTATTTTTGTAGTCTCTTTATTTGAATTGTGTTCTCTTTTTGATTTACTGATACACTCAAATTACACCTCCCGAAAGAAGTATAAGCGGTGATTCGAAACACTCCTCATTAATTCAGTGAACATATCCCATGAAATGCTTACCGACTCTCCAAGTAGTGTCATGAAATTATTCAGTTTATCCTTGTAATTCAACTTCTTGGACACCGGAAAATACCTTGCCATGAACACCTTATGTAATTGGTCCCATGTATAGATCAAATTGTATGGCAGCTCAGAAAACCACACAGCAGCATCACCAGTCAATGACAGTGGGAATACTCTTAAACCTATGATGTTTATATCCAATTCTGGTCGTCCCACACTACTCTTGCAAACCCTAGTCAATTTTTCTATGTGAGCGTATGGATCTTACGAAGCTAACCCAGCAAACAACCCTCTTGCTGTAAGCATTTGCATAAGACTAATGGTCAGCACAAATGTCCTAGAGGTAGTGGAGGGAGAACAATAGGTCCATCTGTTCTAACTGCATCGTAGTCAACCTTATAGTTATCACGAGCCCTCGATATTAGTGGATTATGCACCCTTTCTGCATTTTCGATTAGATGATCACCTTGAACCTAAGCGAGTACATTAACAACTGCAGGAGGTTGAAACTCAGCCCCATCTCGTTGACCTTCTCTAATTGGATTATTGTGAACCCCAAGATTAGCCATTCTCCTCAAAGTTCTTCTCAATTTAGGATCGTAAGGGGTCAAAGGTTCACCTCGACTCTGTGTATTTGGCATATATAAGAGTTGAAACCTTTAGAAAACAAAAATAACACAAAAATGTAAAATCAGGAAATACTTGACTAAAGTTCAACATTATAGTTAGTAAAATCTAAAAGTCGTATTTCCTAGCAGCAGCGCCAAAATTTGATATGCCCAAACTATACCTCCGAAAAAAGTATAAGAGGTCATTGTCAAATAAAGAACCCAACTTTTATGTTGGGGTCGATCCCACGAGGAATATGGTTTAGACTTAAACTTAACTCACAATTTTCTCTTTTTAGTCAAACTATTTTCGAGAAAAGTAAACAGGGGGTTTTCTGAATAAAATAACATATTGTTGATTTAAATGACTAAGTAACAGTAAACAAGATTTATAATTTGAGATGTCAACATAAGATGGAAACTAGGGTATATGTGTTCCCCACAAGATCTTAACGCAATATTCCTAATAATAGTAATCCTATCCTAATGTTTGACATGCAAGACTGATAAGTTAGGTATCCCTAAGTGATTGGTAATCCAAGTAGGAACTTTCACTCGCAACTTGGTAAGCCTACGAGTGTGTGCTTTACCAACCCTTACCTTTACCCCAAATTAGTCATCGTGTCAATTGAGTTTGGTATTCACCCTCACGTCAACTGATTAAAGTCAGACTATTAGATAGCAACAAATCTTTAACTAAATCTCTGTTGTTTAATCTTTTTCTCATTCATTACCCCTTTGGTAAGGCAAGTAGGAATGAGTCGAGTTCTAACGTTGCGCACCGCTAGAAAGACTTTTAAACAAAAAGATTAACAATACATGCATAAACATTATTCAAGAATTATTTAATTATTAGTCATACTTTGTTAATTGCTCATGGTTCCCACAACCGTAGTTGTTTAGTTAGCTACTCATTCTTGAGAATTCTAAATTCATATTAGGGTTAAAAGAATTCATGAACTTACAAGTAGAATAGATGAAAACCAAAATCTTGAATTGAAATTCAAAGTGCAAATTGCATAGAATTGATGTTTGCATAATCAGCGACACAACTTTCGATGCAAGTGTCTATGATCGTACAATAGTATAATAACCCAACCAAGGGTTGGGGTTAAATCCCAACGGAGTGGGCGTCACAATTAGTGGTTAAGTGCAAATGTGCTAAAGATAATCGTAGCTAATGATTTTTACGAGTGAAAACATAGCAAATTAAAGAGATGGGGTAAACGTCAAATATCGAATGGGAGTTTGTAAGCAGGAAACAATTAAAATAGTGAAAATAAGGAAATATAAGCAATGAGAGGGGATTCTTAGGATGTGACCGGCATACGGATTAATTTAAATTATTGGGTACATGCTTTCGATAGAAAATTTATAGAGTAATAGTGACTAGGCTAAGCTATACGTGGAAGTAAATTCTAAATAAATTCTCTCTCGAGCAATTTACCTCGTTTCAAATGGGTTCCTCTCAGACACCCACCTGCTGCGTGAAGACCAGCCTACGCCTTACCCCACTCACTCTCTCGAGCTGAGTGTTAGGATATGGGACTAGGGTTTACTCTTTCGAGTTGAACCTCATGTCGACCCATTCCTTAGGCCACCAGTCTATTAGTCTTGGTTTTGTGACCTCTCTCTCTCGCAAGGAGAAAACACATAAATAAACTTGTATTTACAACTAAAAATTTGTTGAATTCAACCACAACTACTAGGCGAAATTACCATTAAACTACATATAATCTATCAGCACGGAAGACCCAACAACGATCTTAATGCATATTCGCTAAATCACACCACAAGAATTGGTGTTTTTGGCCACATATCAAGAGATTAGAAATTTATACCTTCAATGATGTTGAAATCAAATGGGCATGAAGATATAAGTATCAATTTAGGCAAAGAGTGAAGAATCCAAGAGACCCACTTCCAAATTGAAAGAGATGAAACCCTCTTCTTGTTCAAGTTTTCAAAACCCACTTAAACTCAGAGTACAAATATTTTCCTAATATATGTCTCAACTTGATAATCTCAAAACAAGGTAAAACAACGTAAAAAATCTCCCTTAAGAATATAAACTGAACTAGTATTTATAGTTTTCAGAAAATGTGCTCCGAAGGATCTTTCGGCGACGGTAGTGAGAATTGCCGATGCATTCGGCGATCCGCCCTTTGGACTACTTCGTCGCCTTTCAGCAGTTGCCTTCAGCATCTTTGTGTCCTAGATAATTGGGCAATGTAGCACTACTTCGTGGAGTTATTCGACGATACACTGACTGCTCCTTTTCATCGCTGATTCTCTCCTTTTCTTCAGGGCTCAACACTCCGGAACAAAAGGCGAATATGCGATCTATTCACAATTCGCTGAATGTGTTCGGCGATTCACAGACCTTCGTTTCTTCGTTCTTTCAGCTTCCTTTTGCTCTTTTTTGCTAAGTAGTGTCATGATTTGCCTCAAACTTCAAATACCTGAAACTTAAAGGTTTTCATCAAATATTGAGATAAAATAAGTACTTGAGGACACAATTTCTATTAAAATATAGCCCTAAATGAGTCCAATTTGTGGGCTCATCAAGGATCAACTTCCAGAATTAAATTGCTAAGAGTTTTCAAAATAATTCCAAAAGACCAAAACAAAAGTCTCCAATATTGTCTAACACCCAAAAATGGAAATAGAAACTATTATTTATAGTATTTAAATCCTAAAACAACTAGGAAATGAAAATAAGGAAAAATAGTTCAGGACATGGTTTTGACTGATGACAGGACCTACGGTCCGTAAGTCACCTCCGTGGTTCAGGTACTGGAACTCAACCTTTTTGATCATAAACGATGGATGTGCAGGACAGTCCGTCATTCATTTTACGGGGCGTCGTTTGCCTCGGTGGTTCCACACTTGGTCAGACTTTCCTGAACTTCACCTACGGGCCGTCGTTGGACCTACGAGTCATCGCTGGATTCGTCAGTTGTTGTTGCTGCCATTTTTCAGTCTAATTTCTGTCAACATCTCCCGTACCAATTTCCTGCAAAAGATTACATAAAAACATTATATCCAATAACAAAATAGCCCAAGAAACACACAAACTCTAAGTGAAATGCATCAAAAATACCATAAACTCATGATATATCAATACCCTCAACTTAAACATGTTGGTTGTCCTCAAGAGACACACTAAAACTCTAAACGACACTCATGTATAAGGAAATATACAAACTCAACCAATCACATGGCTCTCTCAATCGATTTTGTCACCTAATGTAAATCTTTTCATTTAGACTCAACATGCTAATTCATGCAGATCAAAACATGACATAGACACACCAATAGACATCACTACGTATACTATCAACAATCACCAAGGTGCCAACTCTCCAACAATGTAACTAGTGCCCTCTCTTCAAAGAAATCCGTTTTCACACACCAAAAATGATTCAGTCAACACTCACGCTTAGAAGTGAATTCAAATACGGTTAGTGTTCAATACCATAGGCTTGCCCTTATTTTCACTGCATAGACTCTCCAAACTAGTCACTAGGATCACTATAACACTTTGTTAGCTTCTAACATAGGCTTAGGGTCAGGTAGGGTACATTTGGGTACTTTTAGTGACTTTTCTGCCCTCCTTGACATTACATTGGCTATTTACCTCTTTTCTTAACCAATTTTGACAGTTTTTATTTTCTAGTCTTTTCCTTGACTTTCTTCACACAAATGTGACTTTGACTTTTTCACTTTATATTTTTCTTTTACTTCTTCTTTTTTGTTTTTTAGCATCAATATCATTCTTTTTGGTTCTTTTGTATTTTGTCATATCTTTTTATATCCTTTTCCTTCTTCTACACACAACTCTTTCCATACTTTCAGTTTCCTTTTTCATAGCCACCCTCAACTTATGTATTTTGCATGAGTTGAGGTGCACAATATATGAAGTCGGACCAGGGCCATGATTAAGGTAACTTTTGAATTAGCCTCCCTCAACTTAGGCTTTTGGACCAAGGCCAAAATAGTCTTTTAGGGAAGGTGAGTTAGGTGTATTGAAAGAAGTGGTATTCAATAAGCTAAAACATTTGGATCAAAGAGAGCATTTATTTCTTTTGGTGGATCTTTTTAGGCTTAAGTGGACTTATTTGAACAAAGACCTATGATCATTTCCCAATTCCTAGCCTAGATTATCTTAACAGGACCAATGAGGCAAGTTCTAGATTGGCACATATTGCATGAACATACAAAATCTACTCACACACACTTGGCACATTGTTTCATTATCGGATTATTGAAGCACCCAATTCAAGTTTTAGCTTAAGTCATGCTATCATACCGGTTCCTTATCATGTCACATAAAGATCCAAAACATTCAACACATTAAACCTATAGATCTAGCACATTTCAAATTTTTTGGACAGGTATCAATTTCATGCTTTATGCCATGGTTTCATTCTTTCTATCTACTTATACACATACAATCCTACATATGTCGGTTCAACATAAAAGTAAAACAGTCCCTTGGGGAAAAAGAACACATGCGAAAAAACCCCAGGGGAGGGTTATGAGTTGGGTTACAAAGACTTCACCTTATCACTCAGAACCCATTTACCCCGCCCCCAAGAAAAAATGGTGCAATTGCCCTCAATGTACAAAAAAGAAAAATAAAGCTTAGGGTGAAGCAAACCTGTGGCGCATATATGTCGAAGACCCATCAAGACGCGGGCAGATCCGGTTTCTCGAAACCCACTATATCAGCAGTAGGAAAGCCATCAGTTGCTCCCTCATCTATAGTGGGAACATCAACAGTAGTGCTCCTCGAACCAGACGGGCCAACATCAACCTCACGAGCCCGCTACTGCCTCAAGTCCTTATTGATAATCGACTACCTTAGGGTTGCCTCCAACTGTTGTCGCTCCTTCTTCTTTGCCTGTCAGGACTCCTCAGTATCGAATGTATGATTAGATGAGCAGTGGCACCTCCCAGCTGCATGGGAAGGGTCGGGTTGTGGCATAGTGTCGCCAAAGAGGGCAGTTATAACCACATCATCAGCCTCAGCAACAGGAGTTGTCTCTGGTGTAGTCTCAGCAGGGGCTAGAAGAGTATCAACATCAGAATGGAGGCAAGCCAACTCCATCTGGAAAGTGGTGATATCAATGGTAGGTGCAGGCCTCTACAAAACTTAAAACTTGAATGTATCTAGCCACTTGTGGACAATCTAAATCTTCGCATCCATCATGCATTCCATACGTACCTCAGACTCCTCAAAAGATCGATGAATCCAGTGCCTCATGTGCTGCGACATGGTAGCCATCTAGGTCTCAACTTCTAGACTCGGGTCAGAGGGACTTAAGGGGACCCTGATTAGAGAGTGGCTCGAGATGAGCTCGCAGCCTGACTAGTGGCGGTGGAAGTGGGAGCCTGTGCATCTGCGGTAGTGTGAGGTACAGAAGTATCATCAGCATGCACCACCGCAACCTATTGATTTAACATTTCAAGCACACCTCATCCAATTCTAGGTGTCAACAATCGTAAATCAGTATAAAACTCAACTAAATGAGTTGGGGTCAAATCCCATAGGGAGTGGTATGTCTTTTAAATTCAATTAGGAAGTGCAAATGTGATCTAATCATCCATAGGAATAGAAATTACCAAAAAAGACATTAATCAAGCAAAAAGGGTGACACGAATGTCAGATAAGGGTTATGTTTTTAATTATCAACAACAAGTAGTCACAATAACTTAGAAATAACAATAGGGAGAAGGATTCTCGGGATGTGATCGATTATAGGCAAATATAGATATATGGGTAATTGAAACTACTAGTAAACACCTATATATCAGTGAGTAGGCTAGACAATAAGGGAGATAGATTTCACTCAAACAACTACCCCGAATCAGGTGATTTCTTTTTAACATCAACAAGCATGACAATGAAGAATAGCCCACACCTTAATTCATCCACTCTTTCGAGCTAGATGTGTAGGATTGGGTTTAGGATTCACTCTTTCGAGCTAGATGTGTAGGATTGGGTTTAGGATTCACTCTCTCGAGCTAAACCCAGATCAACCCAATACCCACAAATTATTAATCAATAATCTTAGTTTTGAAACCTCTCTCTTGAGCAAGCCAAGAACACAAAGATAGAACTGCATTTGCAACTACAATTCATAAATTAAACCACAATTAATGATTAAACTCACTTCAAAATGCATTTAGACTAGTAATTAACAATACACATAAACTAATTCAACCCATAATCACATTATCACACCCTAGGAATTGGGATTTTAGCCAAACATCATAAAAAGGTAAAAAAAATTACCGATCGACTATCCATCAACTGGGTAAGAGTGATTTAGTCTTTACAATGCTTCAATTTGTAGAATATTAGAAATGCACTTCCAAATTGAATCTCTCAAAGGAATTGGCACCAATATCAAACAAGACTTCACACTTTCTAGCTAGTGTGCAATGTTCATCACAATAAACTCATTCGATAACTGGCTAGTCACAACAAGATGCAAAAAGTCCACACATTGTCTATGCAACTTCTTTTGGCCTCATCGTAGCCGCACATTAATTTAATTCAATTAAGAACACTATTCAAGTCATCGGTATTGATCATAACAGATACTTAAATTTGCACAAGAATAGCCATAATCACAAACAATAGAGGTGGCAAACATTTTTTAAAAGTAAGGCAAAACCATTTCCATTCAAAGCAAGGAGCCACAAACTTAAACATCCACAAGATTAATATCCAAACACAATCAAAACACAAATATCAATCACAAAACCCAATATATACAAAAAAAATGTAATCACAAGAGGTAGGTATAGAAATACCTCACCCCACCCACAAAAGAAAAGCAGTTGTCCTCCAATGCAACCAAAACAACAGAAATCAATAAAAACAACAGAGAGGGAGGTAAATATGTCATCATGTCTACATCTCACTCCGTCTGTGGGGCATCAATGCCTGGTGTAGGATCATATTTCACTGCACTTGACCCAACCATAGTAGTGTCTCTCAGGAAGATCTGTCCTCGCTCCCCAAGCTGCTCCTCCTCGATCTCGGCCTCAAAATCAGCAACATCAGCATCCTCTATGGTATCATCTCTGGTGGTAGCCAAAGGCATATCAGAACTAGATGGGACCTCTACACCCGAAACATCAGGAACCTCTGCTAACTCAAATAGTGAAGTGAAGTATATGGACTTAAGATGGTCCACATCCTTCCTCAACTCGGAGACCTCAACTTTTAAAGTCGTAACCTCTGTAGTAACCCCATGTCCTCTTTCACAAGTCTCTAATCTCACCGTGAGAGCATCAATGGATGTCTGGAGAGGTGTCAAAGTAGCTGAAATGGCTTGCTCAATCATCCAGGGCACCTCGGCCTCTAGTCGGAAAGCTCGCACATCTGCAGAATGGGCTAGGTTCCCCATCTTAAGTAGCATGGCCTGAGTGATTGGATTCCTTGAGTCAATGGTACCTAAAGTAGCTCTAGGAGGCTGGGAGGCAGGAGAAGAACCTGGGGCCTGGGAAAGAGTGGATGTACCTGAAGGCCCGGAGGCCGGAGTAGGCAAAAATGCCTTTGCAGGTATAGAATCAACATCCACCTCTAGGGATGTATCCATCGGAGCTACTCTCCTCTTATCCGCCTCATCCCCTATGTACTAAGCCTTTATACACCAGATGTCGGTAGAGGATGTGGGTGTAACCTCAACATCCCTCTTCTTGTCAAGAGAAACTCCACCCCACCGACACAACTCTGTAATAAGCACTGGAATGGAAGGGATGCCTGGCGCTGTTTGTCCCTCATAGCCATCTCCTGCTCTATAATCAGCCCCAAGTTTAGCCTATTCCTAGCTATGATGGATTCGAGGCAGTACGCCTTTGGGTGGAGGAGGATGGACTCATTCTGTGAGGGCATGATAAAGCTGCTATAAACCCAAACCAATATCAAGCTGCTATATTTAAGTCCTTCTTCTTGATGGGGGCTCAAACCTCAATCCACATTGGGGTGGCGTCAGAAATGAGGGGAGCTAGCCATCCTTTTAGGTTATCCAGAGTCTCTGTTTTGGTCATGCTCTGGTAATCATGCTTAAAACTTGTAGCCCTGTCAAGTGCAGTATTGATATTATCGCTGCTGCATCTCACTGTCCTCCCCTGTACCATCACGGATGCCACCGGTCTGAAGGTATTGGCCTTCTTTTTTCCCTGGGGTACTAAATCACCATATGCCGTGTAGAACTCTCTGATCGAGGTGAGAATGTATGGGCCACGGGACTTGGTGAATACTTTAAATGAATGGAACAGGAGTGTGTCCCACACCAAAGGGTATCTATCAACCACACCATCTGTGGACAATCTCTTCTCCTCCAGGATGGTCCTAAATCCCTCGGCCTTTAACCAGTTGACTAATCGAGGAGGAGAACCCTGAACTGGTGGTGCTGGAACCAATGTCTGTGCCAGAGTTGGCATTGTATCAGGAATAAGAAGGGTAGACTCCAGGATCCTAGATGGATCTTAATGAGCCTTTGCACAAATCTCTGTTCGTTGGGTCTTCAGTAATTGGTCATCCTCAAGCTCGGAGAATTAGGCCAGAGAATCAAAAGATTCCCCATCACTGCAAGATTTGTGTCTGGTCTCTCAGCAACGGGTGTTTTGCCCTTGCCTTTGCCTCCCTTTAGAGGTACTTTCTTTCCCTTTTAGTTTGAAGCAGTTGCTCCTTCATTTATTACAATGCCCCATGCTCGTTTGCAGTGTAGCATGCCACATTCATCCCAGTTGGTCCAAGCCATATCCGCAAAACACATCAAAAAGATCTAGAAATAATTCAAGAAAATTTACAGAATCCAAGTTGTAGAAAGACTCGTCGAACCAGTCACCGAGTCACTTAGGCAAGCCAGATCGAGCTCGTCGAAAAGACCAAATTGAAACATTTCCAGAAAAATAGCATGTCGGCAATGTTCAAGGCCTTTCGGCAAATCACCGACACTACTTGGCGAGCTCAGACTAGCCCGTCAAATATTACAGTGTGTTTTAGGGGTTAGGGCTATAAAGGGCGATCAAAGGAACCTTTCGGCGAGTCGCCAAGTGAACTCGTTATAGACTCAAATTAGCCAAATCAAGCAATTAAGGGCGATCAAAGGAGGACGTTGGCAAATCGCAGAACCATTCGACAAGCTCGACCCAGCTCACCAAACTGCCCACCGTGCCAAATTTCCACCCCATTTCCCAAAATCAAGACTGCAGCCCCCGAAATAAAAATCAAACACACACACTACTCAATTCACACTAGACCCATAAGACCCATGGCTCCGGGATACTCAAATTTCCCTCGATTTGGCCAAAATTGGCCATTTGATGACTTTTGCCCTTAAGAATGACGTCAACCGCTCCATCATTGGGCAAATTACGTCATTTGGCTCAATTTAGGGTTACTCAAACTTCACCCAATTAGACCAAACATAAAATAACCGCAACCCAATAATTTAGAATTAATTTTAATGCATTAAACATGGGGATTCATCATTTTAAGCATTTAGGCACAAGTTCAAAACACAAAATAGGCAAACCAACACATAAAACATGATTTCAACCATTACCCGACACACAACAACACATAATTATCGAGAGCATTCGATTTCAACCAATAATCAAAAGTTTGGGGTTCTAAAAACCAACCTGAGTGTCGAATAGAGAATTTGATAAGCTAGGTGGCAAAGTAATCAAAATTCGAGCACGAGATCAAAATAAAAATGAATAAAAATGGAAAGTGCGAAAGATCTTCAATGCGGGTGAGAGTGTGCGGGGTTAGAAATGAGAGAATATGAAAGATTTTGAAATTTTAAATCGTGTGGCCTCTTAAAACCATTCAGTTTGTGGTCCTTTCTTGCAGTATTAGTCGACCAAGCTGAATCACTTGGCGATGTGCCGAGTGGTAACTTACCTCGCTGAATTTTACAGAACCTCCAGTCAACTTGGGGGTCCAAACGGCGAACAAAATGGGGCTTGCCGACCTATTCGACGAGTAGCCAATTCATTAATTGGCCCGCTGAGTTTAACAGACTTTCACTTCATGTTTTTGTGAGTCCAACGGCAGTCCAAGTTGGGCTCGCCGACCTCTTTGGCGAGTTACCGACTAGACTCGTGGCTTGCCAAAATGCACATTCTCAAACACATTCTACCTTTCAACCTACACAATCAACACCCATTATTTGAAATCAAACTTAAAACATTAAAAGTTCAGGTTGCCTCCCAAGAAGCGCCTTAGTTAACGTCATGTTACAATGCAAGTACCAAATTATGCTTCATTTTTGGGGTTTGACATAGTATCACTAAGCAACCCCCATTGTTGTCTTGGGTTCAAATGCGACGAAATTTGACCCATTTCGGTCTCCAGCTGCTTGATAAAGACTGAGTGAGAGGTCACCATTTGTTTAAGAGTCGATACATCCTCTTTTATTTCCTTCAACACTATTAGACTCTTCAACCTTGTTGAGAATGCGTGAGAGCATGTCTTCTGTACTGCCACCCTTAGAATCTTTGGCTTTTGACGCTCATAGGGAGGAACATACCTATCATTTTCCCCTTCTCTTTCCTTCCAAGTGGTGTTACGATCACGCCAATCTCTGTCACGGTCTCTCCAACCTTCATCTCTGTTCCAACCCTGATTTCCACCCGGTCTTGGGTAGTTAGCACGATAACCTCTTCCTTGGTTGGCTAGGAATTTCACATCCTCATTGTACTATGCTTCAAATTAGGCTTCATCGGGGTTTACTCCTCCAACACCCACAGCATTAACACTCCTTGTACCAATACCCATGACATTTTTAAACAAGAAATCTAGCTGATTCATCATCTTTGCCATGTTTTGGTCTCTCTTTTGATCATTTTTTACCTCACAAGTGTACCATGCCTGTTGATTTTGGTCATGCAATCGAGGAGTTGGGAAACTATTTTATAGGGTTGTTGCATTTTACCACCAGGAATAAGTTGATCAGCAACTCCTTTGTTCACCGAGTCAAGGCTGCTATAAAGTATTGCAGCAACAGGTTGTTGGGCTATCCATGAGTTTGGCATTATAGCAACAACTTCTTAAACCTTAGCCACGTCTCATGGATCGGTTCACCTTTGAAGCATTTGAAACTTTGGATGCTATCCCTAAGCGTCATCATCTTTGACGGAGGGAAAAATCTCACTTGGAATACTGTGATCAACTCCATCCAAGAAGTGATGGAATCTCTTGGCAACTTAGCCAACCACTTGCTTACCTCGCCCATTAGAGAAAATGGGAACAACCTCAAATGAACTGATTCTTGCGATATGTTCTTAAATGAGAATGGTCCACAAATATCAACAAAATTTCTGATATGCTCATAGGGATCCTCATGAGCCAGCCCGCCAAATAAACCCTTCAGTTGTAAGAGCTGAAGCATGGTGCTTAAAATGTGAAAAACAGTGTTTCCTTCAATTAGAGGTAGCGAATGTCCCCAACACCACCCATTTGGACTGGGTCATTGATGTTTGGGTCATTGACATCATTAAGGTTTCCGACATCATCTTGGTGGCCCACTTGGCTACTTACTTCCTTTAGCGCTCATCTTCTCCTCTGTTTTAACATAAGCAACACAAAACCAAAAACAAAAATAAGTAGATTCAACTATAACCAAAAAGAACACAATTCAACTTCACCAAAAGAATTTCAAATAACACCACTCCCCGATAGAGGAGCCATTTTGATCTAACATTTCAAGCACACCTCATCTAATTCTAGGTGTCCACGATCGTAAATCAGTATAAAGCCCAACTAAATGAGTTAGGGTCAAATCCCACAAGGAGCAATATGTGTTTTAAATTCAATTAGGAAGTGCAAACGTGGTCTAATCAGCCATAGGAATAGAAATTATTGAAAAAGACATTAATCAAGTAAAAGGGGTGACACGAATATCAAATGGGGGTTTTGGTTTTAATTATCAACTACAAGAAGTCACAATAACTTCAAAATAACAATAGGGAGAAGGATTCTTGGGATGTGATCGATTATAGGAAAATATAGATATATCAGTAATTGAAACTACTAGTAAACACCTATATATCAGTGAGTAGGCTAGACTATAAGGGAGATAGATTTCACTCAAACAACTACCCCGAATCAGGTGATTTTTTTTTAACATCAACAAGCATGACAATGAAGAACAACACATACCTTAATTCATCCACTCTTTCGAGAGATGGGTAGGATTGGGTTTAGGATTCACTCTCTCGAGCTAAACCCATATCAACCCAATACCCATAAATCATTAATCAATAATCTTATTTTGCACACACTCAGTTCTCTCTCCATTCTCAGCAATATGGCAGGCCATCCACTGAAGTAGTGACTCCCTCTGCTCGGAGTCTCTGAAAGCACGGTCCTGAATTATTCATATCCTATTGTCGTACTCTGCTGTATTGATAGGTAGAATATGTGTCGGGCCATAAATAAAACGGCGGTGGTGGTTGCCAAAATTTCAACCGGTAGGACTCGCACCATGGTAGTTAGGAGGGGTGGCTGAGACAAAACCTTGGCACGTGGTGGCAAGTCACTAGTGATGGTGGCAGCATAAAAGGCATAGAACTCGCGCACCATCTCCTCGCTATATCTCCCTGGACTCTTAGCCATCCAGTCCCACCTGTGCTGCTGAAATAAAGCATGGATTGAGGGCAATGTGTGGAGTCTCCCTATCAAATCCTGGCGCTCCTCATTAATTGGACGAGCTACCTTTCTGTGCTCATTTAGGGTCTTCCCGTCAATATAACTCTGGTAATGGCCCTCAACATATCACCTATTCGGCTCGGTGGCACTAATAACTAGCTTAACTCTCGTGTTGGGTTGGTCCTAGGCATCCCCTATGCTATAGGCATTAGAAGAAGATGCAAAAGTGTCGCTGGAACCAGAGCCGGATTGCGACTTTCCTACAGGTGAAGCCCTATCCTCAGACTGGGGGGCAGTGACCTCGACCTTGTCACTTAATGAAACTATATGTTTGACCCTGTTCCTTGTGGTTTGGAGGGCAGTAGGGGAGCCTCTGGTAGTACCCGAGACATATTCGCCCCCACTGGACTCGTCAAGCAGGCATTGGGATGGGGCAACGAATTTGGACTTGCCCTTCTTTGCGTACTCGAGTTCTTGTTTAGTTGCCATGGTACCTGTGGAAGAATTATTAGTACTAAAAGAAGTCAAAAAGACACAAAAAAAATTAGAACACCATTTGGACTTAGACAAAAAAATTAAAAACTTTTGGACAGTAGTTGTTTATGTGACTCGCGGTGGGTACTTATGGATTGGCGATCAAACAACGGACCGTGGATCCCCTCTGTAGGTGAGGAAGTCACAGAATTGGGTTTCTGATAGAGAACCACTGATGTGCAGAACAGGTAGTCCACACCGTGGTGCATGACTTTGCCACTTTAAGTGTGCAGTTGATTTACGGACCACGATCTACGGTCCATAGGTTGACCTATGGTCCATGAGTTGAGGACGTTGATCAGTGTTGTCTAGGATTTGATCCTACATTTCATACAACACATTCAATATGACAATCAACAACTATTTTGAGTCTAAACATGCATTTCAACATATTTTAAGGTAGTCTATCATTCCTAGGGTTTCAAGCATTCAAATTTTGTATTTAATCAAGCAAGTAGTGAAAACCCCAAGTCAAGACACCCACTTAGACATCAAATCCACTTTATTCGGTTAATTTTAGCAACACACTCCAAACACCATCATTCCAAGGGTAGTTTTAGGACTAGTTTACACCAACTTATCATACAAATTCCTACCCAAGGTCAAGTACAACTTCGTTGATATCAAATTAAACAATGAAAACAAATCAAAGTTTTGGTGAGATCGATGACCTTACAAGTAAAACGAAGTTGAGGAGTATGTTTGTTTCGACTTCTTTCTATGACCCAATCAAAAGTGACATCGAACCCTGATTTGAAAGAGTATTTGTGGAAGAAAGAGGGTTTGATCAACAATGGGAATGGTGAAATGGATTTTGGGGGAGATTTTAGGGAAAATAGAATCTGAAGTGGAGGATATATAAAGTAAATGAGGAAGATTAGGGGATGAATATAGGGTAATTGGATGGTTTGAAACGGTTGGTGAAAGGAGGGAATTGGGGATGTTCACAAAATGAAGGGGTTTCTATTTAATTGGGAGTTCGGGTCGGGTCGACTAAAACCCTAACTTGGACCCACGAAACCTCGTCGATGGGTTCCATGGATCATGCTGACATTTCGTGAAAACTTAGAGACATACTTGAGATTTACGGATGCCAACCACGATCCGTGGATTGACTGACAGACCGTCGTTGGGACCCATAGATCACTGCATTAGCTTATTTTCTACATATTTTCCCTTTTCTTCCCTGCACACGTAGCAAACATTAGGACTTCCTTTTTACATTTTTGGACACTTTTTAGACACGAACCCTATTCTATCAATATCTAGCCAACACTAAAACTAAGAATTTACAAACATCTATCTAGAAAACTGCAAATTTAAGAAAAACTCCCTATATCGAAAAGAAACTCCTATAGTTGGCTAGATTGTACATCTTGGGTTGCCTCCGCAAGAAACTCCTATAGTCAGCACGATGCAGACATCTTGATTACTCATACTTCATCAAGACCTCACTCCTCTATCACCTCATTGACACTCTCATATTGCCCCATGTAGATCTTTATTCTTTAACCGTTCACCTTGAACTTTGTTCCATTTTTGTTTTCTAGTTCAACTGCTCCATGTGGAAACACTTGGGTTATTGTGAATGGTCTGGTCCACTTGGACTTGAGTTTGCTCGAAAAAAGTGCAACCTTGAGTTAAATAGTAGCACCTGATCACCATAAGCAAATTCACGCATTTCAATCTTCTGATCGTGGTACCTCTTCATCTTCTCTTTGTATAAGACTGAACTTTCATATGCTTTTAGGCGAAACTCATCAAGCTCATTCATCTCATTCATTCTTTGACTCGATGAGGCACACCAATCCAAATTCAACTTCTTTAGTGCCCATATCGCTTTATGCTCTAGATCTACAGGTAAATGACAAGACTTCCCATATACAAGTTGGTAGGGGGACATACCTATGGGAGTTTTGAACACAGTGTGATAAGCCCATAGAGCATAATCAATCTTTCTTGACCAGTCAGTTTTGTTGGCATTTATGGTCTTTGCAAGAATTTACTTTATCTCGCGATTAGACACTCCAACTTACCCACTCAAGTACGGATGATACAGGGTTGCTACGTTGTGGTGAACACCATACTTCTCAAGCAATGCCTTGAACAATTTATTACAAAAGTGATACCTCTATCGCTTATGATTTCCCTTGGTATACCAAATCTGGAGAAGATAAAAAAATTTTAGGAATTCGGTGACACTCTTTCCCTCATTGTTTGAAAGCCTGACTGCTTCCACCCATTTCAATACATAGTCAACCGCGACAAGAATGTACTTCATCCCATTCAAACTCAAAAACAGACCCATGAAATCAAGACTTCAGACATTAAAAAGCTCAATCGCTAGTATTAGGTTCATCAGTAGTTCTTGCTTTTTCAAAATTCCTCCCTGACGCTAGCAACGATCATGAGACTTGGTGAAATCATGAGCATCTTGGTGGATGGTAGGCCAGTAATACCTACACTGCAAAATCTTATGGGCAGTTCGGAAACCATCAATAGGCGATGAATGATACGCCTCTAGTATACTTATCATCTCAATCTTGGGCACATAGCGACGAGTAATCCCAGCAGCACAAAGACGAAAAAAGCAAGGCTTATCCCAAAAGAATTTTTTCACATCAGACATGAACTTTTTCCTTTGGTGAAATAAAACTCCCACGGAACCAAATCACTTTCCAAGTAGTTAGCAAAATCTGGCGAACCAAGGGATAAGATCATAAGAAGCAGCCAATACTTTTTCATCAGGGAACGCATCATTAATCTCAATTACGTCCTCTAGCTTGATCATAGCTTCCTCCTCTAGTCTGGACAAGTGATCAACAACCTGATTTAATCTTTCCAATCTATCCTTTACCTCAAAAGCGAACTCTTGCAGTAGGAGCACCCATATAATCAACCTTGGTTTTGCATCCCTTTTATCCATCAGATACCTCAATGCATAATGGTCAGTATACACTATGACCTTAGTACCAAGCAAGTAGGATCTAAATTTATCAAATGCAAAATCCACAGTGAGGAGTTCCTATTCAATCATAGTATAGTTCTTTTGAGCCACATTCAGAGCTTTGCTAGCATAGTAAATTGGATGAAGAATCTTTTCTCTCCTCTGTCCTAATACCACACCAAGCGCCATCCCACTTGCATCATACATCACTTCAAACGGTTGCCCCCAATCCGGTGAAATAATGATAGGTGCCGAAGTTAAATTTTATTTCAACTCTCCAAATGATCTCAGACAAGCCTCATCAAAATCAAACTTACAATGTTTTTCAAGTAGATTGCACAGTGTGTGTGCAATTTTAAAGATATTTTTTATGAACCTCCGGTAGAAACTTGCATGCCCAAGAAAACTTCGAACACCTTTAACAGAGATGGGTAGTGGAAGATTTTCTATTACCTCAACCATAGCTTGATCAACCTCAATACCTTTCTGCAAAATCCAATGATCATACCCTTTTTTACCATATAGTGGAACTTTTCCCAGTTGAGCACAAGATTACTTTTCACACCGTTTTAGTACCTAATCTAAATGTGTCAAACAATCATCAAATGAGTCACCTACCACAGAGAAATCATCCATAAATACCTCTATCGTGTCCTCCACCATATCTGAAAATATCTACATCATACAACGGTGGAAGGTCAGTGGAGCATTACATAACCCAAATGGCATCCTTTTGAAGGCGAAAATCCTATAAGGGAAAATGAAGGTGGTTTTCTCTTGGTCTTACGAAGCTATATAGATTTGATTGTAGCCAGAATACCATCTAGAAAATAATACCAACCCTTACTAGTGAGATGATCTAGCATCTAATCTATGAACGACATTGGGAAATGGTTTTTCTCAGTCCATGTATTTAACTTGCGGTAGTCCATACACACTCTCCAACCAGTCACCAACCTCATTGGAACAAGCTCATTTTTTGCATTGGGAACCACAATGATTCATCATTTCTTTGGCACACACTGGACTAGTCAAACCTAGCTACTATAAACAATGGGATGTATAACTCCAGCATCTAACCACTTAATGATCTCCTTTTTGACAACCTCTTGGATATGGGGATTTAGTCTCCTTTGATTCTCAATACTTGGCTTACTGTACGGCATGAGTTGGATTTTGTGAGAACAAATGCTCGGCAGAATCCCAATAGTGTCCACACCTATAGCCCTCTAAAACCGCTTCGACACCGATATCAAAGCCTCTATTTACCCTTCACTCAAGTCGGCAGCAATAATAATGGGTAATCTGTTATTTTGTCCCAAGAATACAGACCTCAAGTGAGATGGAAGAACCTTAAGTTCCTATTTTTGAGGCTCATCTACAGACGATTTTGCAGACGGGTGTCTCAATTCTTCAGGTATAATTCCAACCATTTTGGTTTGAAGCAGAACTCGAACCTATGAAGTGTAATAACTAGCTTATCATAGTCATCAATACCATCACTGTCGAAAGTTATCATTACCGCTATTAGTGCATCAACACCTAACCTATCTTCAATAGACACTTCAGGTTCTCACTCCACAATATGATTTACCACTAGTACTCATTTAAGATCACTTTCATGCTTCATAGACCTATAATTGTTGAAAGTTACCACCTCATTGTTTAATTGAAACTTCATATGTCCTCTCTACATATTGACCAAGGCACGCCCTATAGCAAGAAATGGTCTCCCTAAGATGATGGGAACTTCAAAATCACCATCACAATCAAGTATCACAAAGTCCCCCAGAAAATGACTGACTCCACTTTCACAAGGACATCTTGGAGCACTCCAATGGGCCTCTTCACAGTTCTATCGGTCATAAGTAACCACATCGCAGTTGGCTTTGGAGCTCTTAAACCCAACTTTTTATAAATGGACAGTGGCATCAAATTAGTGTTGGCACCCAAATCACACAAAGATTTCGCGAAGTGTAAAATCCCTATGGTACAAGAAATAGTGACAGCTCCAGGATCCTCTTTCTTTTGCACAAGTGACCTAATAGTAATAACACTACAATGTTATAGCTTCTCTTGATTCTCAAAATTAACAGCCCTCTTTTTGGTCACCAAGTGTTTCATGAATTTTTCATACCCAGACATTTGTTCTAAAGCTTTTATCAACGGGACATTTATGGACATTTGCTTCAACAAAGCTATGAACCTGCGATATTTTCCCTCTTCGGTCTTTTTCACCAATCTCTGTGGAAACGGGGGTGGAGGTCTAGGAATGGGAAAAACTTTTTGGGTCACCTCAACTTCCTTTTCTATATCATCCTTTGGAGTTTCAGTGACCTTATTCTCATTCTCATCCTCATCATTTTCTATCACTCTTTGAACCTCATATGGCATAGGGGGATCGCTAGCTTGCTTTCCTCTGCAGGTAGTGATTGTCATACAATGCCCGTCATTTTTTGGATTCTGGATGGTGTTGCTAGGGAGTGTCCCAGGCTGGCGTGGGTTCACAATTGCAGAAAACTAGCTAAACTGCTGCTCAAGTTGCTTTATCGACACTGCATGGGCATCAAATTTCTGACTAATTCCAGATAAATCATTTCTCACCTCTTTCACATTCTAATTTTTTGCATCAAATCTCTTCATCATGTTTTGCACCATATCCTCAATGCTAGTCATACTAGTATCGGCCTCTCTATTACCAAGTAGAACATAGGGCCCAACCCTCTCATTCTTATTGTCATAGTTGTTCTAGTTATAATTGTTATCAGGATTGAAGTTCCCATCCCAGACATAGTTTCCCTCATGGTTGTAGTTGTTGTAGTTCTGACCTTGGTTTTCTTGACCTTGATGCCAATTATCTGAGTTGAAACCTTAGGCGTTGGTTTGGAAACCCCTCGATTGATCATTTACCAAATTCGCATCCTCCTCATAGTAATACTCCTCAACTAGTGGTCGTGGTGGTCTGGTAAGATAATTTATCACAGTTACTTTTTCTGCACGTCCACTCACATGCTTTAATACCAAGCCAATTTATGTACTCATTTGAGCCATCTCTTCTCGAATGTCATCATTTGATTGACTTGGTGCAGTTTGGACAGCAAACGTGCTCCTACCAGTATTTTCCTCTCTAGTGCTCCATGCCTTATTGTTTTGGGAAATCTCTCTCAAGTTTTTTAGTAATCTCCTCAAAAGTGCACTCACCATATGATCCTTCAGCAATAGTAAATAGCACAACCTTTCCATTTTCATCATGTCCTCTGTAGAAGTACTCCTTCAGTGACTCATCATTTATGCGGTAATTCGAAACACTCCTCATGAATCCAGTGAACATATCCCATGAGCTGTTTACCGACTCTCTAGGTAGTGCCGTGAAATTATTCAGTTTATCCTTGTAATTCAACTTCTTAGACACCGAAAAATACCTTGCCATGAACAGCTTATGCAATTGGTCCCATATATAGATCGAATTGTATGGCAGCTCAAAAAACCACACAGTAGCATCACCATTCAACGATAGTAGGAATACTCTCAAACCTATGACGTTCATATCCAATTTTGATCGTCCCACACTACTCTTATAGACACTAGTCAATTTAGCCATGTGAGGATATGGATCTTCCGAAGCTAACCCAGCAAACAACCCTCTTGTTGTAAGCATTTGCATAAGACTGATGGTCACCACAAATGTATGTCTTGGAGGTAGAGTGGGGAGAACAATAGGTCTATCTGATCCAACCGCATCATAGTAAACCCTATGGTTATCAGGAGCCCTCAGTACTGGCGTATTCTGCACCCTTTTTGCATTTCTGATTAGATGACCACCTTGAGCGGGCACATTAACAACTACAAGAGGTTGAAACTTAGCTCCATCTCGTTAACACTCTCCAATTGGATTTTGTGAACCCTAAGGTTATTCATTCTTCTCAAAGTTCTTCTCAATTCAGGATCGTAACGGATCAAGGGTTCACCTCGACTCCATGTATTTGGCATACAGAAGAGTTGAAACCTGTAGAAAACAAATAACATAAAAACGTAAAATTAGGAAATACTTGACTAAAGTTCAACAATATAGTTAGTTAAATCTTAAAGTCATAATTCTCGGCAATGGCACCAAAATTTGATACGCCCAAAATACACCTCCGAAAAAAGTATAAGCAGTCATTTTCAAATAAAGAACCCAACTTGTAGGTTGGGATCAATCCCACGAGTAATATGGTTCAGACTTAAACTTAACTCATAATTATCTCTTTTTAGTCAAACTATTTCCGAGAAAAGTAAACAGGGGGTTTTGTGAATAAAATAACAGATTGTTGATTTAAATGACTAGGTAACAAATAAACAAGATTTACAATTTGAGATATCAATATAAGATGGAAACTAGGGTATCTGTGTTCCCCACAAGCTCTTAACGCAATATTGCTAATAATAGTAATCATATCCTGGTGTTTGACATGCAAGGCTGATAAGTTAGGTATCCCTAAGTGATTGGTAATCCAAGTAGGAACTTTCACTCGCAACTTGGTAAGTCTACGGGTGTGTGTTTTACTAACCCTTACCCTTATGCCAGATTAGTCATTGTGTCAATTGAGTTGGGTATTCACCCTCACGTCAATTGATTAAAGTCAGACTATTAGATATCAGCAAATCCTTAACGAAGTCTCTGTTGTTTAATCTTTTTCTCACTCATTACCCCTTTGGTAAGGCAAGTAGGAACGAGCCGAGTTCTAACATTGTGCACCGCTAGAATAATTTTAAACGAAAAGATTAACAATACATGCATAAATATTATTCAAGAATTACTTAATTATTAGCCATATCTTGTTAATTGCTAATGGTTCCCACAACCCTAGTTGTGCATTTAGCTACTCATGATTGAGAAATCACAATTCATATTAGGGTTATAAGAATTCATGGAACTTACAAGTATAATAGATGAAAAACGAAATCTTGAATTGAAATTCAAAGTGCAAATTGCATAAAATCAACTTTCGGAATTAAATTGCTAAGAGTATCCAAAATAATTCCAAAAGACCAAAACAAAAGTCTTCAATATTGTCTAACACCCAAAAATGGAAATAACAACTAATATTTATAGTATTTAAATACTAAAACAAATAGGAAATGAAAATAAGGAAAAATAGTTCTGGACGCGATTTTGACTGATGACAGGACCTACAATCCGTAGGTCACCTCTGTGGTTCAAATACTGGAACTCAACCTTTCTGATCATAAACTACGGATGTGCAGGACGATCCTTCATTCATTCCATTGGGAAGTCATTTGCCTCCATGGTTCCACACTTGGTTAGACTTCCCTGAACTTCACCTATGCTGCATCACCTACGGGCCGTCGTTGGACCTGCGAGTCGTCGTTGAATTCATCAGCTGTTGCTGCCATTTTCAGTCCATTTTTCTGTCAACTACTCCCGTACCTGTAAAGAATTACATAAAAATATTATATCCAATAATAAAAATAGCCCAAGACACACACATACTATAAGTGAAATGCATCAAAAATACCGTAAACTCACGGTATATCACTTACCAGAAATTTTAAGAAACTAAACTAACAAAATCCAAATTTCCGACTCTAAAATTCTTTATCGTAAGAAAAAAGGATAAGAAAAAATAATTCTCCTAGCCTCAATTTATGTGGCATTTTTTGAATTCCAAGAGTCAATAGAATTTCGCAGCAACTTTTTCATACAACATTCAAATATTTTGAATTGTCAATTATTGTGACTTATAGTACTTTTAAGTTTTAACATAGATTCCAAATATATAATGTTATTTTAAAATCAAAAAATATTTTATATCTGAATTTACCATCACAACGTAAAAATTTGACTCTCGAAGTTCGAGTTATTCCATATAAATTGAAGTACAGATACAATTAAAGAATATGTTTCCCACATAAACATTGTTATCAACTAGTGAACATACTTTTATGATAGTTGTACTATATTCCCTTGGATGGAAATGAGTTGTATTGCCTTTTTACCAAAAAAATTTAAAACGACGATCTTTTCAAATTTTAGACATGTAGAACTGAAGATCTCTTATTAAAAAAAAGGTCATTAAACTAAAAGAAATTTATTCTTCAAAAGAAAATCATTTCTCCCTAAATTTTATTTCCATAAACACTAATGAAGAATTCAGAATTTACATGAAATGAGATCTCTTGCCCTTTTTACAGTTGGAATAGAATAAAATTATTTTTTTTATTTCTTATATAACAATAATGATATTTTATCTCTTAAGCTAATGATCTCTTAGAGACTTTTTGTTATTGTTGTTGCGAACCTAGAAAAACTTATTTTGAGAAAAAAAATAAAAACAAAATTACGTATTTGACAAATCAATAAAACTGCATTTGAATGGAAATAGAAGTGATTTTTTTGGATAGCAGCTAAAAATTTCTGCTTCTTAAAACAGACAGAAGCAAAAGCAAAAGAAAAAGAAAAAAATTATTTTTTAAGAATAAAATATCTCTTCCATACATACATATTTACGAATATATCACTTATTAATTAATTAACATATCTCATAAGTTTGGTTAAGTTTCGTATAAGAATTTTTTTTATTTTATTTTATGTTATGTGTTATATATTATTATTTTATATATTACATATTATTTTATGCATTTGTAATGACAGGTTCCGTCATTATAGAAAAGCCAAAAGGGAAAAATTTTGGGCAGAAAAACGTTTTTGTAGTATCTTGAGATTTTCCAACCTAGTCCAGATTTGGACAAAATTGAAGTCATTAAATTCTGGGGAAATCTGGTAGAAATTGGGTGATTCAATTATGATTTTGATTACATGAGTAGATAGCTAAGACATTCAGGAATACATTCGACTTTACAGAATTGAATTCGGGTGAGTAGAACTCCCAAAATTGATCTTAGCGTGAACGGGTAGTTTCTGAGTGTCATTAGTTGAAGAGGTGTAGTGAAATGGGGTTTTGGAATTATTCATTTTGCTCACTGGTTCCGTGTAAGCCGCTGAGGCGGGATTTCTGCCGCTAGGGCGGGGCAGGTGTAGCGGGGTGAGTGCCGCCATGGAGGGGAAGACACCATTTAAAGTCAAAAATAAACCCCAAAAACGTTTTATTCTGCAATTTTTGAACTTGAGAGATAAGGAAAGAACCCAGGGCTTTTCTTGACAGTTTTCCACCACTCTTAAGGCTAAAGGTAAGATTTTCACGCCCGAATCCATTTTTTGATCGGTAGAACATAATCTAATGGGTCATTATCAATGGGGAAGAGTTTTGATCTGAGAATTATGGTGGAAAAGCCCTAATCTCGGTGTGGGGATAATGGGTATGATCTAGGGCTGACAGAATTGTTAGTAATTCGGGTAATTGGTTATTGTTTATTAATTCCCGTGTCATATTGATCGTTTGTAGACCAAGAACAAGCAAAACGAATTCGGAAAGGGAAGAATCAAGTTTCTTAAGGGATCCAAGCTTGTTTCGAGGTAGGTGATGGTGGTGATTTCATGATTGTGTGATAGATGTTTGTTTTTGCTTCATTGTAATACATGTACGTATGCGAATGTTGCACTAGGATAAGATGAATGATGAATGCCATGAATCATGACTTGATTGTATGATTATGAGATTGTACTTTGAGATTGTGGTTGTGGCTTGTTGAATGGATTGGGTGTTGTGTTTCGACACACTAACTTGGATCGGTTGCCACATTCTAACATAAATATGGGATTGGTTGTCACGTTCCAACATAAACATTGGATCAGGTACCACGTTCCGGTATGCTAACAGTTTGGCTTTGGGCTCCATGAGAGGACCAGTGACTTGATATAACTATGATATTTGAGAATCGTGAAATTGTTCGTTGTTCGTAAATGATGATGATATTGTATATGTTCAGTGTATGCATGTTATTGTATTGTTGTTTTGACTTATGTATGTTTCACTTAGTGGGATAGTCGCGTGATCCTACCAGTACACGGTGATTGTGTACTGATACTACACTTGCTCTTTCTTTGTTGAGTATAGGGCATCTTCAGGCGGCTATTGACAGACCTCGCTTAGAAGATCAGTGATCGTCCGAATTCAAGGGTGAGCCAGTTCTTCCGGGCTGCCATTAGTTCTCTTTCCGTCTATGTCCACATTTCGGACTTAGACTTTCTAGTTAGTTATTAGAACATTAGTTTGGGGTTGTAACCCTTCTTGTTTAGATTTATGGATATTGTTAGAGTTTTGGTACGTTAACTTTCAGGTTCTAGGTGTTACTTCAGCATTTGTTTTAGTTGTTAGACTTTTGTTTGGAGTTTAAGGGGGCTCCCTATTTCTTTCCTTAGCATTTAATTTGCTTCCGTAACTTAAATGCCTTAGTATTTTGATTTAGTTGGTTAGCTAATTAGTATGAATGGTTCTCCCACAGGAGGGTTAGTATGGGTGCCACTCACGACGGTCTGGATCGTGACAGTATTATTTTAAGAATTAGAAAAAAGGTAACAACAATTTGGCAAGATTAGAAAAAAGAAAAAAAAAGCATAAAAGATTTTAGTCCTCTCAAAAAATATATATAATATTGGTAGAGAATTTTAATATATCAATTTTATTTGAATAAAAATAAAAACTTATTAAATTTGTTATAATAGACATTTTAAATAGTTTCTCTCTATAAAATAATCTTGACACTAAAAACACCTTAATATTCTTTTTTTTATTTTACTCTCAAAAGAACTTTTTAAAAGGATTAGCCAAACACAATTTTCTTTTCAAAAACAATTTTCAAATTAATTAGTCAAACACAACTCCTTTTTTAAAGTACTATTCTCAAAAGCTTTTTTAAAAAGTGCTTCTACAAATAAGTAGTTTTGAGCACCAAAAACAAATCTAAATTAGAGAAAGTCTACAAAACTAAAAAGAATTTTGTAAGGAATTAAAAAATTATTTCTCCCAAACTCTTTTAAAATTCACTTTCATTTTGTCATTTCTCTAGAGTTTCAAATAGAAAATTTCCACACATTAAGGATGCCATAACTCCATATCATTCAATTTTATATATTTCAAAAAATAAAATGCTCAAAAAAAAAGAGAACTAGAGTAGTAGAATCTACTCATATATAAGTTTTAAAATATGCTTATAGTGTTAGAAGACTTTGATTTGCTTAAGCATTGTTTAAGTAGTTAACTTTGACTTGGTCAAGGACTGTTACATAAAGTCCTATTTGCTTGGGTTGTTAGACGTTTTTATCTTAAACTAATTAGCATTATTAGTGGTTTTTTTATTTTCGCTTCTTGTTGATTGGATGGCTATATTAAGCCAAGAGTAATCTCAACAAAGTATCACTTTAAAATCTCAATTGTTAGTTCTTTCTCTCAGTTGTTGTTGCTGTGTAACTTTACATTTGGTATCAGATCCCCCACTGGGTTTGTAGAAAACAAAGTCGCAATCTTCAAGTAATCAAACACGAGAATGAGTGAGGGCAAGACGCTGACAAAGATCCCTCACTTCGATGGTCACTATGACCACTGGAGTGAACTGATGGAAAATCTTCTTAGAGCAAAAGGTCTATGGAGCTTGGTGGAGATTGGTTTTGCAGAGCCAATAGAAGGGACAAGATCAACTGATGCATAACAGGCACAACTCGACAATGCCAGAATCAAAGATCACCAAGCCAAACATTATTTGTTTCAGGCAATTAATCTAATTGTTTTTGAAAAAATATTGAGCCATCGTACAATCAAGATTGTTAGGAATCAATGAAGCATAAGTTTGGAGGAAATTTGAAGGTGAAAAAATCACTGCTAAATTCTCTAAGAAGAGAGTTTGAAGTTTTAGCAATGAAGAGGGATGAAACTATCACTGATTATTTCGCAAGAGTGATGATGGTCTCAAATAAGATGAGGAGCAATGGAGAAGATATGTATGACAGGAAAATTGTTGAAAAAGTTCTGCGAACTCTAACGGACAAATTCACACATGTGGTAGTATCCATCGAAGAATCAATAGATATTGACAACATGCCTATCGATGAATTACAGTGTTCGCTAGTAGTGCATGAACAAAAATCCCACCGACCAAGCAATGATGATGAGGATCAAGTTTGAAAGTAGAAGGTCGTACAGGAACCAGTAATAGAAGTAGAGCACCCCACCGAGGAAGGGGACGAGGAAGAGGAAGAACAACTTTCAACAAAGCAACTGTTGAATGTTACAGATGTCATGACTTAGGACATTTTCAATATGAATGTCCAAAGGAGTAGAACACTCATTCAGGGAGGGAAATACTCTTGGTGATTTCTTTGCTAACCTAGTGTTTGCTTTGTAGGTACTTATGAGTTCATTTTCAGGAAGTCCCAACAGCAAAATGGAAGATAATAAATTTTGACATAAGTAACACTCCATATATATGAATCAAGTAGACAGGCTCTATGAGTTATAGTTAGAGTTTTACTATTCACAAGTATCAAATCACAGTCAAACATACAAGTATTGGTCAAAAGCATGCAGGATTTCACAATTGATGGATAAGTATAACATACTTTTAAATTTTGAAGTTGTTTCGGTTGGTTAACAGTATCACACACCTGGTGAGAGCATAGAGGTGTCCAAAGTGGTACAAAACCAAGACTTGAATGTTGTATTTGATTTGTTGATATATCCTATTTGCTTCCGTCATAGATCTAATATCTCCAACAGATTTTTGCAGTCCCATATATCATATCAAAAAATATTGAGTTAGTTGTCCGATTCAAAGGTCTAAAATTTATATAATGGTATTAATCTCTTTGTTGGATTCAACAAATCAAAGATTAGACTAGAGAAAACGATTTCTAATTCATATATAATGCTTAACAAAACTTACCTGGAACAATTTACAGCTTCCTTTTTTTAGGCTAGCAAAGACATTGGAGACGAATTTGATATGGATCAATTGTAGATGGCACCTAAGATCATACTTGGAGGCAATCTCCATAGAATTCTCTTTCAGAATTTTTAAAGTTGGTCGAGGTCCTTGTGAAATGGCACAAACAATTCCTTCAATGGTTGATTTGAAAGTAACCTTGGTGAAGAGCTAATAGTAACTGAAATGACGAATATGCGATTTATGAAGTTGATTTCTCCGGCAACTAGTGCTTAGTGCTCATCCAAGGTGGCGGATCGAGATGGCATGAGAAGGTGACTCTCCATTTCCTCTTTGGTTGCCTTTTCTTAGTTGTCATTCTCTTTCAGCTTTTTGGTTATTTTTTTGGCTTTTTAAGAAAAAAAGCGTTCATGGGCCTCACTTTAATTTTAAAAATAAATAAATAAATACCCCCTCTCTTATTCATATTTATTCAACATATTCTCCTAATTTCTCTACTATTTTAACTTTCAAGAATTCAATTTTTAATTTCAAATATTTCAACTTCCTCATTTGAAGTTCTCAACCCAATTTTTAAATCTCAATTATCAATTCATTTATCAATTATTAATTTATTAATTCTCTTTTAAGTGCTAGAATGATAATATTACAATATCACTTATTAGTTACTCCATTACTTATTATTATTAGTTAATAACTTATTATTTCTCTTAAAGTGCTAATAAGATTATTATTACAATACTATGTATATAACTTATTATAATTTATTATTTCTCTTAAAATGCTAGCAAGATTATAATTACAATATTACTTTTTGGTTATGACTTATTACTTATTATTAATAGTTAATACTGAATACTTATAAGTAATAGTTATTAGTCAATTATTATTTTAATTTATTTCGTAACTAAATAATCAAAAGTATCAAGGATTAAGTATCATTATCAACTAATCAAGTGCAATTGTGCTGCTAATGAGTCGAGAATTTCGACTAATTTAGGGCTTATTGTTCAATAATTTAGTGTCCTCAATGCCTATTTTATGCTCATAACTAATGTTAATATGTTGATATGCCGCAATGAAGGCTTAAGAGTGATGCAAGGACAATACGATGCAAAAAGGAGCGAAAAATTTGAAAAAACACGGAAGAAAAGAGAAGTTGGAGCTTGCAAAGGCAACTCAGCGACACGTCGAATGAGCCTCCAACACACCTAAAGTTCCAGTGAAGTCGCCCATGGACGAAACCAACTTGGCGAGCAAAAAGGTGATTCGGCAACGCACTGAATGGAACGGTGACAACAATCCAACTTGCCAAAAGTTCCAGAACAATTTGATGGAGGGGCCAAGCCAAAAGAAGAGAAGAAGAGTAACTTGGTGGATCGCCGAATGGGTTGGTGATCCCGACTAACTTCACTGATTTGACTCTGTGCTGGGTTTTAAGAACTTATAAATTCAATTTTTGAAAGAAGACAAAGAGTTCTAGTTTTTACATTGTTTAACATTCAAAGAGAAGTTTGGAACTTAGATTTGGAGATTGTAAGATTTTAGCTTGAATTTCAACATTTGGGTATTGCAAATCGTTAGCAATTCAGATGAAAAACTTTGTTGGTAACAATTTCTTGTTTTATACTATTCTTAGCTAAAAAAACCCATTACCATAGGGGTGTGATCATGTAATCGAATACATTAATTAGCTAATGGGTTTATTAATTGTTATTTTTAATGTTGTATTGAAGAGGGTTCAATTATTTTTTCGTGTTATAATTGATGAATTGAAGTTGTTATTCCACTTCTAGTTTAGTTCTAAATACTTTCTTGAAAAAGAGGTAACATAGTAGAATGATTGATTGATAGTTTTATTGATTGAATCTTTAAAATCTAGCTTGAGAAAGTGGGTCTGATTGTGTCTTTACAAACCCATCTAGAAAGAGTGGGTTAATTAAGGATTTGGAGTTTGGTAATAATAAGCTTGTCGAGGTTCGAGAGAACTCACTTGAAACATAATAGTTGATCAAGAGAAGGCTATTGTATTCAAAACCTAGCATAACCATTGAGATTCAACAACTTTAAGAAAATAGTAATTACCAGTTATGCGAAATTAGCATTTGACTGATCACATTCTAAAGGTCCGATCTCTAATTGTTTAACTCCCGTGTAAAGTATTCTTTGTCGAAAATTGGTTACTAATTCCCCTCATTTGATATTAATTGTTAAAACTTCATGATTTATTTTCAATTCACGCAAATTTTACTTCCACAAACGATTAGGACACGTTTTTCCTTCCTAATTGATTTTTTTATCGTATCACTCCATGTTGGATTGACCTCAACTCTTAGTTGGGTTTATACTTGTTAGCGACCGCTTACACTTAGAATTAGATGAAGTGTAGTTGAGCGTTATCAAAAATGGCGCCACTGCAGGGGAGTGGTGTTTAGAATTCTTTTATAGAAGTGTATTTGTAAACTATTTTTATTGTAGTTCAATTATCTTACTTGTGTTCTTGTTGGCTTCTCTAAAATAGATGAAGAAATGAGCGTAAATAGGAGAAACTCCAGTCAACTTGGGAACAATGATGACATCGGGAACTTGTATGATGTCAATGAGGATCAGTTGAGAAATGCGGGTGCTATTCTATTCCCTCTGACTGTGGGCAATGTAGTGTTTCATGTGACAAGCATGATGTTACAGCTGTTACAAATGAAGATTCTCTTTGGAGGGAATGCTCGTGAGGACCCTCATGACCACATCCAAAATTTTACAGATGTGTATGGACCATTCTCCTTCAAGAACATCACCCAAGAGTCAATCCGACTTTGTTTATTTCCCTTTTCTCTAATGGGGGAAGCAACAAAGTGGTTGATCGAACTATCAAGGAAATCGATTACTTCTTAGGAAGAGCTCACGGAAGTTTTCTATGAAAGGTTTTTCCCTCCTTCAAAGATTGTTAAGTTAAGGAGTGATATTCAAAACTTCAAGCAAATTGATGGCGAGCCTATCCATGAAACATGGTTGAGGTTCCAAAAGTTGTTGCTCCAATGTCCCACTAATGGGTTGTCGGATAATGTGTTATTGTAATATTTTTATCGAAGTCTTGAAACGATCAATAAAGGTGTTATTGACCAGCTCATTCGGGGTAGAATCATGAGACAACCATATGACATAGCGTCGGCCCTGCTTGATGATATGACGAAAATTAATCGTGCATGGTATACAAGAGAAGATCAGGTGTCTCCTTTGAATCTTGGACTGACAAAGGAACAAATGAGAAAGAACCAACAACGGGATGATAATATGGCTAAGAAAATAACTCAAATGGACTTGTTGACAAAGCATGTCATGGGAGATGGTTACAACACTGTAAATGCGGTTGATGCTAGTGGTGGTGCGAGTTCTGATTACATACAATTTGGGGCCATATATAATGAAGAGGTGCAGTTCTTGCAAACCAAGTAGGGTTCTCGTCCAAGCTATCCAATGTTAGGTGGGAATCAAAGTTGAAATAGAGATCCCGATGATGGGTGGAGCGAACGAGATCATGAATGGTGTGATCGTGGTGCAAACTAGAGAGATATGGAAGGTGACAAAGATCGTTATGTTCCTTCTCATGAACTTCAAAAGCCGAAGGAACCAAGGGTTGATCCTGAAAGCTTCCGAACCAAGGATATGCTTGCTTGTATCTTGAACAAGGTGGAAGGATCAGACAAGATGCTCAAGGTGATGAAAGATGATGTCTCTTCTCAAAACCAAATGGTGACAGCGCACTCAGTGTTCATTAAGCAGCTTGAAACAAAAATGGGTCTAATCTCGACTCATTTAAATCAATGACCAAAAAGATGTCTTCCTAGTGATACTTTGGTAAACCCATAAAATGAGGCATGATTACATGGACACGTCGTGCCACAACGTTAAATAAGGCACTTCTTTGGAGGAAAGATAATTTTTACTTTGTGTTTTGAATAATGTTTGTTGAATGTGGAGGTTGAAAATTCTAAATTTGGATAAACGGGGCAATTGGCCGAGCTAAAGTTCACACAACGAATCACCGAGTAGTTCAACGAGCCCATTATTGATCGCCTTTTTGACCAACTAAATTGCTAAAGTTCTATAAATCTCGACAAGCAAAAATCAACTCGGAGCATCATTGGTGGATTGGTGATATTAATGGCCTTCGTTGAGTGAGGCATGAACATAAGGGCCAAGGGCCTTTCAACCAACTTTTCGACTCTTACACTTTTAAAATCAAATTTTAGATCATAGTTTTAACTTAAAGTTTCATGGATATCCTCATGTGGTCGGAACTTGGTGCATTGCTCAATCTTGTATTTTTTCCTTAGCGTCCTTTGTCTTAAATTGAGGTTAGTTCTCCGAATTAGCTTAAATTTCATGATTGTTACTGCGCATAGTTCTGAGTAGTGAATGGATCTCTTGTGTGCCTTGATGATATGCCTAATTTCTTATTAAATTTTAAATTGAAGTAAAACTTGTCCGATAAATTATTTAGCCTAAATTAGTCTGAATTTCGTGTTTAATTTACATAAAAAGTGGGTGTGGATGTTGGGTTTTGTGTGGTTGAAGTCTAAGTAACCAGTTTCAACCAAACCACTTGAATTTGCCAAATGATGGATTGGGTGGAACTATTCTTAAAGGAAAAGTCGTCATTTAGTTGAACTTGAATCGATTGGGGTAAGTCTGAGTACCCCGGCTTAAGTTTGCGTGGTGGGTAGGCTAGAATTGCATAGAATTATGTTTGAAATTGATTAATGTAGGTTCATGGCTGAAAATTGAAAATTGGGCTGGGAATTTGACACATCAGACCATTTGGCGAGCTGAGTCGAGCTCACCGAGTGATTCGGCAATTCATTGAATGATATACTGATCGCCTACTTGAATTGACTTTCTGGTGGTTTTGTTCTGTAACTTTCGACGATGTGTTGTTGGTCACCAAGTTGACTCAGCTAACCTCACCTTCTTCAGCCTATGTTTGCCAAATTGTTTAGTGATTTTCGGCGAGACACATTTGCTTCGCTGATTAGGTTTGGCGTTTCACCGAATGGTCTTTTGCTTGCCCTTTTTGCATTAAATTGTTGTTGTGTTGTTCTGTTACTTTCAGCGAGCCTCCTATTGCTCGCCAAATGATATCGGTGACTCACCGAGCTGTTTAGCGATATTTCATACAACTTTTTTATTATGAATTTTTTATGACTAATTGCAACTGCATGTGTTTTGTTCGTGATTTTCTATAGATATGGCTAGACCAAAGATTTTGGTAAGAGGTATGCACCCCGAAAGAAGGAAAAAGGGGTTGAGGTTACACAGAAAGTCACAGTTCCACGAGCCACCTGGTCTAAACCCCCTAGAGAATGTAAAGGAGAAAGGAAAGAAAAAGGTGGTGGCTAGTTCCAACTCAAGCTCGAGCTTATTAGATAGCATAGGTATAGACTCAACTCACCTTACCACGTCTAAGTCTGAGAGAGAGGAGGATGTGGGATCCAGGACTCCAGTACATACACTAGCTACAAAGGGGGAGTTTCTCAAACGGAAGCGCACAAAATTGCGATCTAAAGCAATTCATGATCCAGCACGACTTCTAACACTCCTGACACCTCCAGTAGCTCAGGCACCTCAAGTTCCCTTGGCACTAGCACTGCTTCTTAGCTCCATGAATCGCCTTAAAGCTGTCGATTTGCGAACAATCCTGGAGGAGAAGCGTTTGTCTACAGATGGAGTGGTAGATAGGTATCCCGTTGTGTGAGGGACGCTGTGCTTCCACAAAGTTCAGCAACTCACAAAACTGTGTAATTCATTTGTTCCTTCATAGGTTAGGGATTTTAATGAAGGGTATGCAGAATTGATCCCGACATAGAAGAAGAGAGTTGGGTTAACGACACCGTTAGATTATGTTGACGTACGAGGCAAGCAGGTGAAGTGTAGCAAAACTTATGTTAATGATTTGTTGGGTTGCACAATGCATACTATCCATATAAGAATAGGGTAAACACTAAGACTCTTGAGGATTTGAAGGGGTGATTGGCCCCAATGTTGATTGATAGAACACATCCCTATCTAGAGAAGGGAGTTATGATTGGAAAGAAAGATCTGAATATTGCAGCCTGATATTAGTTTGGGTTCATCCTCATCACCTCGATGACATCACAGAATGAGTTGACCATCCGGCATCCAAAGACTACATTGTTGGGATGTATTATTGCTAAGGAGCAGCTGAATCTCGGGATGATTACTTCATAGGAGATGGTGATGAGGGCCAAACAAAACCAAACCTCATTACCATTTCCAGTGTTGATTACAGATTTGTGTCACCAAGCTGGTGTGTCATTCGTGGCAAATATGGATGTTGAGGTAACTCCTACCTCATCTACTGACATCCAAAGGATTGAGGCCAAGTACACTAAGGATTAGGTTGAACAAAGGAAGAAAGCACATGTAGATACTTTTTCGGTAGTCGATGTTGAGGTCATGGAGGCTAACACAACTCATTTCTCTCTGTTAGTTAAGCCATCAGGTATATCAAGTTCCTCTACCTCTACTTCACCTGCTACTGCTACTACTTCCTGTCCCCCAATGACCCAGACTATGATATACAAAATGGGCATTCTTGCCTAATCAGTCGATGTGAGGGCTTCTAGAGTTGAAGTGATTGTTCCTTCCTTGATCGAGCGAACCATTGAGGCTGCACTTGCCCTTATTCGGGAGGAGCAGAGGGAATAATGTGAGATGAGCATGGCCCACAAGGTATCTTTGGATGCCCTTAATATCCAGGTGGAGGTGTGTGAGACGTCATACCGTAGCTCTGATGATGTGACAGACTTGGAGGCCAATAATACCGATCTCCGACGTGATGTGGATGAGCTCAAATCCACTGATATCTCAATTTTATGGGGCAATATGGATGTGCCCAAGGAACCCAATGTTGATATGCCAATTGTTTCTGAGATCCCTCTGCTACTAAGACCATAGATGTTGTTACATCTAATGATGGTGATGAGTCGGATATGTCTGAGACTGATGAGGAGGAGTTAGCAGTGGTTGAGGATGCGGTGTACGAGGAGTTGGAGGGCCTTAAGGGTGAGATGGTCTTGATGGTTACAGAGACTTCCTTACGTGACATATCGATGATAGGTTCTGTTGGGTCTCAGCCTGGAGGAGGTCATAGCTAAGTCATCCACTGTTGGAGGAGAGTCAAGCACTAATGCCCAGATTGAGGGTACCCTAGTTAGACAAAGTTCACCTCAGGCTTAGCCTGATAGGGGGATCTTTACTCTCCTCTATTTTATTCTTGTTTTGAGACATTCATTTTTTTCTTTCACATTAAGGACATTGTTTAGTTCTTTTGGTGGGGTGAAGGTATCTTGATGCCTACCTCTTGGGTTGTATCTTCTTTTGTTTTGGATGTTCTACTATTTGTGTTCGAAACTTCTCGTGATGGCTTTAATTGTGAATGTTGGTTTTATCTCCTTGGCTTCCCTCTTAGTTGCGTGATGGTGAAAACTAAAAAGACATCAAAAGCAATAAAAGTGTGATAATGGTCATGCCCTCGAACCATGACGACTCATCAATCTGCTAATAATGTTGAATCAATCTAACTAGCCACAACTAGATGAAGGAGCGTTAGATCCTATGTTATGAAACAAAATATGTAGAATGTATGTGTCAGTGCTTTGAATATACCGAGTATGAGGAAAATGCATAAAAACATAAACATGATAATATAAAGAGTTTAAAGCATGAAATGCATGGCCTAATGAAATGTATTATAGGTCAATCAGATAAATCATGAATCATGGGATAAGGTCAATGCATATTTGAAAATCATGAGGATAGCTTAAGTCATAATAATTGGGAAAATCATAAATCATTTGAAGTAAATACATAGTTTGTTGTGGGATATTTACCATTAACCAACATAAACCATATAGGCTATAACATGAAATTCGTTGTCTTACTCCCGCACTCAGAAGAGATGACCTACTTTTCCAAAATAAGGACCATACATATTAGCTTAGGTGGATCCACTAGCTATGTCTTTCTAAGACAATTCTTGTGGGGGTCACGTAGTTAGGGATAAGGGAATTGCTTTCAGTAACCTGACCTCTACTAACAGTGGAGCCTCTATTCCAAAGTCTTTTTGGTGCTAAGTAAAATCCCAACGGAAATAGGCATAATCATAATCATATCATAATACTTGGAAAGATAAGAATCTAGTCATATCAATCCAATCATAACTTCATATCATAGAATAGCTCCTTTCAAATACATGATTTCATAACACATTTATTAAAACACTTATCTTAAGCATCAAAATCATGATCATATTTCATAGTGAGAAAACTTTTCACAAATCATTTCGACATTTTATCTAAAAGCATCATTTATTCATAAATTCCTCAAGTTCATGATGCATGCATAATTTCATAATCAAAGTTCGTAAGACATATAGCATGAGTTCATACGAAATTCCTTGAAAAATATGTAAATTGGATCAAAATATGCATAACAATATCAAATGTAGACAATTGAATCATAATAAGTTGAACCCATGAAGAATAACATAAAACTCTAGAAAAATTATGTTGAAATCATAAGAGAGATTGAGTTTTTTTTTTGGGATCCAATGGATGAAAGATATCCACTGGTGAAGTTCCCACATACCTTGGTTAATCAAAGTCCTAAAGATTGAAGAAGAATTCTTGAAGTTTGAAGAAACCCCAGAACCTTCCTTTTTTAGAGCCTTGAGAGCAAACTTGGAGAAGAAGATTGAAGAGATTTGGGGGCTTTTAGTGAATGAGAGGGAATGGGTATATTTTTAAGAGTAAATTTAGTTATAGGTCTTATTTATAGGGCAGCCAAAATGGTGTAGTATATATATAGAAAAGATAGTAAAGTATCCAAAAGTCCCTGACTTAAAACTATCGAAGGACTTTACGATTTGACCTATGATCTGTAGGAACTTCTATGGGCCGCCCTGGTCAGTCGTGGAATCCCTTACAAAAATTTCCACTGCCTTTCCTACAGGTCGTCAAACTTTCTACGGCTCATAGGTCTCTCTCATAGAACCCAAAATCAACTCTAAAATTTTACAAAGTCTAGATCACTTCTACAGACACTTCCTACAGCCTGTACAAACATCTACAGACCGTCCTTTCGGTCCGTAGACCCTCACAGGACTTGACATTTTCCAAAACCTCAACTCAACTTCTAGGACTGGGCTCTACGAACCCTAGAAGTTTGTACGGGTCGTAGATCCATCCGTAGACTAGTTGCACCAGCAACTCTTCTGAAGTTTTCCTTTCAACTCAACTTACCAAATTCCGAGATGTTACAATTAATCGCCAATAAAGGTAGTAACAGATGTTTAATAAGTTTTATTATAAAAGTTACAACCTTCATAATAGTCGCAACCCTTCATAAGGATCACAACTCATTGAAAAAGTCACAATCTTTTGAAAAAGTCACAACCCTTGAATGTGAAAAGAATGTATGTTTTTAATATAATATAATATAATATAAATAAAAATATAGAAAATATACTAAAATGGATGTTTTAAGTTGTGGGTATTATAGTAATTTAATATAAACATAAAAATAGTAAGTTAAGGAGTTCATATTTTTAAGGTAGTATAGAAATAAATGCAAGTTCTTAACCAATCTTTGTTAGATTTGATGATTTTTATGTCTTTTGTACAGGAAAATAGACTAAAGCAAGAGATGGGACAAATTATGTTGAAAATGGCCCGTGACAGCTTATTTAATGGTTTGTCAAGCATATGATCGGGTGTCATTTCCCTCAGGTTTGATACAAGGAAGCCACAAACTATTTAAGGAAGACGACCCAAGCGGCGGCTCGTCAAGCAAGTGACTGAGCGTCTCTACAAGCACCAGGCGTCATCAAACTTGGTCACACATTGTCTAAGGAAGACGGCCTAAGTGATCGACCGTCGCATTGTTGACGGGCCGTAAACTATGGCGTCATATAGAGAAGTGAGCTTTCAAGTTTAAGTATAGTTTGAAATTTTCCTAGAACTATAACTAGTTCTTGCTCGGTTTATTTTCATCATCAGACGTTTTGAGAGAGAAAAACATAATGTCATACATTACTTTGGTGTTCTTGAGAGACTTGACTTGGTTTTGAGATCCAAATTGAGATCTTGCTTCCACTTGTGTAAGTTCAATCTTCTTATACGAATACAATATATTTGTTTATTTCAAGCACTATGAGTGATTGAACTTCATAATTAGGGGTTGTGTGAAACATGGAAAATTGACACTCTTAGGATAATTATTGGTGAAGATTTGTATAATGTTAATTTGTGTTTTGTTAATTCTATCATATTTATCCATTTCTAATGGTTGCAAACATTTTAACATGCCTTAGGTGTAAGTTCCTTGGTTAAAGAATAATGTTGGAATAAAATTGGTCAACATAGGAAATTACCGACTATGTTCAAGAATAAGATCTAGTGTTATCTTTGTTGAATCACGTTTTGCTTTCCACGTGTCATCTTCTTATTTGTCCACCAATCCAATCTATATTTTACCCTAAATACAATAGGATCACTCCAACTCTTACACGTGTGTATGGTTAGTGGTATTTAATAGATAGAGAAGAGTTATTTAATATGACAAAACTTGATGGACTTGTGCAAACGATTTAGGCACACATATGACTGAAATTTTTCTAGATGATTGCTTGTAGGTACAAATCAAAAGTCAAAATGACTACACCTGTAAAGAATAGGAGAAACGATCGTTCGACCCCCCTTTATCCACCTAAATGAAGTAGCCTATTGGGTAATTCAACAATTCATATACAAAGCACACTTGTTCATCTCAATTTTTAAAAATAAAAAAGCGAAAAAAAGAATGACTCGTCCAATCTCCAGCCTACGCTTTTGTTCGTTCGAAAGCCAAAAGTAGTTACTGAGCTTTGATCCATGGAACAAGACTTGTTTACAGATTTCCTCTCGATAAATATTTCACCCCAACCATTGTCCTTGTGCAACGTAGAGTTTAGAGTTAAATTTGCACAATAAAAAAAAATCTAAGTTCCAAATTTTATAGTCCCACCACTCCGTGTTGTGCACTTATCAAGTTAAAATTCAACTACAAATAAATGTATTTTATCATTCTATTTCCATATCTATAGAACATATCTTTAGGTTAAATAATGTCTCAGTAATGATACATTTAAAGTAAATTTAAGCTATGAAGGATAACACCAGATTAAATTGTGGTGTCACATAATTTTTTATTTGATTGGCAAGTTCGGAATAACTTATCCCAAAATTAATAATTAGCAGCGAGATAAGTTATCTCATTCCTTCAGTAGTATAGTAATTGCGAGATAACTTATCCAAATAAAAATAGGTAAAATGACAAATATATCCCTTTAAACCCTTTTTATACATCACTTTTCACATTCATGTATATTTACATTAATAGTAAAATTACATGCTTCGCACAGGAATTTAATTTCATGAAATTTATAATATAATATTTAAAACCTATCAGTCATCAAAACTAAAATGCTATATTATCTTGCATAGAAATTACGTAGTAACAAACATTAATGACGTAAAGGAAAATGAAAATAACTACATTTTTATCATTTATCCTTAATAACATAAGCATAAATAAATTACTGCAATAATACATACCAGGATCTGCAACATAAGCAATGGTGTCAGTGAGTCACTCAATAGGAGCAAAGTACACAAATATCTCATTGTGAAGAAGAAGAGGTTCAGAATTTTTGTTGTTTTAAAATGAGAGGAAATCCCTCTATTTATAGACAACAAAAGGTAGTGTGAACAATTGTTTATTGTGCCTTATCGAAAAGGTTACAACTATTTGGAAAAGTTGCAACCCTTCGGAAAGGTCACAACCTTTCATAAAAATCACAATTTTTCATAAAAGTCGCAACTCTTCATTAAAGTCAAAACTTTTCATAAAAGTCGCAACTTTTCATAAATTTCACAATTTTTCATGAAAGGCAAAGGCTAGTTTTGTAAATAACCTTTCATAAAAGTCATAACTTTTCATAAAAGTCGCAACTATTCGTAAAAGTCACAACTTTTCATGAAAGTCATAACTTTACGTAAAAGTCACAACTTTTCATGAAAGGGAAGGCTAGTTTTGTAAATAAATAAATTAAAAGGGAATCCTGGTTTGTGGTGGTACCACGTAGGCGGGCGTAGGGTTCTCTTTTATATATATATATATATATATATATATATATATATATATATATATACATATATATATTATTTTTAATACCATGTATAATAACAATCGTAATTTTCACTACTCTTTAATTTTAGAGAAAATGGTAAAATGTCCTCCTAACCTATATTCGGATTTCCAACTACACACTTTAACTTTACAGGGATCCTATCACCCCCTTGAACTATTTAAGTATGATATTATTACACCCTTAAAACGTCACAACCACATTTGTGCTGCCCGGTGAAACCCACGCGCCTGACAAGGGGAAGTTTTATTAAAAACTTTTTTTTTAATTCTTTTTCCTTTCTGATTTATTGTCTAGTTAAAGGTCACAATGTCAAAATTTATGGATGTATTTTGGATCTTCAAATTTGGAACTTGTTGATAACATAGATAGTTGGTAATTATTTGAAGCTAAACATGATGAGTTTGACTGAGTTCATGTCTAAGATTTGTAGATTTGAAGAATAGCCAAAACTCCATGGAAATCGATGAGCTTCCATATAAAATTATTGGATCTATATTTGTGATTCAGGAGCAGCTTTCGTTGATGGTTGGAAGAGTTCTATATGACTGAAAACTGAAGCTCATAGTTTAAAATGTGAAGCACCAACTTGAAACCACCATGAAAGATAGTTCAAAAGCTTGAGTTCGAAATTCGATTTTCCATAAAAGGGCTTCATTTTGAGTGGGTTAATATCAAAGGATTCGAAATGTCGAGAAAAGCTTATATTCAAAATTTATGGGCGATTTTGAGAAGAATTTTGGTGATTTTACATCAAATTTTCAAGCAATGGGCCGAAGAAGATGAAGAACAGGTGTTGCATTTTGTAAATTTGTAGAAAAATGACTAGTTATTAAAATCAGTTGAGGACTATTTCTATGGGTTTGTTGAGTATTGAATATAGGATGAAAAAATTTCTTAATCAAAGCATATCGAAGAAAAACAATTGGGTATCCTTATTCAAGTAATTTTTCTTTGATATGAAATATTTTTGGTACATAATTCTTGATTGTGGAAACTGGTGGGTGAAATTACTAATACAATTTGTGGTGTATGATTGACGTAGTGTTGGCGATGATTTCAAAATGGTGATGAAATTTGATGCTTGACATATGTGTTATATCAAGTTAATATGAATATGAAAACAAATTAAAAGAGATAAAAATAATTAGGAAAATAAAGGAATAATAAATAAAAATGCATATATTTATGAAAAAAATATTAGAAATAATATTTTAATATTTGTTTATGGTCTTCACTCTCTCAAAGAGAGTGAAATACACTCACTTGCCAAGTAAGCGTTTAGGGATATAGAAATTTTAATTTTAAAAAGTTCAAGGGGGGTGATAGGATTCCCGTGAAATTGAAGTGTGTAGTTGGAAATCCGAATATAGGTTAGAGGGGCATTTGGTCATTTTCTCTTAATTTTATGATAATGTTTTCATATTTTTTTTCTATTTAAAAATTGCACTATATGAATATAAATTTTGTTTATGAATTTATTTGATTAATTCTTTTGTTTATTTATATTTTGATTTCTCGTAAATCCTCTTTTACTTGAATAAACTTATAGATGGAAACTCTATTGTTAAGCTAAATAAAAAAAAATATTTGAAATACATATTGTACCATCATGGGAATGCACACACAAAAATTATTTCAATTAAATAAGATGGAGATTTTATTTTTAAGAATGAATAACTAAAGCTTGCAAAGAAAATATAAAAAAGTTAAGTAAAAGATTTTTGTAAAGAAACTTGTTCTTAAAATTAAGCAATACACACTATTTTGAATATAACAAACCAAACATTCAATAAGAAATAATCTCAGTAAAACTTAGGAGAAATGACATAAATAGTCCATTAACTATATGAGTAAGTCTAAAATGATCCCTTAACTATACACTTAACGGATTTAGTCATTTAACTATTCAAAAACTTATCAACTTTGGTCCATTAACTATACACTTACCGGTTTTAGTCCCTTAACTATAAACTTACCAATTGTAGTCCTTTAGGTATTCAAAAACTTATCAAGTTTGGTCTTTGTCCATTTTTTTAATACAAATAGCTTAGGTTTATATTAACGGAATTCATGCCTCGAGAAATTAAATCTTTTAGAAATTTTTTCTATTGTTTCTCTCTCTCCGCTACTTTTTCTTCAAATTAACCTTATGTGAAGAACCTTAACCTCAACTATTTAAAATAAAATTCACAAGGAAAGAAAATATAAGTCATAATTTTATTCAACGGAGGATAAAATGAAGCATATTATTGCTACTAATGACTTGAATATGCTAAACTTTATATAAAAAACTATTACCCATTAAATCCAAAGTTTGTACTCCAACGACTTCATTGAACGAAATTTGTTTAATTTTTTGGAAATTGAATTTTATGAAATCATAGATTGTAATTTTTTATTTTTTTTTAAACAGATCAATTTTTACTATTCTATTTTATTTTAAATAAAAAAATTGGAGTAAATTAAATAAAATTTGCACTGATTAGGATGTTCAAGTGCGGATTCAAGTCATTAACAACAATTATATGCTTAATTTTATCCTCATTGAATAAAATTAGGACTTAGATCTTCTTTCCTCATTAATTTTATTTTGAATTGTTGACGTCATTATTCTTTTCAGAAGAGTAGTTTGAAGAAAAAAGGGCATGGATAGAGAAACAACTTAAAAAATGGGTTAAAGATTTAATTTCACGAAAACTTCCATTAATATGAACCTAAACTATTTGTATTTAAAAATGGACAAAGACCAAACTTGATAAGTTTTTGAATACTTAAAGGACTAAAATCAATAAGTTTATAATTAAGGGACTAAAACCGATAAGTATAGTTAAGAGATAAAAGCTGATTAGTTTTTGAATAGTTAAAGAACTAAATCCCATTAAGTCTATAGTTAAGATACTATTTTAGACCTACTCCTGTAGTTAAAAGACTATTTATGTCATTTTCTCGTAAAATTTATCTCATTTTAACTAATTCCAACATAATTTATCACATCATAACTAATCTCATTATAACTTGTATTTAAATCAAACGACAGTAGGAACTATGACTTAACAAAAGCTTTCCAATTATGAGTGGCTGAAACATCTTTTCCATGTCTAATGACTTGGACATGAAACCTATCCAGCAATGAAGCATAGAAACCTCAATGGACATTGCACTCCGAACTGTAGCAAAGGTTACGTGACATTAAATATGAAATATCCGAGCTCACTATTGTTTTTTTACGAGAGATTCAAATGAAAGCCAACGTTGAACTCAGACTCTCATCACATAACTGCAAACACAACCTAAATTAACCATCGACTCTTAACACAAGGCTCAACGTTCATACACTAAAAAACTAGATTTAAGTGTTTACCGAGGCACGAGGATAAATAATTCAAATTTGCCAACTTAAGTTAAAAAACAAAGCAGGAGAGAGATCCTCGGCAGCTGCCACAGTCAAAATTTATCCATGCCATTATATGACGACAGGTAAATAAGGAAATCTGTCCAGAGGCAAGTACAAGTGCAAGGAAAAACGAAGTACACGGGAAGCTCTTCACAACTCAACACATCAACCTACAACTAGTAACACCCTTATCTTTGAGTTCCTATTTTTTTCAAGATGAAAATAGCAGCTGACAATACAAGTATAGGGGAGATTGCTAAATTTGGAGCACATCAATCGTTCCAGATTACAATTGCAACTTCTAAGTGCTACAGCAGTTCTAATAAGTCTTTTTAGATACACAGACATTGTCAGTAAAATACTTATCAAAACATTATGAGATGTCATATGCAGGAGTCGGCATTCCCCTAATAAACTGTAAGAACTACTCAACTTTCTCCATCTTCACCAAGCTCACCATCTTCTAGCTCTTCATGCCCACCATTTCGACGTGATCCATCCCTATCTCTTCTGTGTCTTTTATGCTGACTTTCACCATCAGATTCAGGTGAATGTGCATGCTGTCATGAAACAGAAAAAGAATATCAATATTGCAGACTGCCAAAGAGTACAATAAGAACAGAGAACTAACTTTAAATGGAGATATTAGAACCTTCTTTGACTTTTTACGATCACTGCTATGTCGGTGGGACTTCCTAAATTCCTCTTTCTCATCCCTGTCGGATGCCACCTCATCGTTAGAGCTCTGGTGACGCTTCCGGTGCTTCCTTTCTTTGTCTCTTTCAGATTCCTCTTTCTCATCCTTGTCAGAAGTCAGCTCATCATTAGAGCTATGGTGTCGCTTCCGATGTTTCCTTTCTTTGTCTTTTTCTCTCTTTCTCTCTTCTTTGTGCTCATAGCTGTCTGTTACATCCATAGTCACGCTATCTGGCTCATCTTTTTTTGATCGTTCTTTTCCCCTTTCTTTCTCCTTCTCACGCTCTTTTTCTTTCTCCCTTCTCTCCTTATCCTTTCTCTTCTCTTTCTCATCTTTTTCTTTCTCTTTTTTGACCTGCAAAGTAGCACAATCTAAACAATGAACTGATATAACATAGAATCTAATAGCTGTTCCAGAGTTTGTTAATTATAGATTCTAGGCCAAATGCATAAATAACCCCTTAAGGTTGGCTCCAATTTTCATTTTGAAACTTCAACTAAGAAAAGTTTCAATTGAACACTCCAACCTAACAAAATTGTGCCTATTAAACACAAAATTGGCAGTCCCAATCCAATAGAGGTGTGTGAGCGCACTCTCTTATGCCATGGAAAATCAAATCAATCATAAAAAAAAATATGCATGTCAGAAACAGAAGTATAAAAAAGAAAAAGGAGACACAAAGATGGACATCAATCAGACCTCCTTTGGGTGTTCATGGTAGGAGTCCTGCGATCAAATCCTTCATGCCAAAAGGATAAACATCAATCCAATGAAATTGCTTATATTATTTGCTACAATTTAGCAAACTAAAGAGGCTGCATATTGAGGGTGGGCATATTTGGACTGGTCACCCCCAAAGTGTGGTCCGTGGACTGGTCACCCCCAAAGTCTGCAGAGGCTCAGGACCACGGCCTGACCAACAGAGCGTAGGTTAGACCACGGTCCGTGGTAGGGGGCCTGTGGTTCACTGGCCCAGAATTTAGTTTCTGACCACGAACGACGGTCGTGCAGGACGGCCCATCGTCCTGACCACAATCCGTCGTCAGTGGTCCGTCGGTGGTGGGCTTCACTGCAATTCTCTCGTTTACTCTCCTCTTTCTTTAACGAAAAACACCAAGGCTCTCCAACAACTTCTCCAGTATCTGAAATCAGTTGAAGATCCCAAAACAGTGACCATTTCAGTCACAACCATTTAAAGCCCCTTAAGTTCATTGTGACTTCCTAACTTGTGTTCATCCCTTATTTGTTGATTTTCTTCTGTTTTCTTCTAATTCACCTCTCTTCTCCTTATCATTTTGGGAAATTGTTCTATGTTGAATTCATAATTTGTTAAGGAATTCCAAGATGTTGCATTCCACTACTTCTTCATGTCCTTCGCTGAAGGAATTGCGGACATGAATATACCAGTGGCATCAGTGTGTATCTAGTGGTCCACATTAATGACCAAAATATTTGTGTAGAGGCAGACTAAATGGACCGGAAGAGAGTGGTCATGTCGTCGCCAGATTTGAAGGGGGGAAGAAGAAGGTGGTGGAGACTGATTTTGAAGAAAGAGGAGGGTAGATGGTGGATGATCGAATCTGAAAAAGATAATGGAGGAGGTAGTGGTTGCAGCAGATAGGATACAAGGAGAAAGGAGTTTAAAAAAATGAAAAGAAGTTATAGTTAAGCATTTAGGCGCTCATCTTTGGGTGAGAGTCACCACCTTGTGCCACATCTAGTCAAAAACCACCCATTTCAGCCCATTAAGAATTGGGTTGATATGTAGCCCAAATTGACTCGTGAGTCTTGTCAAAATATTTTTGAAAAGACATTTTTTTTAATTTGATATGTTATTTAGTCACAAGAAAGAAATATAAGTATTAGGCACTAAAAATTTATAAAAGAACAAACAAAGCAATTAAACCTTAACAAGAATTGGGTGGGTTGGGTTATAACCCATTTCAGCCCAAGTAGCTTTTGGGCAGGTCAATAACTCGCTCATTTATGTACTCAGACCAATTTGACCCACCCAAATTTAGCTCAACCCACCCATTTGCCACCTCTAGCCACATTAGAGCAAGTTGCTCAATAGGTATTGACCTTAGTTAAGGTATCAAAATGAAAATCAGGAACCAACTAAGTTGAGCTCAACCAAGCTTTTTGCAATATCAAGTAGCGCTCAACCTAGCTTAGCCAAAGTATAACCTAGAGCGCGAAACGGTTCAATCCCGAGTCAGCTCTTTGATATTTCGTTTTGCGTAATGCTTCACCATTAGAAAATTTAATTTATAATAAACTAATTGATTAAGAAAATATAAACTTTACTAGTTTAAATTGATAATTACATTCAAGTGTGATTGATTTATATACATTATTAATCTAAATTAGAACTCAATTTAGATGACGTTAACTTAATATTGAACATAGGATAGAATTTTCAGGCAGAATAAAAAATTAAAAAAAAAGCAACAATACATTCGAAAAGAACAGTACAATATTTAAATTCATTGACTTTTGAATTCTTAAATTTACAACATTTCTTACCACCATAAAGTAGTCTTAAGTAATGATGTCTATAAAAAGTTTAATTACATCATATTAATTAAGAAGTGTAAAATTATAAATTTATTTTAACATATAATAATTATTACAATCAATATTTTGTTGACTTAGTTAAAAGATTAATGATGAATTTTAGTTTCTCGGTGCTAAATCAAATTCTATATCCATTTGGGGAAACATTCAGAGAAATATGAGAAGTTGTCAAATTGGAAAATGATCATATCTCCTTGGGCGGAAGAGTGGTGCTTATCAATAATCTGTGAAACTCTCTACCCACGTATACTATTGTATATGGCTTATTCCCTTCCTGCAAAGTGTCTAAAGAGTTGGACAAACTTCATAGACTTCCTCTGGTAGGGTAATCGTGAAGAGAACTTTTAACTTGGTCAAATGGGACTTGGTTATCAAATGCAAGAAACTCCAGGGGAAGGAGGGGGGGGGGGGGGGGGGGGGGGGTTGTATTTGGGGATTTTAGAGATTCAAAGGCACATAGCAGCAGTCTTCAATGCAAATGGATATGGAGGTTCAATTGTGAATGTAGTTCTCTTTAGAGGGAGGTGAGTTGCACTAAATATGATCTACTAAACCCTTGGATCACTACTACTACCCCCCCCCCCCAAACCCACCCACATTGGCACTGCATCTGGAAACACATTCGGGCATGGTGAGATTTCTTCATGTTGAACTCCTCAGTAAAAGTGGGGAACAACAGAGAGGCTAGATTTTGGCATGATAGACGATACAACAACTTCCTACTAAAGATATCTACCCAGGCCTTATCAGCATTACCTCCCGTAAAGATGCTCTCATTTCTGATTTCTGATTTAAAGCAAGATCACAGCAAGTTTATCACCTTCAGAAGGAACTTAAATGATTGGAAATTAGAAAGGTACCCGAGTCTACTGAACCTTCTTAGTGGCTCCCCTTCTGCATCTTCTGCCCTAGAGAACCTTATTTGGGACAACCAAGAGCCATAAAAATGATGGTCGAGTACGATAATTCCGTTGTTCAAGAACAAGGGTGACATTCAGAATTGCAACAACTACAGGGTATCAAGTTACTAAGCCATACTATGAAAGTTTGGAGAGAGTGGTGGAGTTGAGGATGAGGAGGGATATGTCTGTCTCCCAGAATCAATTCGGATTCATGCCAGGGCGATAAGGAGATTGTTGGAGTTGTATAGGGACAACAAGAGAGACTTACACCTGGTGTTCATTGATCTAGAAAAGGCATATGATAGTCCCTAGGATGTCCTTTGTTGATGTTTGAAATCTAGAGGTGTACTAGTGGCATATATTAGGGCAATTAAGGGCATGTATGATGGAGTCAAAACTCATATTAGAACAATGGGAGGTGACTCAGAACACAATCCTATCGTGACGAGGGTGCACAAAAGGTGTTGCCTTAAGCCATAATGATGGACTTACTGACATGACATATTCAAAGAGAGGTGTCGTGGTAAGTAATTCTTAGATGACATAGTATTGATTGATGAGATGCATGGTGTAGTTAACGATAAGCTGAGAGTTTGGAGACAGACCCTAGAGTCCAATGATTTTAGGATAAGCAGGACTAAAAAAAGTACGTAAAATGCAAGTTCGGTGACTCATAAGGCGGAGAGACAAGTGAGGATCGATACACAGATATGCCTAAGAGAGAATTTCAAATGCCTTGGGTCCATAATCCAAGGAGATGGGGTTATTGATGATGATGTCTCACACTATATCGGTGCAGGGTGGATAAAATGGAGGCACACCTCCGGGGTACTTTGTGATAAGAATGTGTCATCGAGGTAGCCAAAAAAAAAATTGGGGGCCCTAGTGTCCCTGAACAATATTGTAGAACCAAATGATATCTCACTAAATTAACCTTAAAAATAACTCAACTCTTGTAGCATTAATGTGTTAAAATCAAATATTTGGATTAAACTATATCACAGAACATGAAATTCTCCATCTAAAAGTTTTGGGGGAAACACACTAGACTGTTAATATCCTTCCATAATAGCAATTGGAGGATAGATATAGTCAACTTGATCCTTATTCCAAAAAAGAATTAATTAGTTTATTAACAAGTTGATATTATTTTATTTTTTTGGTAAATTCAGTTTATAAATATGTTGATATACTCAGTGTTATCAAAGGCGCACTTTAAGCGCGCTTAAGCCCTGAAGCGAGGCTCAAAACGTGTTGAGCGCTTTGCCTCGCTTTATGTGTGCTTTAGTGTTGTCATCAAGGTTCTATGGCAAACATTTCCTTGCCAATGAGCCTCTTATGAAGAAGTGAAGCTAAATAATTGGTATTTCACTTTATCATAATTTTTTTCAATTTCTTAGGTCATATATTTGTCATTCATGTTTATAATTATTAGTCTTGGACTAAACATATATATTTATTCTTTTCTCCCTTTGCGCCTTTTATCGTTAAAGCCCATGCTTAATTTGCGCTTAAAGCCCCCAAAGACTTCAGAGCTTTTTTGCGCTTTTCGACCTTTGATAAACTGGATACTGCCTTAATAGTCTAATTGGTTCACTTCTAATGAGTATTATCTAATTTTGATGTATGGTTCTTTTCTTCAAATTTAAAATGTTATTCCACAAACTAATTAAGGTTGAACTAACTTTCCACTTCTTTCATACTCATAAATTACACCATGGAATAGGATATGCACAACTCTATACTAATTAAACTTTTTTTGGATAAGTAACTATTCTCCACTAAATTAATACTCCAATGGAGAAATTATAGAGCTAAGGCTTAATCCATTAGTCCTTAAAAGCTATTATTACGGGAAGGAAACCCTAATCTAAGGAGGCCAAATGTCACAACATCTTACTATAGACATTGTAAAATTACATGTACGTGACTTACAATACATAAACATGTAACTAAATATAAAAACAGTTTCAAATTTTCTCACCATTTAAGAAAAAAAAAACCTTGAAATAGATCTTGTTACAGGCAATTTTTGTTCAAGGTACTCGCTCAATTCCAAATTGATCCTTCGGAGCACACAAAGTGTCATATGCTAAATTTTCTGTTTTCGGACAATATATTAAGAAAAAAACTTTGATAAAATTAGTAAAAGTATGTCTTTAGTATTGTTGCCTGAGTCGCACAATATGTGCTAATACTTACCGTAAAAGTGAATATTGTTTTGATGCAAACGAAAAAGGAATGGATATTGTAATTAGGATGTATAAGTTTCCAAATTATGGTGTAAAACAAGAGTCTTTCTGAATGTTATCTGGTATAATGAGTTAAAGGGTTTTACGAGGAAACTTTGGGCAAATTACACTCTAATATTTGTTATCTTCCCTTTCCTTTTTTTTGGGGGGATAAATGAAACAATTTACTAACCATATTGGGAAGTGTACAACACCCAAAAAAGAAATCTAATGCCCAAAGAAGAAAACCCTCCAAAGTGTGAAGTCCTACACCCTCGAGATATTTTCTTGAAAGTCATATTAATTACAATTTACATTGTTCTTCCTCGTGGATTTTGCTTTACACTTGACACCTTTTGCATCATGCTCCCACTTTACTGTGTGTTTCTCCTACCAACTAGATTTGCACTCACAATTGATTCAAACAGGCACCCTGCTACTCATGATCTCCAACTTCCTCCTTATTTATTTTCTATAGAATGGATTACTCTCTCCAAGGTGACATTTGCAACACCAATTTCTTCTATTCCACATGCACCCTAGATTTACGCAACTTTCCCTTGTATATTCACTAATGCTGCAGAGAAATTTTAGTTATTTGTATTTCTTGCATCCACTGGATGCTTTGTTTTTAATACAACTCTTCATCAAAAAAGAAGTTATTTGTATTCTCTTTTTGTTATAATTAATATTGTGAATATGAGCTAGATAAACAACAATCATGATTGTGCAATCTGCGAAGTCCAAAGATGCCCCTCGAGAATATGCACTGACAGTGGAGACATAGATTGAATGATAAAACTGACAAAAAAAGAATATTTTATTTCATATTCATGGATGGCATTATTCGAAAACGCTTTAATCAACAACGAGATTTGTAATTAATTTTACATAATAGTATTAACCTGTATAATAATACCAATCAAATATCTAATAAATTGAATGACGAAACTCACGACGGAGTTAACGCTAAACTGGAGGATTGGAGACTGATTCATTTCGTAGAGTATATTAGAAAAAATAATTCATGCATTAGCTTTGTGTGTTATTAGTATCTTGCTTGGTACACTTTTTTAGCCTATGTGAAACTTGTGTATTGAGGTATGTATCACTAATACCTTTCATGTATTAGTAATACAAAGGGTTTCAACACATGCATTAGATTGATTAATGACATATTTACCCCTCAAATTCCTCTCAAAACATTTCACATTTCCCAAAGCTAGAGAGTGGAGGGTATTTTTGTAAACAAACATCTTTTTGTAGAAGTTATGCAAGGCTTGCTATTTTTAATACATCAAACTAAATAGTGTATAAGAAATAATGTCATCATAACTAATACCAGCATTACTACTGCAAGCACTACTAATACACCATATTTAGCACAATTCTTATACACTCTACCAAACAACCCCTAAGGGTTTTAGGTTGAGAATGACCAAGACAACATACCTGGAGTGCAAGTTCAGTGATGTGCGTGAGGTTGACATGGAAGTGAGGCTTGATACACAGGTCATTCAAAAGAGAGATAGTTTGAAGTATCTAGGGTCTATTATCCAAGGAAATGGAGAGACTGACGAGGATGTCAATCACTGCATTACTACAAGGTGGATGAAATAAAGGCTCGCATTTGGAATTTTGTGTGATAAGAAGGTGTCACTAAAACTTGAAGGCAAGTTCTGCTGGTTAGACCTGCTTTGTTGTATGAAGCGGACTATTGGCCGATATAGAACTCACACGTTTAGAAAATGAAAGCGGCGGTGATGAGGATGTTATGATGGTATGTATGGGCATACTAGAAAAGACAGGATTAAAAATGACGATATTTGATACAAGGTGGGAGTGACTTCAGTGGAAAACAAGATGAGAGAAGCAACATTGAGATGGTTCTGGCATGTGATGAGGAGATGCACGAATACCCAGTGCAAAGGTGTGAGAGGTTAGCTATGGATGGATTCAAGAAAGGTAGAGGTAGAGATTAAAGGTGATTAGACAAGACATGGCACAATTGCAGCTCATTGAACACGTGATCTTAGATAGGAAGATGTGGAAGACACGGATTAGGGTAGGAGTGTCTTGATTTGTTGTCCATTCTAGTAAATCGTAGTATTACTCTTGTTTCTTGTTTTATGGTTTCTGTTATTGTATGTTGTTTTGTATGTTTGTGTAGTTCGATTGTAGTATTATTTTGTTGTAGTATTGTTTTGCTACTATTTGTTGTTTTATTACCGTTTGTTGCTTCCTTTATTTCTATTACTTTTTTTTCTAGACTATTTTTATCTTGAACCGAGGGTCTATCAAAAACCACCACTCTACCTTTGAGGTAGAGATTAGGTCTCCGTACACTCTACCCTCCCCAGACCCCACTTCGTGAGACTACATTGGGTATGTTGTTGTTGCTTACCTTTTCCTCCTCTCGTTTGCGTTCCTTTTCCTTTGCTTTTTCCTGCAACCATGCAACATATTCCTCAAAGACTGCCCTTGAGATTGTCTCTTCACCAATAGCTCTGAAAGTAGTGAAATTAACAGAAGGTATAATGATCCATATAGTGAAACCAAAAATGGAGTTCTAATAAATAATAATAAAGCAACTAAAATGGGAAAAAAGAAGTCACCTGAACTCTGAACTGTCCTCTACAAGTTCTTTGGTCTCCTCCCAACTAGAGGAATCAGTTATTTCCTAGAAGGACCCAAATCACAAAGTGAGCAACAAATACAAAGGTGAAGTAGGAAAATAGGACAACTCAATAAATCTTTTCCACAATATTTAACATGCCTTGATGGAACTGAGCTTGTCGGTAAAATCTTTTGCAAGCCTTTGACGCTTTTTAGCTTCTTTCTCTTCCTTTTCCTTTGCTCTCTCAACTAGATCCTCAAAAATAAGCTGCAATCAAGCAACAAAGACATTTGGCAAACAGCATAACGACAGCAAAGTTCTTCACCTCGTAAATATACACACAATACTACATTATCAGAACAACCATACTGAGGACATCAGTAGACAAACGCAACAACAACAGGCCTCATTTTTTAAGGAAAAATTAAATTATTCAACTGACAGAAATTCACAGGCAAATGCGCTCCAATAAAATAGTCTGCCTCACATATAGAAGCGCTATTGTTTTAAAAGTTGAAGCAACTGAACAAGTAGCTGTATATTCTGGTCAACAAATGAGACAGCATACATGCTGTATGCCAGAGAAAAACTATAGATGGGTTAGCATTCAGTTTCCCACAAGTATGTCTAAGTAGATCTGCAACTTTAAGACACTGAGAGATGTTTGATAAGCAAAATCCCCAGATAAAATTACTTGGAAGCTTTATACATGTTCAGGATATCCCAACCAAGCAAACAAGGTATTAATCCCATGAAATGTCCTTGTTTCCCCTTATTTTTCATTTAGTGTGCCAGGTCGCTCCCTCATTTTCCTCTCTTCCTCTTTCATTTATCTCTCCCCTACACCATTTCTGCACGAACAAAGACATTCAACAAGGTAATGAACTTCATCCACTCTTAGTCCCCTAGTTAAAGCCAGTGCAGAGGACTGTGGATTGCAGTCCTCATTCCCTGCTACAAATAATAAAAGACAGTAATATACCACCAAATACCAATTATAAATAGGTGATGCTAGTGAGGCATCGTTGGACCAGTTAAAATTATATCCAATGAGACTCCTCAATTAAACATCCCCCAGCTTACACAGTGAAGTAAGGTAATAACTGGTACCTTTTAGGAATAGTGAGAAGGCGCTCTCAGTTGAAAACATAGAAGGAAGTGAAGTCGAAGACCCTGAAATGCTGCCTCCCTATTACTCATGTGGTCCATGGATAGAAACAAATAGGAGACCTTCTGATGGGATATAGATCGACTACGTACATTTGACGAACAGCCTCATATTTCAAATTTCTTTTTTGGGCACTTATGAGGTTCCAATGTGTGTAGGAAGCATGGTATCGTTCATAGAGTAGAATCAAACTATGTTATAGCTTCTTTACTTCCTGGTATATTGCTTTTATATGGGAGATTTTTTGGTATTAATTTAATTATTCACCTATATAAAAAATTAAGTTGAATTTTGCAAAATGCTTATAAAATATGGTGCCAGGGAACATTATGAATAGAGTTGTGTGTGTGGGGCGGGTTGGGGTAGGGTGGGAAGAATATGACCTATTCCTGGCATGTGGGAGTGCTTGGAAATTCTACTTTCATGGGATGTGAGAAAACTTGATGAAATGGAGATAAGGAGAATTTATGTTGTTACTCACTTAAGAAACCATGGGAACAAGGTGGTGTGAGGTTTAGGAGGTGCACAACGATCAATGCAGGAGGGGTCTATCTAGTGTGAGTTTTTGGGGAGAAAATGGGAAGTGCTTTGATGGAGTAGGAGATCCCATGGGTGACAGGTGGCCTGCTTTAATACTATAAGGTTTCACGAGAAGAGGTAAGGATGTAAGACGGTGTCTAGGATCATGGAGTAGTTCACGAAGTTTATTGATAAGCATCTACCCTATTGACCTTTCTTTAACATGAGCTAAATTCACTTGGACCAAGGCAGAAAAGTAAACATCGAGATCAAGACTTGGTAGATTTTTGGTGTCCACCAACTAGGAGATGGATCTCGATGTGTTACAAACTATGTTGCTTGGACTCTTCAAAAATATTGATAAAAGTAGTGCATCTTTTAAAGAATCTGACACGAGTGCAACAACATTTTTGGAGAGTCCGAGCAACACTGGTTTCAAAATCCCTTATGGGTTGTGACCTTGGACCATTCATTGATCATGCTAGATGAAAGGCGAGAAGAGACATGAGAGCCCTTTACAAGTTCGAGAATATGTGGTTGAAAGCAACTGACTTCAAAGATAGAGTGGCAGAACAGTGGAATAGCTAAAAAGTGACGGACAACTTGTCATTTAACTCGCAAAGAAGTTGAAGATGATTTAATGAGATATACAAGTGCAAAATAGAAAGATTTTTAAGAGGGTACAGATTAAAGTGTAACACCTCGGAACTTGGAAATAAGGGAGAAAATTAATTTTGGGCAGAGGTCTGTATCTGCGGGCCGTAGATAGCGATCGCAAGAAGTGGGAAAATAATTTTCTAAAATCAAGTCTCAAAAATATTTTTACGGTTCACCAGGACGGTTCGTCAACCTATGTATGAGTAGGTCTCGTAGGCCACTACTAGACTTAGTGAAATTTTAAGGGGTAAAGTTGGTTTCTACGGTTGGCATGTACGGACTGTAGGAAGACCTTCGAGTCGTACATGGGTTCCGTCAAAAGTTGGTCCAAATAATAATTTTTGAATCTTTCTACAGTTGACCAGTACAATCTGTAGAAAGACCTACAGATCGTAGGTCCAAACTGTAGGTCAAATCTGGCAATTTTAAAGGGCTTTTGGGTCTTTTCCTAATTATTTTAACCCAATACTATGTTGTTCTGCCTTCTACCCTAAGCCCTATATAAACGTTTTGAACCCCCAAATTACCCATTCACAATTCATTCTCCTAAATTCCCAAAACTTCACCAAATTCATCCTCCCAAATTCTCTCAAGTCTATGGAAGAAGAAGAAGAGCTAGGGTTCCATTTAAGTCTCCAAATTCTCCATTTTTCTTGGGCTTAAAGGATCAAGGTATGTGTGTACTCACCCATGGAGTCCTTTCTTCCTGGGGTCCCCAAAGATTTCAATTTTCCAAATCAATTTTCAATTGATCAAATTAGGGTTTCAATTCAATGAATGTGGGTTTCATCTAATTATGATTGATTATGGTTTAATTAAGTCTTCTAATGCATGAATTGATGTTAATACATGATATTTAGTTGAAATTTGCATTGACCCATGCCTAAATTATGTTTTCCAACTATGATCCTCTGATGAACCTATGAATCCATGAATTATGAAATGACGAAGATATGCATGTTTTATGAAATGATTATAAATGACTTGGGGATGCTTTGAAAGAAAAGTATCAATGCTATTGTGAAAGGATTTCTAAGTATTTCTCACAAAAGAATTCGCATTGGTGAAAGGTTTTCTCATCCATGTTGAAACATAAGGATCTATTCTATGCACTCAAACTGGGGCCCATCTGCAGTGAGAGATGACTTGCACATGGAAGCTTTAATTGTGGAAAAGCCTAATAACTTAGAAATTGGGCCTGTAGAGCCCAATAACACAAATATGGACTCACTGCCCACAAAGGGGAAATTTATCTCAAGCCCAAGGAGTCAAGATTCCAGTAAAACAAACAAGCTCTTTACAGATCCTTTTGTTGATCAATTATTCACAATGGCAGATGCTTTTGAGGGGAGGAATTTTGTCCTCTTCAATGGAGAAAAGGAGAAAGGACTCTGCATGGGGAAAAAGAAGAAGAAGGGCAGCCGATGGAGAGGTAACCAACTTTTACTAAAAAGAGCTAAGGGTGATACTTCTACAAAAAGTTTGGTAATCCATAAAGATGAAGTCAGGGAAAAACAAAGAGAAGTTGTGGATGATGATTTCTCTGAAGCTGTAGAAGGCATGTATAGCAAACATGAACCAATCCCTTTACAGATTGATAATAGTGCAAATGAAGAGGAGGCTTCAATAGAAGCAACTAAATGGGTACAAGCCAACATGATCAAATTGAGTCAGCAATTTGGGGTGGATATTAGAGGATACAGACAGGAAGCTTTGGAACTACTAATGAAGCTAGATCGAAGAAGGGAGGAAAGGAAGAATAAGGGGGAAGCTTCAGGGATCTCATCTCCAAAATATACCGTTCCAAAAGACGTTAGGAACCTATTTTTTGTTGTAAATTTCAAGAATGGGGAACCTAGAACTAGAGGGTGGGTTTCTTTCAATATAATGGCAGACCAGGCTATGTGTTGGCAGAAAAGCTGAAATTGCTCAAGGGGAAGTTGAAGGAATGGAGTAGAGAAAACAGGGGAAACTGGAGGCAAAGAAAAGAGGATATTTTGGCCCAAATATCAAACTGGGAAGCTGTGCAGGAAGTAAGACCACTCACTGATGATGAAGTGTTGCAGAAGACTCACCTGGGTTTGGAATATGAAGACGTAGCAAAAAATGAGGAGATCGCTTGGAGACAAAGGTCAAGGATCCAATGGCTGAAAGAGGGAGACAAAAATACAAAGTTTTTTCATAGAATTGCTACTGCAAATAGAAGGGTTCAATTCTATAGATCAACTAAATGTGGATGGCACTGAAATAAATGATCCTAACAGTATTAAAGAAGAGGTGCAGAGTTTCTACAAGGAGCTATGTAAAGAGACTGAGCAATGGAGACCAGATCTAAATCTACATGGAGGAACAAAAATTACTGACGAAGAACAGGCATGGCTGCAGAGACCACTTGAAGAAGAGGAAATCGTGAAATGCCTTAACATGTGTGCTATGGAGAAGGCTCCTGGTCCAGATGGTTTCCCATGGTTTTCTTCAAAACTTTCTGGGACACCTTGAAGAAGGACATCATAGATACTGTCAATTTTTTCCACACCAGCCAAATTTTTGAGAAAAGCTTCAATGCAACCTTCATAGCATTAATTCCAAAGAAACCAGGTGCCACAGAGTTAAAAGACTATAGACCTGCTAGTCTGGTAGGGAGGCTCAAAACAGTGGTAGATAAGCTAATCAACAACCATCAGATGGCATTCATAAAGGGAAGATAAATCATGGATGCTGCATTATTAGCCAGTGAGTGCATAGATGCAAGAAGGAAAAATGGTATTCCTGGAATAATGTGTGAGCTTGACATACAAAAAGCTTATGATCATGTGAACTGGGACTACCTCCTCATATACTAAGGCAAATGGGATTTGGAGATAAATGGGTGAAATGGATGGAAGTTTGTATCAAAACAGTTAGATTCTATGTTCTTGTGAATGGTGAGCCTATTGGGTTTTTTGCCTCTGAAAGGGGTTTGAGACAAGGAGACCCACTCTCTCCTTTCCTATTTATTTTAGCTATGGAGGGGTTTGACAGTATGATGAGGATTGCAATCCAAAAGAGATGGATCACAGGTTTCCAGATGAACAACAGAATGGGAGAGGGTAAGGAGATATGCCATCTATTGTATGCAGATGACACCATCATATTTTGTGAGCCAACAGTGGATCAAATTAGGTTTATCAGACTAATTTTGATACTCTTTCAGAGTGCTTCAGGGTTGAAAGTCAACTGGGGAAAGAGCAGCCTTTTTCAAGTTTTGGAGGTTCCTCAGGTTCAGAGCTTGGCCAACATACTAGGATGCAGAATAGAAAAGCTACCAACCACTTATATTGGTATGCCCCTAGGCTATAAACACAAAGCACTAGAGATATGGGATGGGATTCTAGAGAAAACTGAGAGGAAGTTAGCTAAGTGGAAGGCCCAGTACCTATCAATGGGGGGTAGATTGATCTTGATAAACTCTGTCCTTGATTCACTACCTACTTATGTGATGTCACTTTTTCCAATCCCAGCAAAAGTTGTGAAAAAACTGGATAAGATGAGGAGGAAGTTTTTGTGGCAAGGGAATAAAGAGGGGAAAGGTTACTGTTTGGTGAAATGGGAAACAGTGTTGCTTAGTAAAAATGATGGGGGTCTGGGAATCAGAAATCTTAGGCTGCAAAATGAGAGTCTTCTATTGAAATGGTTATGGAGATACATCAATGAGGATAAGGCATTGTGGAAGGAAGTCATTGTGTCTAAGTATGGTGAAGCTAACCCATGGTGCACGGAAATGGTAACTGATACCTATGGAGTGAGAGTATGGAGAACAATTAGGAATTTATGGCAATTAATGGAAGACATATTTCCCTCAAGGTTGGCAATAGAGCAAAGACAAAATTTTGGAGAGATAGGTGGTTTGATCAAACTCCTTTAAAGGATGCTTTCCCTGACCTATTTCTTATTTGTGTAAACCCTGAGGTGACAATCCAAGAGTGCTGGTCCACACAGGGGTGGGATATCTCTTTTAGGAGGCGTTTAAATGATTGGGAGATAGAGAGAGTAGCCCTGTTACTGGGAAAAATAGGGCAAGTTTCTATTAGCAGTACAGAGGTTGATATACCTCTTTGGAAACACAATGGTAATGGAATATTTTCTGTAAAGAGTGCCTACACAAGAGGTCTCCAGGTGACTAATACAAATACTCAATGCAAGTGGAATTATTTCTGGAAAAGCAGCATTCCTACCAAAGTTAAGTGCTTCACTTGGTTGGTTATCAAAAGGGCCTGCCTAACCCAAGAAGTGCTACAGAAGAAGAAAAGACAATTGGTTTCTAGGTGTTTTCTGTGTATGGTGACTGAGGAGACAAACAAGAACCTTTTTTTGCATTGCAAGTACACTGCTCAGTTGTGGAATTTGTTTCTCAACATTACTGGCTATAGCTGGGCCATGCCTGAGCATACATCAGACCTTAGCTGCTGGATGAGAAGAGGGGGAAGTAAGAGCCAAAAGAGATGGTGGAGATTGATTCCCTCATGTATATGGTGGTCAGTATGGAGGGAGAGAAATGTCAGATGTTTCAAAGATAGGTCCAATCCCATCATAAAGTCAAATGGAATTGTATTGTATCTTTACTCTTTTGGTGTAAATAATTATGTATAGAAGATACTGATCAGATTATAGATCTGATAGGGAGTCTGTAGTTTAACTTTTTTGGTGGTGGCCAGCATATCCTTAATGCTGAGGAATACAAACTTACTAGTTTCAAAAAAAAGGATCTATTCTATGTTTTGATCTTGAAATCTATGGATTGGTATTGATCATTGCCTTTCCTTATGTTAAATTGATATTTGACTTTTATCAATTTCGTTAGAATTTAGACTTAGCACCAAGAGGGCTTTGAGGTGGAGATTCAAATAGGATCTCTAGTAGCAACCTCTAGTCCCAAACTATATGCTCCCGTAGGATTGTCTTAAATGACCTAGCTAGTGGATCCACTTTAGTAAATGATGATATGTACGGATTCTACCTTAGCACGTAGTTTCCCCTTCTTTCGATATGAGGGATATACCGGATTCCATGATATAGCTCTTATGGTCTTATTGTCGGTTAAAGCTAATATCCCACAAAATGATTATGTTTTCTATGAAGCTTTTCTTATGTCCTTTATGTTAATGTACTTGACCATGTTTTCATGATTTCCATGGTATTTCTTCTTTAAAGCTTTTAAATGTTTTAATATGATCATGCCTACACGTTTTAAGTCATTTATGCTATCATGCCTATGTTTATGCATATTGCCTCATACTTGGTACATTCCATGTACTAACGCATACTTGTGCCTACATTATCCAATGAATGTAGGGTCCAATGCTCCTATCTCTCATACTTGTGGCTAGTCAGTTCTATAGACTTTGAAGATTGGTGAGTCCTCATGTTCCGAGGACCGAGACTCCTTTTATTGCTTTATGTCATTTCCATTTAAAAACTTTGTATGTGATATATGGGTTACGTCCCAATCACGTTCCTTACGATATATTAGATGGCTTTGAGACTTATGTTAGACTTTCGTTTTTGTCCAACTCTTTTGAATGAAATGCTATCTTTTGAACTCTTTACTTCTATTTTCTTGTATGATGTATGCTAAGTGGCTTGTGTAGGGCCTCTCGGGGTCCCATACGCCATGTTACGCCTAGGGTATACTTTGGGTCGTGACATAAAGTGAGGAAGATAATTAATGAATGGAAAGAAGAAGAGAGGGCGAAAGAGGTGAAAGATTTAGAGGAAAGGGAAGAAAAGAGGAAGGAGGACTTGAAGAGTTAGCTAGCCAAAGAGCCTAGTTAAGACAAAATCGTGGGTTTGTGCTTAGTGAAGAGGGATTGACACAAAATTCTTTCACATGGTAGTCATAGCAAATAGCAGGAGAAATACTATTGAGTGAGTGAATAACAGTGAATGAGGTAGTCTTTGAGAGGGAGGAAGAGGTAAAAGAAGTCATAGTCGCTTTTATGAGCATTTATTTAAAGAGGAGATAGGTTGGAGGTCAAATGAGGAGACAATTTGATCATATAAGGAAAGATAACTGGGAGTCATTCGAGAGGGTGATTGGAGACGAGGAAGTGAGAGAGCATGTGGAGTAGAGCTGTCAATATAGACAAGCCCAGCGCAGCCCCACCTAAAACAGCTCACATGGGCTTTGAAATTTGAAAAGTTGGGTTGGGTTGGCCCACCACTTGGATGGCCCTTAAAATGGCTAGCCAAGCCCAAGCTCATGTCAATTATCAGTATTGGGAAGGCTTCAAAGGAATTTATATGGGACTCAATAGATAGCGCTAGGAACTTTTACTTAGTTTGAGGAAAATTGTTAGGAGCCCAGCAAGTCAAGCGGTCTTGGGATGAAATATCTTCAGGTTCTTACCAAAACCTTTAGGAAATGTCTACGCAGATATAGGATGAGGACAAAAAACATCACTTCCTTTCAAGTGCGGCATGTAAGGGATATTTTCAAGGGCAGGAAATAGTCTAATGATGATTACTTTTAGGGTTGAGGAAGGGAGCACGACCACTTCTTTAAATTTGGGGGGGGGGGGGGGGGGGGGGGGGTTAGGATGATGCACTAACATTCACATTTTCTAACGGCAATAGAATTTTCTACAGAATGAGATGATACATAGTCCAACAAGTTCAAAGGTTGCAAGAAGGAAGATCTAGCAAACTTGAGGTTCAGAAGGAACCTCTAAGATTTGAAGGTAGGCGGAGCTCCAAAGTAACGTCCAGCTACTCTATGACGAAGTTCCTTACATGATGGTCAAGATTCTTAGACGTTAGGGGGTACCGCTTCATGGTTTAAGTAGTTAAGCCACATGAAGCTATATTGTAGGGCTTCTTGGGACGGAGGTTATACAGCATAAAGGAAGAAAACACTTGTGTCCAAGAAGGTGATGACACGATGAAGTGATTGTTTTGTTACTTTTTAATAAGGTGACTATTCAGAAAGAAAAAAAACACAAAAGGGTGGGACCTATTACGAAAAAAGAGAAAACAATTGCTTCTTATATATGACTAAGGTTATCACTGTGACTTCTTCTTCATTTCTTTTTTTTCTTGGTTGTTGTTGCGGCTTCTTTTATTATTCTCCTCTCTGTTTCATTGCTTCTGCAGCTTCAACCTTATTTTCTTTGTCTTTTTTTTAAAAATTTTAGTTTGTTAATTACTTTTATTTGTTTTTTTGCTTTTTCCACATAAGTCAAATGGACATATCTATTCTTTCAGTTTCAAAATATTTTGATGATCTTTTTTAATAATGAAAAAACAATTCAGCTTATAAATTGACTAATGTTGTAGCGTTTTTCCTTCTTTCTCAGTTTTCAAAAAGTTAGCATACCGAAAGAGAAGCCCAAAATAGTTTCAACTTATTCTACTAATCTTTTATTTATTTATAAAAATAAGCTGATAAATCTTTTGTGCAATGTTGAAGCGAGCATTTCACGTTTCTCTTAAAGCAATAATGTCCCTAGTCACTTTTTCCCGCTGCTCTTAAAAAACATTGATGAGTTCCTTCATTTGGTTGGTGGTAGCACGGGGAGTGATTTTTATTTTATTTTGTTATTTTGAGCAGCAAATATATCCATTATAAACAAAGAACTACACCAAAGGTGTAATTATTACTAGTAGTCATCATATGAGCAAAACCTACCACCTTTTTTTCTTTTTTTGAGAAGGTAACATTTGTGTATATTCATTATTTACAACTTGTCAAAAAGGTAAGAGAACTGAATCTGAATCCTAAAAGGAACCTAGGATATCTATAATGAATTCAGCGTCCTCTAAATAGATTTGCTTGCACCAAAAGCAAAAAATCCTAATACAATTTAGTTTGATCTTTTGAAGATCACAACTTTTGGTCTCAAAACATCTAGCATTCCTTTCTTTCCAAACAATCCACCAAATACAGGCTCAGACAATCCTCCATCTATCTCTATCTGCCGCTCCCACCCCTACTTCTCCCCAGTTGTACAAAAGATGTGTGATTATGCTACTCATAGCCCAAGCAAAACCCCTGAACCTAATGAAAATCCTCCACAACTGGGATGTTATCTTGTACTAGAGACACAGATGATTGACTGTGTCAACCTCTTCCCCACATAAATAGCATCTAGAACACATGGAGAACTTCCTATTCTTATGAGTTTCATGTGTTAAACTTGCTTCTCTTTCCAGAAGCCAAGGGAAACATGACACCTTGAAAGGGATTTTAGGTTTCCAAGTCTACTTCCAAGGCCAAAGAGGTTGTTGTCCACCTTGATTTAGCAACTTATATGCAAAGTTTACCTTGAATGTGCCTTTGTTATTTCTGCTCCACCATAATCTATCATGTTCATCCCTTGTTCCTGTAAAAACTTTCAACCTTCCAAAAAAATCCTTCACAGTCTCAATACTATTGAGTGAGTGAATAACAGTGAATGAGGTAGTCTTTGAGAGGGAGGAAGAGGTAAAAGAAGTCATAGTCGCTTTTATGAGCATTTATTTAAAGAGGAGATAGGTTGGAGGTCAAATGAGGAGACAATTTGATCATATAAGGAAAGATAACTGGGAGTCATTCGAGAGGGTGATTGGAGACGAGGAAGTGAGAGAGCATGTGGAGTAGAGCTGTCAATATAGACAAGCCCAGCGCAGCCCCACCTAAAACAGCTCACATGGGCTTTGAAATTTGAAAAGTTGGGTTGGGTTGGCCCACCACTTGGATGGCCCTTAAAATGGCTAGCCAAGCCCAAGCTCATGTCAATTATCAGTATTGGGAAGGCTTCAAAGGAATTTATATGGGACTCAATAGATAGCGCTAGGAACTTTTACTTAGTTTGAGGAAAATTGTTAGGAGCCCAGCAAGTCAAGCGGTCTTGGGATGAAATATCTTCAGGTTCTTACCAAAACCTTTAGGAAATGTCTACGCAGATATAGGATGAGGACAAAAAACATCACTTCCTTTCAAGTGCGGCATGTAAGGGATATTTTCAAGGGCAGGAAATAGTCTAATGATGATTACTTTTAGGGTTGAGGAAGGGAGCACGACCACTTCTTTAAATTTGGGGGGGGGGGGGGGGGGGGGGGGGGGTTAGGATGATGCACTAACATTCACATTTTCTAACGGCAATAGAATTTTCTACAGAATGAGATGATACATAGTCCAACAAGTTCAAAGGTTGCAAGAAGGAAGATCTAGCAAACTTGAGGTTCAGAAGGAACCTCTAAGATTTGAAGGTAGGCGGAGCTCCAAAGTAACGTCCAGCTACTCTATGACGAAGTTCCTTACATGATGGTCAAGATTCTTAGACGTTAGGGGGTACCGCTTCATGGTTTAAGTAGTTAAGCCACATGAAGCTATATTGTAGGGCTTCTTGGGACGGAGGTTATACAGCATAAAGGAAGAAAACACTTGTGTCCAAGAAGGTGATGACACGATGAAGTGATTGTTTTGTTACTTTTTAATAAGGTGACTATTCAGAAAGAAAAAAAACACAAAAGGGTGGGACCTATTACGAAAAAAGAGAAAACAATTGCTTCTTATATATGACTAAGGTTATCACTGTGACTTCTTCTTCATTTCTTTTTTTTCTTGGTTGTTGTTGCGGCTTCTTTTATTATTCTCCTCTCTGTTTCATTGCTTCTGCAGCTTCAACCTTATTTTCTTTGTCTTTTTTTTAAAAATTTTAGTTTGTTAATTACTTTTATTTGTTTTTTTGCTTTTTCCACATAAGTCAAATGGACATATCTATTCTTTCAGTTTCAAAATATTTTGATGATCTTTTTTAATAATGAAAAAACAATTCAGCTTATAAATTGACTAATGTTGTAGCGTTTTTCCTTCTTTCTCAGTTTTCAAAAAGTTAGCATACCGAAAGAGAAGCCCAAAATAGTTTCAACTTATTCTACTAATCTTTTATTTATTTATAAAAATAAGCTGATAAATCTTTTGTGCAATGTTGAAGCGAGCATTTCACGTTTCTCTTAAAGCAATAATGTCCCTAGTCACTTTTTCCCGCTGCTCTTAAAAAACATTGATGAGTTCCTTCATTTGGTTGGTGGTAGCACGGGGAGTGATTTTTATTTTATTTTGTTATTTTGAGCAGCAAATATATCCATTATAAACAAAGAACTACACCAAAGGTGTAATTATTACTAGTAGTCATCATATGAGCAAAACCTACCACCTTTTTTTCTTTTTTTGAGAAGGTAACATTTGTGTATATTCATTATTTACAACTTGTCAAAAAGGTAAGAGAACTGAATCTGAATCCTAAAAGGAACCTAGGATATCTATAATGAATTCAGCGTCCTCTAAATAGATTTGCTTGCACCAAAAGCAAAAAATCCTAATACAATTTAGTTTGATCTTTTGAAGATCACAACTTTTGGTCTCAAAACATCTAGCATTCCTTTCTTTCCAAACAATCCACCAAATACAGGCTCAGACAATCCTCCATCTATCTCTATCTGCCGCTCCCACCCCTACTTCTCCCCAGTTGTACAAAAGATGTGTGATTATGCTACTCATAGCCCAAGCAAAACCCCTGAACCTAATGAAAATCCTCCACAACTGGGATGTTATCTTGTACTAGAGACACAGATGATTGACTGTGTCAACCTCTTCCCCACATAAATAGCATCTAGAACACATGGAGAACTTCCTATTCTTATGAGTTTCATGTGTTAAACTTGCTTCTCTTTCCAGAAGCCAAGGGAAACATGACACCTTGAAAGGGATTTTAGGTTTCCAAGTCTACTTCCAAGGCCAAAGAGGTTGTTGTCCACCTTGATTTAGCAACTTATATGCAAAGTTTACCTTGAATGTGCCTTTGTTATTTCTGCTCCACCATAATCTATCATGTTCATCCCTTGTTCCTGTAAAAACTTTCAACCTTCCAAAAAAATCAATCACAGTCTCAATTTCCCAACCATTGAAAATCCTTCTAAGTTCTAAATTGGAATTCATGCATGTTGTGTCCAAACCTTAGCTACACTCACTTGTTTATTCACTACCAAGTCATGCATCTCTGGAAAGATACTTTCAAACTAGTACTGCCCAACCATTTATCCTCCCAAAATGAAGTCTTAAGAGCACAAGATTATGATAGACTGCCACAGGCTTACCCCATATGGTGTAAGAGCCTCCTTTGTCATCCACTTGTTCCCCTCTCTATATTTTGCTTGAATTACTTTAGCCCAGTATGGTTGAGGCTCTTGAGAATACCTCCATAACCACTTTAGTCTAAGGGCTTTGCTCTGCTTTTTCAAATTTCTTACTCCTAGATCCCATGTTTCTTCCGAGAGAACCTTGTTCCACTTGACTAAATGTTGGACAGTGGAATCATTTTCCTCCGTCCCTTTCCATAAGAAATCCTCCTAATTTTATCCAGTCTCTATATCACTCCATCAAGAATGGGGAAGATGGACATCGTGTAAGTAGGCAAGGCATCCAAAACTGAATTAATGAAAGTGACCCTACCTCCCAAGGAGATATATTGAGATTTCCATATTGTAAGCTTCTTCTCACACTTTTCAATCACTAGGTTCCAGATGTTCAAAGCCTTCGATTTGGCACCCAAGGACAGATAAAATGGTAGGCAAAAAACCTACTTCCCCTCCCAAAATCCAAGATAGATCCTCCATATTAGAGACATTATTAATAGGGTATAACTGACTCTTTCTCTGATTTATATGCAAACCTAAGACTCCTTCAAACCGTACCAAGATTGATCTTAAAACCAATAGTCGTCTCTCATTAGCATCACAAAATATTAAGGTGTCATCTGCATATGGTAAATGAGTAACTTCCATGTTGCCATTTGATATTGAGGTTTGAGTAGTGGCTACCTCAAACCCTTGAGGCATTCATTCTCTCTGGCCACCTTTATCATGTCATTTAGGCCCTCCATAACAATGATAAAAAGGAGAGGAGATAGGGGATCTCCTTGCCTCAGACCCCTTGAGCAGGGAAAAATACCTTCAAGTGCAGCATTTATGATGAGTAGAATCTAACAATGGAGATGCAATACTTGATCCACTAAATACACCTCCTTACGAAACCCATACATGCAAGCATCTTCAACAAAAACTTCTAATTCACATGGTCATATGCCTTTTCTATGTCCAGTCTACATAAAAATTCTTGAATCTACTACTTCATCTGAAAGTAGAATGGCATCCATTATTTGTCGATTTTTAATGAATGCCATCTGTTGAGCATCTACTAGCTTGTCAACCACTTACTTCAGTCTTTCCGTCAGCACTTTGGATAATAGCTAATATACACTTCCTATAGGCTGATGGGCCTAAAATCTCTGGAGTTCCTTGGCACCATTCTTCTTTGGGTTCAGAGCAATGTAGGTGGCATTAAAGCTCTTCTCAAAGATATTGTGAGAATGGAAATTCTTAAAGGTATCCATGATATCCTTCTTCGCTACATACCAACAATTGATAAAAAGACCCCATTATGTAGCTATCTGGACCAGGAGCTTTGTCCATGGCACACATCTTCAGACATGCTAGTACTTCTTGCTCCTCAAACTCCCTTTGTAACAGTTCATTTTCAGTTTCGTGACCATTGGACAGTTGATTAGGTTGCTGAAAGGTCTTCTATATGAGGTTCTCAATGGATCCTTCATTGCTTCATCTTGAATCATCAGTTGATCAATGTTAATGCATCTTTTGTGTGCATTGGCCACTTTGTGAAAATACTTCATATTTTTGTCCCCCTCTTTCAGCCACAAAGCTCTTGATCTTTGTCTTCATGCTATCTCTTCTAAGATGTTGTTCATAGTCCATAATCAAAGATGCCTTCATTGCTGATTCTTCTTCTGTTAGGACTCTATTCTCCATTACCGCATCCAAAATAGCTAATTGACTTAGGATTTGGACCCTTTGTAACCCTACGTTGCCCAAGTTGGTTCTACTCCACTCCTTCAATTTGCCTTTCAGGGTCTTGAGCTTACACCCAAGGATATAATCAGGCTTACCAATGATTACAAGAGACTCCCACCATTCTCTAATTTTTTCCACAAAGCCCTTTATGTTGAGCCACCAGCCACCAATTATCAAACTTGAAATAAGATTTGTTGTGGCCCCAAATTCCACATTGTAGAGCAATGGGACAATGATTAGAGCACAATCTTTGTAGCACCACTAGTTGAATTCTGTTGAAGCTATCATCCCACTCCTTGGAAATTAAGATCCTATCAATTCTAGAAGCAACATTGTTATTGTCCCCTTTAAATAATCAAAACCTACCACCTAAACCTCATAAATAATCAAAAACACAAGGAATGTCCTCTGCCTCTTAAGGATACTACTCATGAATAAAATAAAAGTAAAAAAGCACTACACAATTCATTTTCAACCTCTAAAGGGAAACTCTTTTTCTTTAAAACACCACTAGTTTCTCTCCTTCCAAATTGTCCACCAGATGCAAGCTGGGACAATCTTCCATTTCTCATGGGATTACCATCTCCATTCCAGCAAGCGAAAACTTCCAATGTCCCTTGGCATAATCCATATGATTCCCTCAAAGTGATGAAAACCTGCCAAAGTTGTTCTCTCACTTTACAATGTAAGAAGAGACGATTTTATTGTCACTACTTCAGCTTCACAAAAAAAAAACATCTAGAGCATAGCTTAGAGAACCCTTTTCATTAGCTTATCTTGAGTTAAGACAGCTTGTTCTGCCACTAACCATGTAAGGCATGCTACCTTGTATAAAATCTTGACTTTCCATATCATCTTCCAAGGCAGAAACCTTGATTGAGAATTTGTGTTGTGGAAGCACTTATATGCAGATTGACAGAGAAACTTCCTTGCTTGTCTTTCAACCAGAATAGACCGTCATCATTAATGGAGAAGTTTTTGAACTGTTTCCGAGTGTTGTAGAAATCTGTCAACCTCTCCACCTCCCAGTCATTGAGAAGTCTAAGTTATCCCTTAACTCCAGAATTACAGCCTTTTTCTGTTGATTCAGGTAGTAGATATCAGGAAACAGACATTTCATAGTGTGTTGGCTAACACATGCATCATCCCAAAATGGGATCTGCCCTCCATTACCTACTTTGATCTTAGAACTAATTAAGAGTTTGGGCCACCCATTCCTGATGGATCTCTACAAGCCAACACCATATGGAATTTTCACTTCCTTGGTAATCAAGTGCTCTTCCATCCCATACCTTGTCAAGATAGTTTCTTTCCACGATGAATGTCCATCTGTTGCAAATCTCCAAAGCCATTTCAGTGGGAGGCTATGATTTTGTCCTCGGGTTCTTTATTCCTATTCCACCTTCCTTCTTGTGGTTATACCTGTATCCCATTTTACCAAGTATATCTTCTTGATCTCACAATTGCCAGAGAAAATCCCTTCTAATTGCATCCAGTTTCTTGATAACATTCACTGGCATAGGGAATAAGGACATCATATAGAAGTTGGCATGGCATCTAATACACGGTTAATTAAAGTCAATCGACTCTTCCAATTAACAAGTTTCTTTTCACATTTCTCCAGTACAACATTCCAAAACTTTGATTTACTCTTAGCACCAAGGGCATACCAAGATAAGTAGTAGGCAGCTCTCCTATTCCACCACCCTATATGTTGGCCAAAATATTGATTCTTGGCACCTCATTTACTGGATGAACAAAACTCTTCCCCCAATTGATGGGAAGTCCCACAATAGCTTCAAACAGAATAAAATATCTCTCAATTATTTCAATTGATCGCTCTCTACATCACAAAACACTAGTGTATCATCTGTATATGGAAGGTGAGAAATTGATAGCCCTTGATCGTCTCCAGGATTAACCTTGAATCACCTAAGCATATCATTATACTTGGATGTTCTCAACTTATCACTGAGTCCCTTCATGGACAGAATGAAGAGAAAAGGGTATAGGGGGCACCCTTGTCTCAATCCTCTCTTAGAAGAGAAGAAACCAGAGGGTGAGCCATCCAATTTATCGTAATCGATTAGTTAACATGGGACTCACCCCATCTTTACATAAGCAATTTCTTGAACAGAAAAAATAGATGCTTTCATGGACTACTTTGACTTTTAGGGATTTGCTTCATCATTAGCTAAAGAAGGGAGACGAGAAGGAACCATTATCAGGACAGAGAACTTTATTGTACCAGAACAAAACTTTATCCAATTAGTCTGTCTGCTATCAAACCGCAGCCTCTCCCATGTCCTCCATAGGAATCCTCAATTTAAGTTATCCTAAGCCTTTTCTATACCTAACTTGCATAGAACTTCAGGGACATTGGAAATCTTCCTCACATCCACATAGTCATTTGCTTTTAAAATGGCATCCGTAAGTCGTCTACCTTTCATGAATGTCATTTGTTGGGCATCCACCAACTTAGACACAACTTTCTTAAAACTTTCAGCAAGGGGAGTGATTTAACAACTAAAAACTTAAGGAAGAAGAGAAATTGCATATACCAATTGGTCTTATGGAAGAGTTTGGTGAAGACATGAACCACCTCTTTTTACATTGTCAAGTAGTATCTCACGCATGGGAAATCATTAAATGGTTTGTTAGTTTGCACTTCAATAGGTGATGCAATGCACCAGGAAGGCGGCACTATTCAACTGAACATTCAGAAGAATGAGGAGAAGACTAAAGAAGTGGGATATTACTCCACTAGCACCCATGTGGATTGTATGGAAGATAAAAATAGGAGCGCCTTTGAAGGACAAAAAAATGATATTTTACATTTTTTGAGGAAAGCCTCTTTGTCCTTATCTCTTTTAGTGCACCCACAGGCGGAGCTAGGGCAAAGGGGTACGGATGAATGCATAAATAATTTTTCTATGCATTTATAATATATGTTGAATTCCCTTGGCTTTACTTGTATTTATTTCTTTAAATTTTGAACCCCCTTCACCATTGGGTTCACCGACGAGATTCCAATTTGTATACAAGACTGGGTGTCTTTAGTACAGAATCGTATTTATTCGTACATTCTCCACTATTTTATACCACTTGTATAAGGAAGTTTTTCTTCCCATTCAATTATATTATTTTAATCTTATGAAAAATGGTTATAAGATTTTCATGTTATAAACCACCATAGAATGCTGGAATGCATATTCCATGTTTATTTGGACATGTAAAAGTTTGTGTTAGATTTGCAGATTGAAATGCAAGAATAACAAATATCTGGAAAGAAAATAGAGACTAGTTTGCAGTTATAAACAGGCAGAAATGGTTCCTACGAGTACGGAAACAAAGCTTAAAAAAAGCTCAGACACCAGCAAAATATATGATTATCCCACATATCATAATCTAAAACTGAAACAAAATACTAGAGAAGCAATCACATTCCAAATTTAACACCAAGCTCAATCATTTGAAAAATAGTCCTTTCCACAGTTAAAAACCTAGTCCTAAAACCTCTATCTCCAATAAAGACAGCAAATGTACATCCACACACACTACCCAAACATAACAAATTTTGAATGCTTAATCTAAAAAAGGGAATCGCCTTCAGTCATCAAGATACGGAGATAAGATAACCAAAAACAATGAAAATCCACCTCCTTTCTACGTTTAGGGGGCACACTAATTAATACCTGTAGATTAACATCATGAATGGATGGGGAACCAATTCCCTCAAAAATTGCAACTTTAAAGTCTTCAAATGTCCATGTTGATGAAATCGTGATCTGAAAATAGTGACAAGACAGACTGAAAATCATACACCAGCAGGTATTTGTGAGAAAAAGTAAATAACAGTACACAAACCTACCTTTTCTGACTTAACTACATCTTTTACATGAATCTTGTCTTCATGATACTGTTAAATAGACAAAAAAACAAAGTTACTGAAAAAAGCACAACTATCACACTTAAAATTATAGCACAGATGGAATATATCAAGTTACCAATTCTCAAAAAAGAAATTATAGCACAAACAAATTGCATCTATGCAAGACCCAATTCAGATGGCACAGTGCTGAATGCCACATAAGGCGTAACTATTTCTCAGCAATGTGTCATGCATCTACCCAATATCGAGTGACGCATCAAACAGCTGAAACACGTAACCACTTCCATTTTTTCATATGGAAGAGGGGTCTGACATCTAACGAGTCCAGCAACAAATTTTGAAAAAGTAGTCATTTTACCAGTTAGTAATAAAATAGTGCTATATCACATATCTTAAAAGGCAAAAAATAGTGGGGTATGACATATTGGGACCTGTTTTTCCAACTCTTCAGTGACGTCTTCAAACAAATCCTTTGGTGTTGAACCAGAAGTATTTGATGCAACAGCCTGATAAGCCACAGACTCCTTAACCTACATATTCGCACAACCACAGGTCAATCCGCGAGAAAGGTGGAACTAATAAGAAATATAATGAAATGATACAATATTAGAGTCTAAATTTTCTCAAAATAAAGAACTTTATTATCATTGTTTAAAGGTGTTGATGAAGACATAATTAAATAAATAAAACTATGTTCCTTCTAAAAGCTTAAGCTTCTCAATAAGATGATCACACACTTCAACATGGTATCAAGTATCAAAGTAGATGGAGGTCCTGGCTTCGAGTCTCACCGACATGCATTATCAAAAAGAATTTTTGTGTGTTGAAGACATAATTAAATAAATAAAAGTGTGTTCTCTCTCTAAATCTTTAAGCTTTTAAATATCTGTCACACTTCAACAAAAGGTAGAGAAGTGGAATACCATCTGACAATAATCGCGCCAAGATGTTTTTGCAGTAAGCATGCCTGCAGCAATATGCTCCTCTATCATCTTTCGGAATGCATCCCGGTTCTTGCGCTCTGCACGCCTCAGTTGCTCCTTAAAATTAACAAAAATACACTTAGTGAGTTGATCACCCAAAATGAGGCATAGAAAAGGAGAGTACCTTCTTCCAACATCGCCCCACCCCCACACACACACAAACAAAAAGTAAGTGTCAGAAAGAACCTTTTGCAATTTTCTCTGCTCTTCGTCCTCCTTCTCCAGGTCACGGATGTATTCCTTCAGAGAAGAAAGAGATCAGGGTCATCAATTATTACAAAATGGTGTATTTTTTTCCTTTTAAAATGATCAAGAAGAAGAAGCTAATAGAAAAGAAATGAAAACCTCAACATAAACTTTAGGGCATTAAAAATAACGTGTACATTTAATTTTCACCTGTGTGAATTCTCCTTTTAAGAATTTGATAAAGTTATGCCCTATTTCTCTTTACTAGACTCTGCATTCTGTTCCAGTAACTTCCTGAATTTCCTCTTAGAAAAAAAAATTCAGAAGTTGTGCCCTCTTTCTTACTTAGGGGTGGCAAAATGGGCGGGTCGAGTCGATATGGGTGGAATGAGTCAAGTAAAGACAGATAAATATCCGACCCAACCCATATTTGATATGGATAAAAAGGGGTAAACCCAATGATAATATTGATATCCATATTATCCATTGCTTCTTATTATGCAAGGAAATAAGTACTTCGAGATTACGAGTTCATTTTTTATTCTTTTTCTCCTTTTAGGGTGTGTTTGACATGAAGGAAAATGTTTTCATGTTATCCCCGAAAAAAAAAATTCTGGAAAATGAGTGGTTTTGAGTCGAAATTGGGAGGTCAAAATGTAGGTCTCGAGGTGGAGTTGGATCAGGGTCGGAAGTCAGATCCCAGGTCTTGACCCATTTCAGGTGGTGAGGTCTTACTATTTTCTTGATTTAAGTACCATTCTCAAAAAAAATAAAAATAAAGGGAAGTTATGAAAAAAAAAAAATCCTTAGTTTATGTATGAAAGTAATTTTCTTAAATTAGAGGAAAAATAAGTTCATTTGAAAAATATTTTCCAGAACATTTAAGCCAAACAAAAGAAAATTGGGGGGGGGGGGGGGGGGTGGTCCCATACCAAACACACCCTTAATAAGTGTACTTTTAAGAGATTCAATACACCCTTGCATACTTTAAGCGGAGTGCAATTGGTCGATACCCATGGGTTGATTCATATTCAACCCACTTTTAAATGATGGGATAACCAACCCATTTTGGGTCGAGCAGATGACCATAAATTTTTACCCATTTTGTCACCCCTATCCTTACTAGACTTTGCACTCCATTCAGGTAACTTGCCTGCATAAAAACTTTACCTGGAAAATCTCTAAGCGGTCAAGTTTTTCAAGGCGTGAACATCTTTCATCATCTTCCAAAAGATCTTGGACTTTGCGCCACAGCGTATCTACCTGTGGCCCCAAAGAAACAAAGGATAAACTTCAGAGAAAGAAAAGGAACAAAAGGTAAAAGTGATAGAAAGCTCAAACCACCAGATCCACTTCCCTTGAGGAAAGGAGGTGAAGAAAGGCTTAAAAGTAACAAATACCTTGATAAAGCCACAAGTCTCCAAAAACTGTTTGTACTCCAATCTATTCCGTCGATACTCTTCTTGAGCCTTTGACCTCTCCTGGAATAAAAAATCAAATAACAACAAAAGACATGATTAACAACTGCACACCATAAAAATTACAAATGCTCAAGGAACAGGATGTGTAGGATGCACACGGTACATTCACACAGAAATTAACCAAACCACAAACTGTTCAAAGAAAAAAAAGGGTTGCTCTTTCAATTGCTTATCTTTTATTTACATATTTTTTGAGCAAACATACAGTTGTCAACTTGAACAGATTTTAGGAATGATCCATGCCTAGATCAAAAATCGGAGCAATGCATTTTCAAAAGTGAGAATAGCAAAGGCGCACCTTTTTCTGAAGATCCACCAAGTAGTTCCTGAAGAGATCTTCACGATCAGCCTCTCGTTCAACAGCCTTGAACCGTTCATCATCCTCAAACATTGCAACTGCCTTACTGGTATCACAATATCACGAGATCATTGAAAGGGGGGAAAAGCTGCTTCTGTTACTACAGTTAGTAAGTATTAATAAAAGAGAAGCTATTGTTAACAACCTCCATCTTGTAGATGAAGTGAGTTCCTTGGACTCCTGAAACAGTTAAAGTCAAACCAGGTTAACACTCAATACATAGCTTGTACACCATAAGTGATGTGTGACATGATAGATGCACAAGTGGTAAACAAATTCTTGACGCAATTTTTCTCTATAGAAAACTTATCAATTAAGTAAGTATCTTTTGAGCAAAGATATTACAAGGAGTTCTACTCTTTCAAGAAATTGCTGTTAATATACTTCAATCAATTAATCAATCAACTCTGCCTCAATCCCCCATCAGTTAGGATTAGCTACATAAATTCTCTATATCTTTTCATTCTTTTCAGGCCCATTTCATTCCAGTATTATAATCACAAAAGATATGTAGGATACTAAAATGGGACTCTTCTAATGCATAAGACGAAGGATTATTTTATTGGCAGTAAGGTCAGTGGAAACTTTTTTAAGTGTTTTGTGTACACTGTTACTGACAAAAAAAGTAGAGGTAAGAGCACCAACCCAACATGAAAACTGTACCAGCCTACCAAGAACCATTAAGGAGCACATATTTTACCTCTAACATCTTTGTGAATTCCTCTTTTGCCTTTCTTTGTCTAAGGCGCCTCTCCTCAGCCTCCTGTTTCTTCCTTTGCATCAAGTACTGTTGGGAGAAAAGGTACATCAACACTCAGAAACCAATTGGTTATAGCTTTAAACTTCTGCACTCCGGATTGACGGCATCATGGGGGGGGGGGGGGGGGGGGGGGGGGGGGGGGGTGTTGTCAATTTAACAATCACAAACCCAATGATTACCTCATTAAATGCTTGTTTCCGCTCACCAAGAGTTTTCAGAGCCCCGTATCGTTTATCATTGATTATAACTCGCATTGTCTGGTATGATAGTTCACTGTCAGTCACAAGTGCATAAATTTTAAAATAAGATAGCATGTCCGACTAACCTGCTCCCATGTCCAATCAGATTCAACATTAGCAGACTCTAGTAGAGCTTTGAATGCATTTTTAGCCTCCTAAAAAAATATAAAAATGAGTAATAGTGGAATATTAAGCATTAAACAAATAAATACTTAGAGGAACACATTCAATCATTTTACCTGCTTGGTGGCATATAGAAAAGGTTCTTCATCTGCTGATTTCTCTTCTGCAGGTACCACATTAATCTTCCCAGCAACTGCCATGCCTTTCTTTGCCTCCTGTAAGTCATAATTTTAAACAATTAATTTTACAAGACAGCAATAATTCATCTCAAAAATCTATTATGCACAGGAATCCACAATTTGGCAAAGAGAGGGAGCATTTCCAAGGTATGACAGGGCTCATGCAAAAGAGATCGGAGCATTCCCAACCCTAGTTAGCAACTTGTGCTGGAGCCTGGAATTTAGGAGAGGGAATTTGAAAAAAATATTAGAATGTCAAACTTGGGATGTGTACTTGTGACCTAAAGCAATTCTTGAACCCCCTTTTGCCAACTCCTTATGTCAAGGGGATTCAATATGACTCAAAATAGAGCTGGCTCTACATAGATCCGACCATACTAGCAGTGGCATGGGGGAAGAAACGTTAGAAGAGTCCTTTTGACAATGCATATGCCAGCACAATCAAATTTAAAATAGAGCTGCTGAAGGAGTTGGGTGTACCTCAATATCCTGACCAGAAGCTCCACTTAAAGAACTAGCAACTTGAGGAGATAAATTTTCAATGCCACTCCTAGAGATTGTCAAGATTCATCGTGATATTTCAGACTTAAAATCATGAAAGACAACCAAAGTGAAGCCACCATTAGAAAATGAAAGGGTCCATACATTTGTGTCTGATAGGCATTAGCTAGAGCAGCAGATCCTGTACTCCCTGAAACAGCAGGTGAAGAGACACCAGCTGAACTTGTCACAGCAAGGCTCACAGAAGGAATGGCTGATGATCCAGAAACCACCAGAGGTAGAGTACTAACATCAGAAACAGCAGGCGTAACTGGAACAGGGCTTGAAGCAACTCCAGAAACCGTTGAAGAAGGGGTGGAGCTAACCGGGGTGACAGCAGATGGTTGTTCTGTTGGGGTCACAGCTTCACTGACTTGCACACCAGAATTTGTGCTTGTTCCAGTCTGAACTACTTGACCAGCAGCGTTTTCAGCGAGTTCACGAGCCAACTGATGATACATGCTGATGAATTAGTTCCATAACATATAGAAGAAACAGAAATATCCAATAAAGGCAATAATTTCTTCATGAACCTTTAGTTCATCAGGAATTGTCCACTTAGACTGCTTTGTTTCTTTGTTGTAGTAATACCTGAAAATCCAATAACACATAAATCACTAAAACAAAATAAAAAAGCATACTGCAGTAGCCAAGAGAACCAAAATGCTTTTACTGGTAAATCTTACTTCCGACCATCGGCAGTTGTGAATTCTTTCCATACAGTCGAAGCATCAGCTCTCTGTTAAAGAACAAAACAAATGCACTGTTTAAATGTAAATCTCAAACTAAAAGAGTAGTAATGAACACCTGAACAGCATTGGCAGTCTCCCAATGTTCTTGCTCCAGGCACTAATGAACGAATAAACATAAACAAGCCCAGCAACAATGAAAATAAAATTCTATTAGCAATAGGCAAGGGAACATGTTGCATATGCATATAAATTTATGTGATAATTAGTGAGGTAAATGTTTTTTGATCAAGCATACTTTGTTTATTTTTCCATTTGGATTGGAAAAATAAATGATCATTAGTGAGGCAAATGCTACCAGGTGTTGTTATTAAATCTGCCAAGTGCACACATTTGTTAGATAAAAATAATGGTTTGCCACAAATTTTGAGTGATTCCATAAGGAAAGAATCAAACGAACTTGGTTAACATCATAAAAGACAGCTAAATATCTCTACAAGGAACAACTCTCTACTGAACATTTTTATCAAGAAAACAAATTATAAATACCTTTTACAATTATCTTTTTTTAGACATATTTTTACAACTTGCAGAAAGAGGACATTTAAGCAAAGGAAAGAAAAGGCACAAGTTAAAAAATTAGGAGGAAATAGCAAAAGAAACATACTGTCAATGAAGATTATAAATCCAAAGAAGCCAACTTTGGAACTCAATTGAAGAAAACTGCTGGTGTGCTTAAAGTATAACTGTAGAACATAATGTTAAAAGAGAAAGAACATTTGGCCAAACCATATTTTCTTTTGCTAAAAAGGTAACATCTCAATCCAAGCTTGTTGGTCAGCTACAACTATAGCACTTTATGTTAATCACACCTTTTTTATATGAATTCAACCATCAATAGTACTTTTCAGTTGTGGCAGTCAATTTAGTATTGATCATAGCATGATACTTCTTGTCAAGTCAAAAAGGAAATTTTAACCATTAAAATGAATTGAGACACCTGTAAAGATAGTTAAAAAAAAACACAAGGAAATTATTGCAAAATATTCCAAGACAAAGCATGTACACTCCATGTAACATTACAAGTGCAGTTGAGGATATCAGAATAATAGTTGTACCTGTAAAACTAGAAAGGTCATAAACATCAAGCAAGTCATGTTCAAGAAGAGAAGACGTGAAATCACAAAGAAACTGTAACAAACTAGCATTTTGATGGTAATAATCTATGTTGCTCGGACTCCTCGAAAATGTCAATGGATGTGTGTTTGATCCTCCAGAAGTACTAGTACAGCATTTTTGAAGGATCCGACACAGGTGTGGCATCATTTTAGGAGAGTCCGAGCAACACGGATAATAATTAGCAATGATCAGATTTTAGATCAAGAAGTAAAGACTAATGAAGCACTTACGCATCCATACCATTAGACCGAAAATATTGACAATCAACCTAAACTGTTCCCAGCTTATAGATTTGACAGACTCTACCACAGATTCCAATTTGTTAGGTCAGGTAAAGTTTCCACAAATAAAGAGAGGAAAGCATGTGGAAAAATATAACTAAATATCTGTCAGCATCTCAATGTCTCCTTCCTCCCCATTAACACACTTTTAGAGAGGTAAGGATGTGAATCAAAATCTCCTCCATATTGGAAGAGACAGTATAAGAGAGAATTTAGAGCGTCAGATACCAAAAGAAGTTGAGGAAAGGTAACACATGGAGAGACAGCGAAGGCATCGGAAATGAGGCTTACATAGCAGCAACATCTATTTAGCTTGAGTTTTGACATCAAGCAAGCGAGCAAGGGTGTTGACAAAAGAGGCAATTCCACTCATGAAGAAAATGGCTGGATGAGGAGAATCAACAAGCAAGGCTAACTTGAAGTAAAGGAGTATTTGAAAGAAGAGCAAATTACCTAATTAAGTATATTAACAAGAATAGAGACAACATAAAATCTCCAAAGAGATCGGGAAAATTAGGGATGTCCACTATGTATTTCTAAATCTGATCAGGATAACTGAAGGAAGTTCATGGCAATTGTCAAAATATTCGGGAGCCAGGAAAATTAAAAGGGCAAACAACAACCAAATTCAGATAAAGGAGGCAATATTAACTTTGAAACAGACCAACTTCTCCGGAGAGTATCTTCTCTGTTTTTTCTGACAAAGAGAAAGTGAATTTCAATGTGTTAAGTCCTCTCATAAAATACGGAATTTGATGCAGAATGTCGATACGACATTCTGCACAATCGATATACAAGCTACTAGACTCTCCCTAACAACAAACCAAGTGGTTGCTCCCTATAGACTTCTTCCTCGAGATTAACGTGGAGAAAAACATTTTAATGTCCAATTGATTAGGAGGTCAATGGTGAATAACCATAGATTAAAAAAAATAAAGGCAGGCATATGCTATATTAACCATGGGAGAGAGTATCGTCGTAATCCAATCCAAATATCACTGTATACCCTTTGGCAAAAGTGAATGTGAAACAAAGAGAACACAGCTGGAAAACTCGGATCTACCAAAAATACTGTAGCGGTCACCGAGAAATGCTCAAAACTACACAAATTTGATATGAGAAAGTAGTCAACAAAAAGATGCACGGTGCTATGCAAATCGATTATGAGAAAGCAGTCACTGGAAAGATGGCACGATGCCACGCAAATCAAATATGAGAAGGTAGTCAGTGGAAAGATGGCACGGTGTTATACAAATTAGATATGAGAAAATAGTCACTGGAAAGATGGCACGGTGCTACACATATACTGACAGATATAGGTTGACACAAAATATCCTTAGGGCTTGTTTGGAAAGCCCATCCTGGTAATTGGATTTGGTGTATTTACATTGTTTGTCCTGTTTGGTTGGGCATGTAATTACATGGTCAGCAGGTAATTGGCAGGTTGTAATTACTCTTCAATTCATTGTGGGGGGGGGGGGGGGGGGGTGAATTGCTAGTAATTACATGGTGTAATTACAAGCTAATTACTTTTAAATTTCTTTCTTTTATTTTTGTTTTAATTTTTTTATTATTATTATTTTAAATTGTTCTGATTTTATTATTCTAATATTATTTTCAAATATTTTTTATATCATTTATATTTAATTTCCTTCTTACTCTCAGCCTTTACTTCATGTGATTCCATGCAATTTTTCATATCTTCTAAAAAATATCATTAGTATAATTTTGTTACTATTCTAATTTTTAAACTAAAGTAGAATTTATTGTTGAATAAAGTTATGGACTTACGTTTTCCTTTTCTTTTAAATCATATTTATATATTTTATATTCAAATTTGACATAAGAGTATTATGTTAATTTTTTTGTTTTGAATTTAGAACTTATGTTATATTTTCAATTTCATTTGTTTTAGAAGTATTGACTCGATATTTTACATAACAAGTTATTTTTTTTAAGTTAGACTTGATAGATTATCTTTTAGTCAAATGTTTTATAATTTTATGATATTATTTATAATATTAATCTTTTAGTCAAACTTGTATTTCACGATGTTCATAGAAATTATGTACTTTTAGTTTTTATGAGTTAATTAAAATATACTAAATGAAAAATATAAATCAATTATTTTTATAATTTTAGTTTAGAACATATGTTCATTAATTAATATATTTTCAAGAGACAATATATATCTTAAATGTTTAATTTAATATCATTTATAAAGGTCCTTATTTGTCTAATATAATTTTCAATTTTAAATAATTAATTTTTATTTTTAATATTCAATACTACCTTATGATTACACTGGTGCAACCAAACAGTACACTTGTAATTACAAGTGGCAAACAAATAGGTCAACGTATACTAGGTTGTGTAATTACTAGGCTAGTAATTACTACCGTAGTAATTACACCAATTCCAATTACATGGTGGCTTTCCAACAGACCCTTAGAAAGTCGCCAAAAATTGACACAGGGTAACCTATCGGACTGAGTTTTCTTCCATTGAATAGGGGGTTCATGCATATATCAATAAGACTTCATCTTTATTACATTACAAGCGATACCTAAAATTCCTAAAATGTGGCCCTACTTTAGTTAACATAACCATTGGTCAGACGGGTGGCATATATGGTCATAGCCACCCGCCGACAACGAAAGCTCTTTGATTCTCTACCGGCTTCATAGAAGCTTTGATACCATGTGAGAATATTGGAGAAGAATATTATTAAATTGTGAACCTCCATTATTACACTGAGATCCTATGTATAGAGTATAGACACTATATTACAATCCTTTTCCAAGTAAGATTGAATGCACTATTCCTATTCGAAGTGGGTTTCTATATACTATTCCTTTTCCAAGTAGATTTATATATATTATTTCTTGTTCATATTCTTATTCTAACAAAGCTTATGCAATAAAATAAAGAACAATGCTGGGAAGTTCCTCATAAATCAATGAATGTCAACAAGATAAGATAAAAGTAGAATGCTACCTCATCAACAACAAAAAATTAGGATGTTGTGAATTTCCTCCATAGTGAATACATGGAGGATAGTGCAGGTAGTTCGCAACAACACTTCCTATATCTACTAATCTTTCAGGAGTATATTCATGCACTTGCTTAGGATCATGGTTTAAATGGAAATAGGTCAACTTCCAGTTTCAACGGGAAATTTGTAACTACCAACATGTATGACCAATTCCACATAATATCAAGTCACTAAATTGCAACATAAGATGGAATAACAAATTGTTGCCTGCCTTGAGAAAGTGAAAGCGCCTTCAATTTGAGCACTAATCGCAGTTGTTTATATGTCCATGACTTGCAATGACATCTACAAACCAGTGGAAGAACATGCAAAGAAAAGTAGAATACACATAAAACGGTTTGAACTATTTAATATTTAGTGCAGTTGTTAACATCCACAAAAAGGAAATGATATTTGCATATTTTGAGGCAAAAGAGAATATGTGCACTCCACCAAACAGTAAGTAAAGACTTCAATTATCAAAACAGCAGCAATTAAGAATATAACGAACCTCTAAAGGTGTCATCAGCTCCAAAGGCTTCTCCCAGCTAGATTGCTTTGTATTCTTATTGTAATAATATCTAAATAAGCAAATTAACTAATTAATCACTGAACTACACTTCAATCCCAAACTAAATGAACAGGAAAAAAGGGAAACATTGCGGAGTTATATCTTAGCACTGCAAGCAGCATAATACGAATTCTGAGAGATTGTCAAGTAACATGATTTACTTGATAAAGGGCAAAGTTTAAAAAAGGATTACCAAAAAACCAACTCACCGTCTCCCATCAGCAGCTTCATACTCTTGCCAGTCAGATGCAGTCTGCTGTGAAGCTGTGCTCACCTAATTACAGTGCAAATCAGTAAGGTTTACAGATGACAGAATCAAAGTCAAGTACTTAGAGAGAGAAAAGTCAATTTCTAGTTATGGTATTGAAGCTCCGGCCTCCATTTGCAATTATAATGAACATCCGGAATACTAAATTCACCATGCATTAGAAAATCTTGTCTTCTTTTTCCATGGCAACTACATTTGAAGTTTGAGACAACTAGTCGAAACGAGACATCCACAATCTCCAAATTGCTAATATCCAAAGAATAGAAATGCTCTACATATTTAGTAAGTTGTAATCCAGAAAGAGAAATACTGCTCTGAGATTATGAGGCTACACTCAATAACCTCCAAATTGCTAATATCCAAATAACAGAAATGCTCTACATGTTTAGTAAGTTATGATCCAGAAAGAGGATACTGTTTTGAGGTTATGAGGCTCTAGAAATATGAATCACTAAATTGATGAAAACATTATGTGAACCTTATGAAAAATGAGTATACCAAAATAATAAGACCTTTCCTACATCCAGAGAAAGCAATAAACGAGAATTCTAAAAGCCTTTGCACTCAAGAGTGTGGCTTAGTGGTCAATGAAGTGGGTGGAGAACCATGAGATCACCTGTTCAAATCCCAGCCAAAACAATAACACTAGGTTTCTTTCCATCTGCCTAAGTCTTGGTTGGAAATTACTCGGTACCTTTATTGATGAGAGATAGCAAGTACCCAATGGAAAGATCGACGTGCATGCTAATTGGTCCAGCCACCACCGTTATCAAAATGATAAGTCAGGGAGGCCGTTATTAGCAATACTAGCAATACCATGTAAGATGGCATCATGAAAGATCTCCTAAAGACCACAAAAATTTCATTGGCACCAATAGAAAGTTATTAGCAGATTGTCATTCAGCTTCCAAAATAATCTTTTCACATCCTTAGTACTCCCTAAGTCTCAATATGTGATACACATCGATTGGACCTAGTGTTTAAGAAAGAACAAAAGACTTTTGAAACTTGTAGTCTAAAAAAACCACAGATATTTGTATGGCTATAAATTATTGTATTATGGGTAAAAATTGGAAAGTTTAAAATTGAATTTATTTCTATATATAAAAAGGTATCATTCTTTTAGGGACAATATAAACATTCATCAATCAGCTCTTATATATTTGTACTTGTATGAATTACTTGGGGATAACATAATTAATTACTTGGGGATAACATAATTTGAAAGTACAAATTCCTAGACAACCCATTTATCTTTCATCCCCGCATCCTTTCCACCATATTATCATCCTAGGGAGTACAAGTAAGAGCACAATACAAAATCCTCCCTTGACCGTGTGGAATTTACAACAAAGGGTTACTCTTTATCAACTCCCGATAATACACAAACTGCTCATCATTTTCTTCCTTAGCCATTGGCCCACCATAGAAAGTGAGGCACTAAGGAGATTTTGTAACATTAGTTTCTCAATCCAAACTTTGTTTCATGGTGGATCAAACTAGGGTTGAGATTAAATTCTTTGAATGAGAATATGCAAGAGAGCTTGACCTTTAATGTGGCGCCTCCTTTTCATTGTATCTTTGTTTTTATTACATAAATAATTATTCACAAACTTCATGTGGGGAAAATAGTTTTCCCATCTCATGGAAAACCCTTTTTGCTCCTCTTAGCCTTATCCCCCCTTTAGGGGTATTAAGAGGAAAAATATACATTCTTAAATCTTTAAAATGTCTTATACAGACAATCAAAAGCTACTCATCACACTGCTTATCAAAAAGGTTACTGTCAGACTAAACTAGGTACACAACTCAACACAAATTAATTGTACACTTAGTCAGGATAAAAGTTAGAAAAATCCCTGTATGATGAAGAATTACTTCAGAAAGGGGATTTTGACTATGCTGGTGTTTTCTGTGTGAAAGAGCAGGAGAGACTCCTAATCATCTACTTCTTCATAGTGAATTTACATACTGGCAATATGGCTATGTTTTTTAATATCTTTGGAGTAAAATGGATTAGGCCATATGAGGTGAAGAATCTTCTTGTCAGCTGGAAAGGGCAAGAATATGATATCAGATTTTAAAAGACCTAGAGAGCTGCATCATTAATACATCATGTGGAGTACTTGGCTTGAAAGGAACAATAAAAGCTTCATTGGAGAGAAGCATCACATTTCTTTTGCAAAATATAGGTGCTTACTAAGTTCATATTTTTGGTGCAAGGAACATGTTGTTAGGGAGGTCTCACAGCTTGATGATTCATAGAAACTTTTAGTTGAATGCTACCTTGTTAAAGAAATAATAATCCTTTAGTACTTTTGTGCTGCCTCCTTGGTACTAGCTTAATAAAATATCATTATCTTATAAAAAAGATTATAAACATTGTACATGGTTGTGGCCAGCACGAATGGCAGACATAAGTTTAGGGTGAAAAGGGGGAAGGGGGAATGAGCAACTCAGACGCTACAGAGCCTTCACCCCTGTTGCTCTTAATTTGAGGAAGTGACCATAGCTCCACATCAGAAAATGCAGACTAGGGGATTAATACTCAAGGTTCAATTTTGGAAGCACATTTCAATTTTCAGGCTTGCCACAAAACTCACTGATTCTGTTTAAGAATCAGTAGTAGCCTGGTTTACTATTTCTTCATAGTTGTGATTTAACTTTCACGTCTTCAAATGATAATCTTATGCCCAAAATATCAGAACAAGTTGAAATAAGCATGTATTATACTTTTTTTTAAAATAACGGTGGTATCAAGGCCGGCTTCCAGCACCTTGACTGGCCCACCGTGTACCAACGCCCTCCCACTAGCATAGGTATCAAGTGACCGTGCCTACCAAAGCATACACATGTCAGAATAAGTCACTTAGCATTTTTTTCATTGCTGGGTTGAGCCCTGTCTCCTAGGATTGAACCACTTCATTGACCACAACCCACCAAGTCAACATGCACTAGACTTGGTAATGGATTTGCAGAAAGTAATCTTTCCACTCCTTTTGGCAGGTTTTATCCTATGTTGTTTCACATGTGGTTCATTCCTATTGTTATATACAATGGTTTTCCACCAATGTCTGCATGTATAAGTCTAATCCAATTAAAGATGAGGACAACACTCATGACACACCACATACAAATAGATGGTTAGGAAGAAACAACCACTGATAGCATTTGCAATGCTTCATTCCAATTGATTAACATGCAACAGCGCACTAAGCATTCTTCAAGAAAAAGATCGTCCTTATCAATACAGATTTGTCTTTCAACATTGTGCTTATCTATCAAAAATTTCATACTATCTTAATATTTTAATTGTCTTTAGTACGATACTTCACACCTCGCATACTTACAGCTCTCACCTATCTGAATAACAATTTACTCTTCAAAGCTAATAAGTGTGGGAAATGGAAGAAAGGGACGTCTTCTTTACCACTAAAAATGTAACATAAGACCCTTATTTGCTCATTTATTTTCTTAAATATGGTTCAAACAAGATTCCTCGCGTTATACGCTAGGTCAAAAATTTTCCAAAGAGTTATTTCCAGTCATAGTGGAACCTCAATTATCCAGCTGTGATTTTAATTTTGGATGCCAATAATAGCATAGTTGCTTAGATGCCCTTCCTCTAAAGTATTAAGTCTTGGCTTTGAATAGGAAATACTTTGAAGATCTCCTATCAAGTAACAAGTGAAGAAATGCATAAAGATCTCATCTTACTCAGATTCAGCATTGATACATCACTGAGCAATGATACTTGATAACAATATGCATCAACATAAAAGGATTTATAAAAAAGTGGTATCCACGACAATAGGCCTCCACCAGATTGCAGACAAAGACTCCACCATTGTAAGTTTAAACAAGGGAAAAACATTAGCAGATGTGTTTTTGGATGATTTCGCTACCAGTTCAAGACTGTTCTGGAAAAAAGATGATACAACTATTAAAAATGCATGAATATGCTGCATAAACATTTTCCACGTAAATCATTGATACCCACAAACTGGGAACACCTTCTGCGCTGCAAATACGGAAATCGACAACTTATACCAATATGCAGATCATAAAAGAACTTGTTCTGCAAAGTTTTAGCCAATGGTAAAGAACAGGATAAAGATTATACGTTCATCAGATACAAACATAGCCAGAATCTTGGATTGACCTAAAAGAGAAGAAGAACAGACCAACAGCAACATCTCGCAGAAATATGGTAATTCAGAAGTCCACATATTAGGTCTCAATTGAGTAATGTTGAAAGAATTTTCAAATAGGTACAAGAAAAAAGCATACCGGAACTGCTGGAGCTACAGCTGACAATTGGTGACTACTCGGGGGAGTCGGGGCAGCCACTGGTGTGTTTTGACTTCCAGATGACAACCAAGGCTGTCCCCCCGCAGGGAAAGTAGGACCATGCATTTGGGATGAAGATTGAACCTGAGAAGGCAAGTTCAGTCCACTTCATATCTGGGCAAAAGGAGGTGGTGCAAACTGAAAGAAAAAATAACAATAGAAAAAAACAAAAAATTCAAGGAACCTAGTGCTATTTCTTACTGTATATGATGATGAGAATGGATTTCCAGCACCGCTAACACCAGGCATGTGACTATTCAAAGGGGGATTGACTTGTTGAGGCTGTGGAATACTTGATTGGATATATGCCATCTGAATTGCCTGAGATGACGGTGTTCCATGACCAGGCTGGCCAGGTCTTGGGGGAAACTGCTGCATTGTTTGAGAAAACTGGGGTATTTGACCTTGACCAGGAGGCATTCCAGCATTTGGTGTTTGTCCAACAGGGCGATATTGTGGAGAGGCTGAAATTGGTGTAGCAAAGTGCTGGCCTTGCTGTGTTGATAGAGGAGGTCGAAACTACGACAACAGAAGCATGATGCACTTACGATAAGTTTTCAAAGGTAACAGATAAAATAATTTTCATAAAAGAAAGATGCATAGCTTACTTGCATAGGAAATGAACCAAAACCTTGAGGTGGTGTGGATCCAACTGAAGGAGGCCAAAGAGGCTGTTAAAGGAAATATCAAGATCAGAAGATTAAGACCTAATAAGAATGAAAAACATTTTACATGTCTAGCATGCTAGTCACAAAGGCTAGGATGATGTGCAATTAGTGGTATCCGACCATCTGAGAATGTTACAGTAAGCACAGGATACCAGATATCCTTAAAATGGTAATATAACACTTAAAATTAGCGAGCCACATTTTTGCAGGCCCCTTTGGTCTCAAGCTGACAGTTGAGGACGGAGCATGTTCAAGTTCATCTCTTCTTACATTGCTCCTTCACCACACAAATCTAGCATCTCATTCAAAATATCACGGGGGTTATCGGGATCATGCATATGAAAGATCTGGGAAAGGACACTGAAAATATGGAACCAATGCCTGCTGCTATCTGAGGGTGTATTTGGAAGGAAAGAAACTCAAGAATTTGTTAGAGCAAAATGGAACCTATAAATAAGTACAAAGTAAAGATGACTGGTTTTCTTTGGTGTATCATGGCAATAGCTAATGACATAGAAGCCATAATTGACTTTTTGAGTTCATTGTGTAATCTGTAATGAGACTTTCCTCTGTAAATACTTTGCAACAATTATCTGCACCTTCATACAACAACTTTACCAATCAACAAATATTCCAATTCCATTTCTTCTCATTTCTCCATTATTCTCATTTCTTTTTAAGTGATTCAGTTTGACAGTAAGATTAAATTAAAGTTCCCTTCCAGATGATAATCAGCAATCCACAATCTTTTCAACACAACAATTGTCTATGTATTTCAAAAAAGGTAATACAGTCAGAGAAATTACCTGTGGACCAGATGGTGGAGGATTACTGGCCATGTCTGCACATAAACAAGTATCTGAACATTACAAATACATGATTAGCAAATGCAATATCAAATACTCACATGATTCAGAGTATACAGAAACCACATATATATTATACAAATATTTTTATGTCAAAAAAAATTCTGTGCAATGATTAACCGAAAGAAAAACAGCAGCAAGCTGAATCAGCAGTGATCTTTGAAAAGAGAAACAAAATTCTAATAAATTCAGCGAATTGGGGGATTGAAAATGTGAAATAGGCGCAGCGATAGAAGATTTTGATAAAAAACTTACCTGGAGAGAAAATTCTCCTTCCGAACAGAGGGAAAAAAATGACAAGAGAGAACTGCAAAAACCGTATATAAACCCTAGCGAGCGGAGTTGGCTCCAACTCAATGTGGCTAGTCCAACAACTACTACTCTTTTTTTTTATTGAAAATTTTATCAAATGTTACAAATATTAGAACCCAACTTCTAGGCAATATTAGTATAAAAAATGATATTAAAAGAGGGCGATATTATATTAAAAACTACTTATTACATATATTTAATAATAAAAAGTTGCACATAACATACATTCATCATCTTAAAAGGACTCTTAATTCATTTGGTGGTGACTTGCCAAATGATAGATAACGTAAATATTAATATTTAGCAGAAGATGTACACGATTTATTCAAATCCTATTAATTGTCAAACCTTTTGATTTCCTTCTGTTAACAATTAGTATTAATGATGAATTTATGCTAAATTCTTATATAAATGAACATTAAGAATGTGTCTAATTTTCACCGGTCATTGGATGAAATAATAATGGATAACTATAAAGTAAGATATGTAGAAATATTTTTTTGCAGTCAAATCGGAGTCATTTAATCATTTTTGTATATATATATATATATATATATAGAAGAGTAAATGGTAGGACGACCACAGCATAGTGTTATTGTACATTGTGCGACAAAAGTTGAACAAATTTCTAGGTTTAGTTATTTAAAGCAAAAGGAGAGGGTATATTCTTCTTTTCATCCGTTCTTTTCTTCTACCAGTTTCTCGATCATTCTTACTTTTTCTTCTTCTATATATCTCCTTGATTTCTCTGGAATTCCTCTTTTTTACTCTGACTCATAACTCTAATGGTAAAGCAAAAGTCAAGCAGGTACATTCTTCTTTCGAATTAGATTTCATTAAAGTTTCTAATTAGATTTTTAACTCTCTATTATATTCTTTTTCAAACCATAAGTCTTCAGAACTTCAGATATGTTCTTCAAATTTTGTAACAATTTTCTTCTATGGAAAATATGAAGGTTCACTCTATTCTTGCATATCTGTGTTTTTTTCTTATAGTTGATGAATTGGAGTAACAATGGTTGCACGTCTCTATTTTTATTTCTTTTATCAATAGTCTACCTATTACTACTTTGAAATTCCATAGTACTAAAGTTCACTCAAATTGTTAATTCTCAACCACATAATGTTACAAGCATAGGATATATTGGAACACGGTAAAAGGAACACAAGTTGAAGATTAGGTACTTGTTAAAGATCAATTTCCTACGTCTGCTTTTACAAAACGAAATATAATAATCGACCAATTTAGTTATGGAAAAATTATAGGAATTGCACACAAGAAGAATTAAACTTGTGCAATGATATTAAAATGGCAAGACAACTTAAGATTGATAAGCTAAAAGAACGATATCAATTGGGAGATTTCTGTGAACAATTTGGGTTATCTAATCCCATGGCTAAGGAAGAAAAATATTACAGGTCTTCAAAAGATGCAGATTCTCATAGAAAGAAAAGATTTAAGCATCGGCATTGATCAAAAGAAGATCGAGAAGCTAGAAAAAGCTATCGTAAATCTAATAGATTTACTAAAGATAGATCTGAAAGAGATCTTTCAAAGGTAAAATGCTACAAATGTGGTAAACTTGGACATATTGCTCCAAACTATAAGTTAAACAAGTTGAAAACTTTAGAACTTGACAACGACACATACGAAAAGGTATACGATTTGTTATACACTTCAGGATCTGAAGATGATTATGATTCAGGTTCGGATTCTAACGTAGAATTATTTGATTTCTCTGATTAAGATGATAATCATACTAATGCTTGTGATACTTGTCAGGGTCCTGATTGCAATTGCGAAGATGACGAAATTTATAAACTTCAATCACAATTTTCAAGATTTTAATTTGAATACTATCACATCTGATAACGTGATTGAGCTTTTAAAGGAAGTTACTGATAACAAGCTTCGCGAAAAAATTATTAATTGAGCTGTTTCAAATGAAACCAGTTCTTCAAAATTTCTTGAAAAGAACAGAAATGATTTTAATAAAAATGATTTTAATGATTTTGAATATGAAGCACCCTATTCCTTAAAAGAAGTAGAGAATCGTATTTTGAAGAAAAATGTTTTTGTTGTTAAGGATTCTTCCTTTGACGATTTAAAATTTGAAGTTGAAAGATTGAAAAAGGAGATTAAATCTCTTAAACAAAAACAATTGATTTGTGATCACCGTATTACTCAAATTGAGATAAATAATACTGACGAAGATCGATTTTCAAAAAATAAAGGAAGATAAGTTGAAGATGAAAATCTCCAGCTTGATAGTCCTGATCCCAAACAAGATTCGTTTTTGGGAATGATGCAAATTGTTACGACTCATAAATGGTATATTAAATGTACTATTCTGATTGATAATAGTTTTTCCATTACTAACATTGCAATGATTGATAGCGATGCAGATGTTAACTGTATTCAGAAAGGTTTAGTACCAACTAAATACTTTCAAAATACGACTCATTTGGTGAAATCTGCCTCTGGCCATGCTCTAGATATAAAGTATAAGCTACCTAATGTAAAAATTTGTCAGAATAAAGTTTGCATTCCCCACTTCTTCTTCTTGGTTAAGAATCAGTTAAATCCTCCAGTTATACTTGAAACTCCTTTTATAAATGCAATTTATCCTTTCACAGGAATCGACGCGAAAGGATTCTCAGTCAAATACAAGGATAATGAGATATCTTATTCTTTTGTTATAGATCTGGTAACTAGAGATATTAATGCCTTGATTAAAATGAAGCAGAGTCATATAGACTCATTACAATTGGAGTTATTCAGCATGAATAATCTAGATTCAATGAAATCTGCTAAGGTAAAGGAAAAAATTAAATTGATTTCTGAGTAGATTGTTGTGGACATTTGTGCAGATCATCCTAGAGCTTTTTGGGATCGCAAAAAGCATATTGTGACTCTTCTTTATAAAAAAGGATTTGTAGAAGATGATATTCCTATTAAGTCTCGGCCCTGTCAAATGAATGTTGAGTTAGTAGAGTTTTGCAAAACTGAGATTGATAATCTTTTACAAAAGGGCTTGATAAAGCCTTCTAAGTCTCCTTGATCTTGCACAACCTTTTATGTTAATAACGCGGCTGAAAGGGAAAGAGGTGTCCCGAGATTAGTGATTAACTACAAACCTTTGAATAAACACTTAAAGTGGATCAGATATCTTATTCCTAATAAAATGGATTTATTGTAAAGGTTATTGGCAAATTCAGATTTTTAAAGAGCATTCTTATAGAACTGCTTTTAATGTCCCATTTGGACAATACGAATGGAATGTCATGCCTTTTGGTTTGAAAAACGCCCCTTCTGAATTTCAAAAAATCATGAATGATATTTTCAACCCTTATATGGATTTTATTATTGTCTATATTGATGACATTTTAGTATTTTCTAAAACTTTTGAACTACATGTCAAACATCTTGATATTTTCAAAAAAGGTTGTAATACAAAATGACTTAGTTATTTCTAAACAAAAAATGAGTTTATTCCAAACGGGTGTTCGATTTTTAGAACATCAAATTTGTCAAGGAAAAATTACTCCCATTCAAAGGGCTATTGATTTTGCTGACAAATTTCCTGATGTTATTACAGATAGGACTCAACTACAGAGATTTCTGGGAAGTTTGAATTATATTTCTCCATTCTATAAACATCTTTCTAGAGATCTAGCTCTATTATACGACAAGCTGAAGAAAGATAATAAGTCTCTTTGGAACGAGACTCTTACTAATTTGGTGAAAGATATTAAGTGGCGAGTGAAGTCACTGCTCTGCTTAGCACTAGCCAACACTGCTTGGCAAAAGATAATTGAGACGGATGTGTCTAATATTGGATATGGAAGAATTCTTAAACAGATTAATCCTCTTGATAAGAAAGAGTATCTAATTAGATTTCATTCTGGGAAATGGAATGAAGCCTAGAAGAAGTATGTGACGATAGCACATGAAATGTTAACCATCGTTAAATGTGTTCTTAAATTTTAGTACGACCTATACAACCAAAAGTTTTTAATAAAAACTGACGCTCAATCAGTCAAATTCATGTTTGACAAAGACTTTAAGCACGATGCCTCAAAATTAATATTCGCCAAGTGGCAAGCGCAACTAGCCCCTTTCGATTTAGATATTCAATATAAAAAAGGAGTTGATAACTCTTTACCTGATTTCTTATCCAGGGAATATATCCAATAAATATGTTCTTTCAAGCCTTTCTTGATGATGAAACTCTCGTTTTTATAATGAGGGTTCTTAAGTACTTACCTAGGGATATGAAAAATCATATCATTGATAAAATTGTAGATAAAATCCTGATGGAAGATTTTCCTCATATTCAAATAGAATATTATTCAGATGATAATTATCTGACAGACTATTTTTCAGAATGATAATAAAAAAGTGTTATATTTGCAGGATGGATTCACTTTGGATTCACATTAAAAGAAGAGGAAGGGAAAGAACAGCCCCAAGCAGAGGCAATTATGGTTCATATGGAATCAGATCATCGCAAGGATCGTCATACAGATCCAAATCAAATTCCCCGGTTATACAAACAAGAAGAAAAACTTTAATTAATAAAAGAGCCTCGTCTCAAGAGGAGTCTTCATCCAATTCGCAGCAATTGGTTAGTTTGGAAGATATTCCAAAAGATAGCCCATTATATGCTCATATGCAGGCCTATCTGGAAGGAAAGAAGCAAAAAGATACTTTTGTTTCAATCATAAAAGAGGATTCTGATGATATTAAGTCCTATGAAAAATTGCAAAAAAAAAAAGAGATGGTATTTCTCTTAAAAAATTCAGATCTGTAGAGAAAAGATGAACCTTGGAAAATATTCAACGGTACCTCGTTAATGGATTATATTTTCCAGGAGAGTCATATAAGACTCGATCTTATTATGAAGAAATTTTGATGAACACAGGAAGTGTAGAATTTCAGCACTTCTCTAGCACAGGTAATATCCCCCACGAAAAAAGTTATGACTTTTCTAAATTTATTATTAAATAGATTATATATGTTGAAGATTGGGGTATGTCAACGATGAAAGAAAGACAAATAAGTATTAATAATGCTAGGATGAATTTTACTTATTGGGATTATATCCGAGCATTTGATGTAATGCAGTATTATAACAACGACAAACACAAACATACATGGTTTGTAAAGGTATGCGCAAAGCTTTTTGCTGAAAATATACCAAATTGGTTTATCAATTGGTGGTCATACCAGAGTCCGATTGTCAAGATTCTGCCAGAGCCATTCATAAATTTATATAAAGAATGGGCAAAAGTATCACCAGATTTAAACAGGTTATACCAAGAAGATCATGTCAGTTTGATAGAGAAAATAGATCAAATCTATTTCTTTATTGAATTCTCCATTCCATTGATACACAAATGGGCCCCTGAAGTGGGATTTAATGAAGAAAATATTCCTTGTCTATATAGGACATATTTTAATAATTTATGGGATAAATTGTTAAAACAAGATCCCAAGACCAAGCAGTTAATTGGTCAAGAACTTATGGACACGATTAGAGAAAAAATTGTTGATTATAAAACAATTCGCCCAGATAATATTGTTAAAGATAACTCAGTTCGGCATATTGCCTGAAAGATCTCCTTTTAAGAAGGAGATAAAGAACAAATGATTCAAGATTATCTCGAAGAAGTAAGAAAAAATCTACTTCAAACAATAACTCAGATTGATAAATTGGACACTTCAATGAGAAGTGAAACTAGTAACGACGTGGAAGATTCATAGCGTGCCGAATCAGAACATATGATGTCAGCCACTGAATAGCAAGATGCGGAAGACATTTTTACAACAAATGCAGGCCTTAGATAAAGGCAAGAAGACAAAAGAGGCATAGCCATGTGAATTCAAGTGAAGACATGTGAAGAATGGCCCACTAAACAGTAGATTTACTGTTCAGGAACCTAAATGAGGGCCCTTTTTGTACTGTACATAGATTCCTTGTGTCTTTTTCTTTTTCTAAATAAATATTAGCTTGTGTTGAGAGAAGACATCAGAAAAAATTTATGCTCTCTCCTTTGTTTCTTGTTTAGAAGTTATACAAATCTTTGTGTAAATCTCTCCGGAGTACTGTTCCGATCATCTTAATAAATAAATTGTCAGTTCTTCAGAGTTTTGGATCTTGAAGACAACTGTCCTTTATAAGGTATTTATCATTAGTTTTAGTCTTTAATTTTAGTATGTTTCTCCTAGCCAAGACTATGTCCGACTAAAGATTATCTATGTCGAATAACTAACTTCTCTCCTATATAGAACATGAACGGATCTAAGCTCTATTTAAATATAAAGGAATTTTAGTATGACTTTTTGACTTGGTTCCGAGATCGAGGTACAGTCGAATCTAGCACTACTTTTATTGGCTTTGTCTTAGTGACTTCGTCTGGCCAGCTGTGGTTTTTAGCCTGAAAGATGAGTTTTGATAAGTAGGGCACCTCATATCCGGTTAAAACTGCCAGACACATGGGCTCAATAAGATGTATGTATTAGATTCTGACAAACCCTTTGCTTGGGTAAGATTTATGAATGGAATCTAAATGGGTCCCATTTGGACAATACGAATGGAATGTCATGCCTTTTGGTTTGAAAAAGCCCCTTCTAAATTTCAGAAAAATCATTATTATTGATGATAATGATGATGATGTGATACAAAGGGACAACAAATACATGGTGAGACAAGGGAAAGAAGGAACAAATTGATACAGAGCTAAACACAACTTGAAAGGGTATAATTTTTCATTACTTCATATACAACAACAACTTACTTTGTGTAATTTCACAAATGAGGCCTGGGGAGATTGGTGTGCACACAATCTTCATGAAAACTGAGGTCTTAATGGAAAATTTCTGGCAAGCCATTAACCTCCGTATCAAGGAAAATAAGGAAGTTTAGAAGGGGAGGCAAGTCCATAGTCTATCCCATTTGTGTTTCATTTTTGCTAGTCTTTGATCCACAATAATTATGCAATGAGTATCTTTAATGTGTTGTGAAATTGATCTTTTCATTTTTTTATTTTTATAATGTAGGTGACTGAACTATCTCCGGTAGTGGGTGAGAGTGCGACATGCGAATATGGCAAAAGCATTAGCCACGTTATAATTGGGTTAAAAACTGTCGAAGGTACCAAACAGTTGAAGCTTGACCCCACGATATATGATGCCTTAATTAAAGAAAAAGTAAGTTCTGGGCCGGATTGACTAACCTAACCCACCCTTAAGGAGGCTTTTCCATAGTTGGGTGTCCGCTTTAGTGTGATTTACGAAGGCTAGGCTAGGTTTGGTAATATCCAAAACAAATGAAAAGAGATCGGGGTCGAATGGAATCTCATCATCCATACATAACGAATTGATGGGGTATATTCATATCATAATGAACAGTAAAAACTAGCATTCTTACTTGAGTCGAGCGTCTGTTGAAAACAATCTCTCTACCCTCACAAGATAAGGGTAAGGTTAAGTACACACCACCCTCCTTAGACCCTATTTGTGGGATTACACAGGGTTTGTTGAAGTAGTTGTTGTAAGTTCTACAACATATGTGTTAGGGAAGTATCAAAATTTTTAATACGTTTAATAAATGGGTAAATGAGAATATACGGTATTTCTCTCTTTCTTGACATGCGACGTTTGAAATCTAGGTTGAAGCATTTTTCTCTCGAGTAAATTCAGTAACCTTCTTTTCATTCTTAATAATCACGCTCTTAGAAGTCACCGAAGAAATTGCATTTAGTCTTTAATTTACTTCAGTGTCATCTATGCTTGTTCTGCTTCCATGATATATGTGCAGGTAGCTGTTGGTAATGTCATTTACATTGAATCGAACAGTGGGGCAGTTAAAAGGGTAGGCAAGAGTGATGTTTTTGCCACAGATTTGAACTTGAGGCATAGGAGTATGTTCCACTTCCTTAATGAGAGGTTCACAAGAAGAAGGAAATAGTCCAGGTTCGTGGCATTTCTTGTTTTGCAATGACACAAATAATGATTACCCTAGCATGTATACATGTAGTTGTTTTTTCGCTCAAATAGTTATTTTGTTCTATGGCTTAGCCATGAAATACTCTTATTTGGGTGCTTTAAAGATCATAGTTGGTCTTCACAAGCTCACTTGAATGTTTGAAGAATTTCATACTATTTGGAGTGGCGGAGAAACAAATTCCTTGGACAGATTGTGTGATGACCAGGAATTCAATCTCCTGAATACCTTATTGGTTTGGTTATCGGTTTAAGGTGTTTAAAAAATGATAAATCGCATCAGTAATTCACAAAACGGATCAAACCGATCGATAAGCACGCCTATTAAGTCCATGGAATTAACAACTTAATATAGTGGTAGGTTTAAAGCAGCCAAGTACTTGCTTTTAACACAAGATTTCTTTAGGAGGAAATCAGTTGTCTTTTAAATGCTTGGCCATATTTTCTTTTTGCTTTGGAATTAGCTAATTTTGAGTTTTTCTATTACGGCTTCTATTATAATCCTTTTCCTTTGTGCTATGTGTAATTGAAGGTTCAACTCAAAAGCTAAGTTGGACAAACATCTCAATCTTGAATATTCATCTTCTGCAATCATTTTGTGCCTCACATCGGAGTGTACCTTAATTTTTTCTCCATCGTTGCATCAGACTGTTCTATTATTTATGGTGAGTTTCATTTGAATTTTGTTTCCTCTTTTGTGTTTGTATTGTATCGACTAATATTGCAGAGCTATTTCTTTCTTATCTCTCGCTCCGTAGTTCATGTGAATTTAGTTCATTGTGGATGAATTGAACTTCAATCTCTAAAAATAAGTGTTATCTATCTTCTTATATTTCAATACTCTGTTTTAGTTGTTGTTTTCCTTTTGGGTATATGTATGTGTTCGCTAATAAAAGTTAGTACTTCCTTTCGTTTGTTCTTTCTTAAAAAATATATAAGAAGTCATTTTCATATGTCGCAAAATTGAATAACATAGTGCTTTTGAAACGTTCAAATTTCAGTGGAGCTAGATCAAAACACTATAGGTATTTTTTCTCCTATGTGCTTAAAGTTAGTGCGTAGAGTTACCAGATACTTATGCTGGTTCATTATCTAGGTTAGTTTAAAGTGGCTCGGACACTGCATTTGGACAACGCTGTGAATATTCTTTCATATCTTTTAACTCCCCAGACATTCAGATTTCTCCCAAGAATAATATTATGTCAGTTATTGTTTTATATACTTTCCTCCAGGTTGAACTACTCCAATGGATCTAAAATTTAAATAACAAGCAAAACAGATTTTTCACAAACTACAGGACTAAAATCTAATTGATTTTATAAGCGACGAGCCAGTGTCAGCATCCCTTTTTAAGTTGCGCTCTCCCTTAAACTTTAGTCTTCATCATACTTTGGATCTTTAGACATTAAAGTTATCATTTGATTAAATTGTCGAATTTAATGGTGGTTGACTTGACGAAAATGAAGGTGCAAGCTAGAGATAGTTCATATGATATATGACATGATAGGATTCTTTTTATCTGAAAGTGGGTGATTATATCTTCAGAAAATAATTACTAAACCAACTATCATATTTTTTATTCCAATGAAACCTGAACGTTTTGCCTAGGTATCATGAAAGTGGAGCATCTAAAAGTATTATTGGTACTATAGTAGGGCTTTAGTTTTATAGTATACAAACAAAGAGTACATATTGAACAACAATGAGTTGTGTACACTATTACTATTTTAACAGGAAGTTATTTATCCATATTTTTTAATGCTTTTAAGTTGACATTCAATTTTTCCATTTCTTATATTTAGCAAATTCACTCATTCTTGAAAATAAATGTATAGTGTGTGTTTGTATTTTGTGAGATTTCATATCGATGAATTGTTGATAATTTCCTATTCTAGATACACTGTGACAAGGAAGAATGAGGTGAGCTAAACGAAGAAACAATCTCCAATACTTCCGTCGTACTTCTTTAAAAAAGAAGATAGAGAAACTAATCACAAGACTGTAGTTGCCTTACATTTGTAAATCTGCAATAATATCTATTTAATACATAGATTACTATTTTTATTTTGAAAGTAGCTCATAAATAGATAACCCTTCATGGATATGAAAAATTGTCTTTAGAACAATGTCATGTAAACAATATGAAGCTCTTATAGATGTAAATGTTAACAGAACTAGAGTTATATTACTATATTAGAGAATTCGTCTTAATACAAAAGAATATGAAATATATATAAACCTCTATTAACTAAACCTAAACCTAATATAATAGGAAATAGACCCAATAACAAAAGCCCAAACATATGGGCTAACATCCCCCCTCAAACTCACAATGCAACAGCAATAAGCATTGAGAGTTTGTCACACAAAAACCGAAATCGAGACGCCGACTGTGCCTTCGTAAAAAGATCAGCAATCTGCAAGGACGATGGAACAAACGGAAGCGATATGGTCCCGAGCTGTAAATGATAACGGGTGAAGTGACAATCAATCTCAATGTGCTTCGTCCGCTCATGAAAAACAGAATTCTTTGCAATTTGTATCGCACTTTTGTTATCACAATACAGAGGAGTTGGCAAAGAAATGTGAAACCCCATATCTTCAAGAAGCCAACGTAACCAAACAATCTCACATGTAGTCACAGCCATAGCACGATACTCAGCCTCCGTGGAAGATCTAGAGACAACATCTTGTTTCTTGCTCTTCCATGAGATTAAAGAGTCCCCAAAAAACACACAAAAACCAGTGGTGGATTTACGATCATTGCGATCGCCATCCCAATCAACATCATTATAGGCTCGCAACTGGAGAGATGACATCGAGGGAAACAAGAGATTCTGAAACTGAGTACCACGAAAATATCTCAGAATACGAAGTACAGCTCCCTAGTGAACAAAAGTAGGAGCAGTAACAAACTGTCTAACAACATGAACTGCATGAGCTATATCCGGGCGAGTAACCGTAAGATAAACCAAACTACCTACAATAGTCCGATAAAGACTCGGATCTGATAACGGAACACCATCACTAGGAGAATACCGTGCATTGGTTTCAAGGAGAGTATCTACAGTCTTGTTGTCAGAAAGGCGCGCCTGTTTAAACAAGTCTGATATATATTTAGTCTGAGAAAGAAGATACCCTTTTTTAGACTGAGCCACCTCAATACCCAAAAAGTAACGCAGCAAGCCCAAGTCCTTCATAGCAAACCGATGAGCCAAATCACGCTTCAATGACTCAATACCACCATAATCATCACCAGTAATAACCATATCATCTACATATAAGGACAAAAGAATTTTCCCTGCACTCGTACATCTAATAAACAATGCCGAATCATGATTACTCGGGTCAAATCCAAGGGAAGTAATCACAGTGGAGAATTTCTCAAACCAAGCACGAGGTGCTTGCTTGAGACCATATAAAGCTTTTCGAAGCCTACAAACTTCACCCGGCTGGTGGTCAATACCTGGAGGAGGAGTCATATAAACTTCCTCATGGAGATCACCATTCAGAAATGCATTCTTGACGTCCATTTGAAATATCTTCCACTGTCGAACGGATGCAACAACAATTATAGTGTGAACAGTCGTCATCTTTGCCACCGGGGCAAAAGTCTCCTCATAGTCCATACCATATTTTTGTGAGTACCCTTTTCCCACAAGTCTGGCCTTGTATCGCTCAACAGACCCATCGGACTTTGTTTTTATTTTATACACCCATTGACATCCAATCGTATGTTTACCAGGTGGGAGGGTATGTTAACAGAACTAGAGTTATATTACTATATTAGAGAATTCGTCTTAATACAAAAGAATATGAAATATATATAAACCTCTATTAACTAAACCTAAACCTAATATAATAGAAAATAGACCCAATAACAAAAGCCCAAACATATGGGCTAACAGTAAAGAATGCGTCATTTTGTAACCAAGTGACGTCATTAAATTTTGCACAACTTAAAGAACTTTGTTATTAAATGCATGCAAACAATAAGATTATAGATTTGTACATTGTGAGAGTTAAATATTGCAAAGATGAAGTGTAAACAACATGAAGTTTATGAAGTATAGTTATGGAAATATGCAGAAACATGACACTATCAAAAGAAGAATGGTACTTGCTTGTGCTAGGTAAAATTTGTTGGGAGTGTGAACATCTTGTCTATGATACTGGGATTTACTTTTATAGCAAAAAAGCTTCATTCACTTAAGGATACTTTGGGACTATATTACTTTTAATTGTTCCTCGTAAAAGGAGTTGAAATTATTTCCAAACATATGCCCCTGTTCTTATGCAACTCTACCAGTGATGGTGATGCATCTTGCCTGTGAACTCTATGATTTAATGGTTAGCATGGCCTAATGCATGTTGTGTCGCTAAGACTTACTTTTTCTAATCGTATTGATCAGATTAAAGCATAATTATTGTAATTCTAGCATCATACATGATTATCCTATTAATAGCCTTATTTTCCTTAAGTCCCCGCTTTTCAAGATAGTTTGGTTAAGACAAGTCAACCTTTAAACCTTAAGATTATACTTGCATTGGGTATGTCCATACATGATATATGAATTCCTCTTACTCTATCTCTTACTCTCTGTCATTTTTTTCTAATTTATGTTTTAAATTCTTCCCATGGTGTGTTGCTCTATATATGGTCCCCCAGGAACTAGGAAGACCTTGCAAAGGTACAGTACATCATACAGTACATCATACTACCACGACCTTCATATGGGTAGCTGATGGTGGTATAATGATAGTAAAATAGTTGAGCACTTATGGAGTTATCTTTATTCAGTAATTTACTTATTTTAATTCAAAGTTTTGATGACTTGCAGGTAAAGAAGCATTCAGGAAACAACTTAATCTTACTTTCAAATCAAATGCCTAATAATAATAAGTAGTTTATGCCTTGCAATATTTGATTATGACAAAATTTTGTATTATTTTTGTATTCTAGCAAAATAGCTGACCCCTTCTCTCCCAAAGTAGATCATTACTCGAGTTTATAGAAATGTTTTCTTTATCCTTGTGGAATTATGTTGGGTATGTTAAGTTGTGTAACTTGAAGTTGATCGTGTTTATTTGCATTTTGAAGGTGATGTAAAGTTTCTCATACATTGTTTTGTGATGATATTGTGGAGACCAACAATCAAAGCTGGGACTATCATGTATATTACTCGATTACTCGAAACTACTGAAACATTATTAGAGTGTATATTCAATGTATTGAGGTATAATATTTTTATGTTTTAAGTTACCAAATAGCCTGAAACAATTCATCAATTTATACTCGAAACCCATCATATAGTCTTTTTCTCTATTGCTTGTTTTGATCTTGAATTGAGAGGATTGTTTCTTAATGACCAAATAAATAGTTTAATGCGGTTACAAGTATACACCTCAAACTTGTAAAAAAAAAAAGATGTTGCAAAATCGAATATGTTGGGCAGTGCTAAGCACGGCCATGCCTATCTAGTATATTATATATATAAGTGGCTAGGTAAGCCAGTGTTGGACAATATGACTGTTTCCTAGCCAAGGGTAATTTAGTCATTTGTCGTTCGTTGTGCTTTTCCTCATGTTATTGCTTATACAAATGGCTTTTTCAGTTGTGTATATCAAAGTTTTTCCCTTCAATTCTCATGGTGTCTTCTTCTAATAATGCATTAGTAATTTCCAAGTCATATTTTCCCCTTATTTTGCATCTTTTTACGACAAATTCATTGGATATTTTGGTAAATTCATTGAATATTGGAGGCTTTTCAATGCTTAAAAAGACAAAGAATTGTTGATGTAAGGATATATCAATACTCAGACACACACATCTCAAGCACATTGGCATGTCTTTTCTTAATTTTGAACATTCATAGCTATTTTGGACTTCCTTTTTGTTGTGTTTTCGATAAAAAATTAATTATTTCATGCCGTTAAAATTAACTTATAAAATTTAAGTTGTTCCACATTTCATTACTAAGACAATTTTTTTTTACCAATACTATGGTTTCAATATTGCTCATTACTAAATATTTTAAATGATATTTTAAAATTTTGATCGAGTCTCAAAATTTCATCTATGCTACATAAATTGAGATAGAAATAACAAGATCTATTACCTGCAAATTATATAAAATATATTATAAATAACAATGAAATAATTTAAAAACCATACAAAAATTGATTAACTTTCAAAATTTTATATGTTATGTTACATAAATTGAGATAAAGGAAGTAACATATATTATTTAAAAATTACGTAAAAGGTACAACTATTAGTTACAATAATTGACACTTCAAATATATTTGAAAACATATAAAAAATTGAGTAACTTTGAAATAGGAAAAATAACATATATTGGCCACGTGCAGGCACGGGCTACCATATCTAGTTTACATAGAGAATCACAAGCCTCTGTTTATTCCACGTTATGTCAATTAATAAAAATATATATAAAAATAATAATTGACGCTAAAATAAATATCATTTTTCTTAAATAATATAAATAAATATTATATCGCTACACGCATGACATATTTATCCCATCTCATGAATAAATTAAGACTTCAAATTTTTAGACGACTTTAAATTAAGAAATCTATTTGATTTTAGAAGTAAATTTAAAAAAAATTCAGGAATTAAATATTAGTCTTTTAAGTATAGATGATAATAACTTTGATCTATCTAAAGGCCATTTTAAAGAAATTTTTTTGGATGCAATTAATAATTTCGAAGGACATATATTAGAAAATTGGTTCAAAGAATATTTTATTATTCTGAACATACTCAAAATATTTTGTTAGAGGAGCATGAACACGTATTTACCAATAATTATAATGGTAAGAAAATTTATGAATAACATATTAATGATTATACTTATATAGATAATTTTATTCCATTGTACACAAAATGTCAATGTATAGTATTATTTATGAAGTTAACAAAAATAGTGATAAAAGTATTGCCAACATTATTACTGCAGAATTTACCGATCAATTAAAAGGTTACTGAAATAATTATTTAAGCTCTGAGAAACATAGAAAATTTTAAAAGCTGTGAAATAAAAAGAAAGTAATGAGCAAGTAGTTCAAAATATTGTTTATACCCTAGTTCTAAATATTATAGCATATTTTTCAAGAAAACGATTGGATAACAATGAAACCATCAGAATTATATTATAGAATCTGAGGTGTAAGACTATTAACACATCTATTTATTCAACTATGACACAATGTTGTGGTAACTCAAAAAATAATCAATTAATTCAATTAAAAAGAATTTAAGGAAAAAAAATATTTTAGGAGTCGCCGCCTATTTTAGGATAATAAGGAAACCAATTAATTATTTAACAAAAAATGTCTATGAAACCAATAGATTTTAGGTAAGATTTCAAGTGATTCCAAAAACAAAGTATTAGCATCCTTCAAAATCCTCAATTGTGGGTCCCAACTGAACACATTATTTCAAATTGAGGAGGAGATAAAGATAATATACAAATATAATAAATATGTAGTATAAGCACATAGCAAAATAAAATAATTAATAATAATATAATAAATGGCCTAATGTTTTTCTAACGTCAATAATATACATAATAATGAATAAAAAAATATTGTTCGAACTTAGTTCGAATAGCTTCTTCGCGAAGGAACTTCGGGTACCTGAAAAAACACTTTGTAAAAGTGTTAGTAATGGATAAATATGAACCAAAATAAATTAAATAAATAATAACTCAAAAATAAACTCGTCTTATTAATCCTGGAGGCCTTGAAAATCGACAGTAAGTTTTTCATCGATCAATTTTTAAAATATAATGTATATAAACTTAAACTAATATTTCCGTCTTTAAAAAGGGGAGGTCTTGAAAATCAACGGAGAGATTTTTTCATTGACCATTTTAACTAGTTTGGGTAAATTACTTTAGCAATACAACAAAAATAAACGAAATCAAATTTAAGAATATAATATCCAACAAAATATTAATGAATACTTGATTAAATTAGTATTAACTATGGAAATGATCAACCCAAATTAGAAACATCTTTTTAACAAGAAACAAATAACTACAAAATCAAATTGTTAATAGAAAATATCTCAAGGAAATAACTAAAATAATCAAAACCAAATATAAACGATAATAAATAATTAAAGCGAATAATGGAGACCATTACATAAAAATAAAAATTAATATAAACATAACACAACAATTATATCTAGGATAAGAACAAAAAAACCAATAATATAAAGAGACGAAAGAAAGATAGATTTGTGTTATTCTTTGGAAATCCTCAAGACGGGTTTGCCGAAGACAATGGTGAAGGTTACTTGTTTGTTCAACGGAGCTCCGACAAATTTTGAACAATGGTTGAGTCTAATTCGCTGGTCAGAGCTCGTCGACTCGCTGGAGTCAGCAAAGGGAGATGTGAATAGTAGTGGGTCTGGTTTTGGAGTTGATGCTCCGATAGTGATATAGTTTGCTGGTGGTGTAAGCGAATGGAAGAAAGAGGAGCAATGAGGGAAGAAGATGGGTAACAAGGTTGGAGTCTTAGGTGGAGCTCTCAGTTCTTATGGTGGTTTTAAGTGTGTTTTGTGGCTGTGGAGGTTGGTATTCACCGGAACGACGAAGGTGAGAAGGAACAATGGAGTTTTGGGGTGGTTTGGTTCGGTGACGGGAGGCTTAATTTCTACAGTGTTAAAATGGATGTAAATAAATAGCGAAAATAAACTGGTGTGTGGTTTGTTTGCTGCTCCGGTAAAGAAGAAGAGTAAAAGAACTAGGTTGTTTGTGAGGTTTCTGGCGGTGGTGGACCACAAGGAAAAAATGGAATTTGATTAATCTAAAAAAGAAATAAATTACCACCCTCTTTACTTTGTAACCAAGTAAGGATTTAAATAAGAAATTTAAAATCACCTTTTGCACAATATCATTGGCTCAAAATCGTGTGTCAAAAACCATTGGTTAATAAATATTTGTGTATGCAATTCTTTATTTGTGTTTAAACGTATTTTTTGGACTGTGTTAAAAATACTAAAATGAATATTAACAAGTATAATCAATGACTTGAAAAAAAAATGTAATTTAACAAAGAATCATGATTTAATCAAACCGAACAAATATTGTAAACATATTCAACCGACTGTGACCAAAACAATGTAATCAAAGTTAATCAATAAAAATTGTAATATTATAATAAATATGGATAATTATCGATAAATTGTATTAAAAATGCAAAACATGTATTTTGAATGATTTAACGAATAAAATACTTGAAAGTATTAACTTTAAAAATATCAGGCCAAAATTGGGTATCAACAACTTGCCCCTTTGTTTGATTAGGATTGATGAAAGAGATCATAGTAAAAGAAGTTGACAAATCCAATTTTGGTTTGATAAGTATTGAATAAAATGATATGAGCCGTTAGTAGAGCTTTCGAACAATACTCTATGTTCGTCAACGGGGCTGAAAATAATAAACAAAAAGGCAAGGATTGATCGGAGACTAAAAACTCACATAGCTTCGACGTTATTTTCAAAATTGTACAATGAAAATTGTGTACCTCTTTGAAACGAAGATGATTCAACTAACATGTCACTTTGAGCGAGATGATGACTTAATTTGTCTCTTGAAAGACAGACGACCCAACTATATCATGTCAGTTTGAACGAGGTGAAGACCTAGTGTGTCTCTTGAAAGTCAGACGACCCAACTTGAATGTGATAGGTCACTTTGAATGAGGTGACAACTCAACTTGAAAAAAAAATAACATGTCACTTTGAACGAGGTGGCAACCCAACATATCTCTTGAAAAGTAGACGACTCAAATTTGAATGTGATACATCACTTTGAATGAGGTGACAACGCAACTTGAATATAACATATCACTTTGAACGAGGTGACAATCCAACATGTCTCTTTAAAGGCCGATGACTCAATCTTGAACTTAACATGCCACTTAGAGGGAGGTGACAACCCAACATGTCTCTTGAAAGGCAGACAATCCAATTTGAAATAATTGTCTTTAAAAAAATTAAAATATACTTTGAATCACTTTTGAAGGTATTTTTCAAAAAAACCTATATACTTCTATAGATTTATATATAAATTTATATATGATTTTTATTTTTTATATATGATTAGAAAATCCTCTCAAGAAATAGTGTCTAACTTATATATTTATTTCACTTCTTTTCAAATTAATTAAGGTAGAATTTTAGTAATTTAATTAGTCATTTTTAAGGTAATTTGCTAAATTTTTTTGTTAAAATTAAGAAGCTCGATAATTAATCTCATTTTTAATTTGCATCAAATGCAAATTTCAAGACAAATGTCAGATGCTTTCATCTCTTTATTTTAATATCAATTAGACTCAATCATAACATCATACCTAAAAACACTCATCCGATTCATCCTTAGTTTCTCATATTCTAAAAAAAAATTCACTCTCCTCGCGCTTTTTTTCCTCTTTTTTTTTTCAGAAACGCATACACATACACAATCTACACGCATATTTTGTAAAAATTGGGGGTTTTCATATTGATTGGAGCCTTAAAATTTGTCAACATTTGTAACATGTCAGATTCAAAAAGGGTAGAATTGCAGCTTCTTGTAGGATCTGGTGCCAGCTCTAATGGATCCACCTACGATCCGTGGGTTGACCAACGGTCCACAAGTCAGCTCTGTGGTTGGCCAGTCCAAGTTCCCAAAAATGTCAAGTTACAATACTTTTTCAATGGTTCACTAGGACGGCCCGTCGTCCAATCCACAAGTTGTAGGTAGGTTTTGAGGTGAGTCCCAAACTTAGAGAAATTCTAGGGTTAAAAGTCGAGACCCATGACCCGTCAATGGACCCACAGTTCGTAGGTGGGCCCTGTCAGTTGAGGTCCAAGGATCATAGTCTCTGAACCCATCAACGGCCGACCAGGACGGTCCGTAGGTGGAACCAAGGACCATAGGTTTCAACCGGCAATTATTTTAAGGAGGACTTTTGGGTCTTTTCCTAATTATTCTAGTTTAATACTATGTTGTTTTACCATTCACCTAAATCCCTATATAAGTGTTTTTACCCCTAATTTCCCCAATTTAAATCATTCTCTCAAATTCCTAGAAGAAGAACAAGTCTTCCTCTTCAAAATATTTCTCTTTCTGGAAAGTTTGACGAAGAAGGAGCCAACCTAGGATTTCAAGTCAAGTCTCCAATTCCTCCATTGAAGTCAAGCTTTTGGCATTGAGGTATGATAGTCTCCATCCATGGAGCCCTTTCCTCCACAGAGTTTGTAACTTCTCCAATTTTCAAAACAAAAAATTCCAAATTGAGTTAGCGTTTTCTTCTATGTCATGGGTTCCTTCTAATGTTGATTTATTTGATTGTTTTATGATCTATTATGTACGAATTGAGAAGTTTCCATGTTTTTAAAATGAATTCATATGAACCCATGTTTAACCGATGTATTCTAGATTTTGATGATTGAAATTGGATTGTGAACTATGAAAGGAGAATTATGAAAATATGCATGTTCTTATGAAATTCATGAAATATAATGTAAGTTTCTTTAAGAGTAAAGCATATATGATGTTGTTGTTATTAATTGTTGTGAAAGGATTTCTCACATAATTACTCCATGCATGAATATGAAAGGTTTTCTCACATAAAGGATTCTAAGGTTGAAAGGTCTTCTCACCTAAGATGAATCAAAGTTAAGGAGTTATTTTAAGAATGAGGCAAACGGTGATTACCCATGCCCTCTAATAAAAGACAAGAGGAAATTACCCATGTCATACGATATAAGGACAAGAGGCGATTACCCAAGTCCTTTGAAGAAAAGATGAATAAAGACTAAAGAATGTTCTATGGGAGTTATGCTTAACACCTAGTGGACAAGTGAAGATTATTCATGTCCCATAAACTATGTGCCACCATAGGTTGTCTAGATAGACATTAGCTAGTGGATCCACAATAGATAGAAGTTCATGGTCTTACCTTGATAAGTAGGACACCTCTTTTCTGTGTGGGGTAGACACCAGATTCCATCTTAATAGCTCAAATGGTCTTAAATGTCTGTTAAAGGTAATTCTCACCAAGTTTAGTTCAAGAAGTATCTCACAATGTGATTTAAGATGATGTCTACTTGCATTGGCCATGTTTTGGTGACTTATGTTTTCCAACTCTTTTATATCATTTTTTGTTTGGTCATTGCATATTATGAAAATGCCCCTTTATCATGATTTTTTTACTTCATGCATCACTATCATACTTGGTACATATTTGTACTAACACATACTCTTTCCTACATGTGTTATCCAAATGTAGGGTCCGATGCTCTAGGCTCGCATTTGCGTGGGTAGGATCTATTAGTAGAAGATTGAAGATTGATGAGTCCTCATGTTTCGTTATGCCTTATCATTTCAATTTTAGGCTTAATGTACGGGTTACGTCTCGATTATTTCTTATGTACTAGATGTCTTCGAGACGATGTTTAGATTTCCGCTTCTTTTTATAAAACTCTGTGGTTTGAAATAATCTTTTAAATCTCTTGACTTCTATTATCTTGTTTATGTATGCTAAGTGTCTTGTATGGGGGCCTGATTTGACGTATTCGGGCGCTTCATCCAATACTAAGCATCCACGGTCGTTCAATAGTAATATAACCCAACTAGTGAGTTGGGGTTGAGTCCCAAGGGAGCGGTTTGTAATTGAGAATTAAGAGAAAATCAAGAACTTCGCTCAAGTCAATTATAGCTAAAGACTTATACGAAGAAAAAAATATCAAATTAAAGGGTGACACAAGTGTCAATTATCTAAGGGGGTTTTGTAATCAATTATCAACTAGTAGCAGCAAATAATATAGAAATATGAATATGGAGATAGGATTCTTGGGATGTGATAGGAATATGGGCTAAAATAAACAACCCGGTAAATGCTATTGATATTAAATCGCTGTAAATTGGTAACTAAGCTAGACTTTAATGGGGGTAAATTTTCTCTCTACCAATTTACCCCGAATCAAATCGGTTTCTCTCGAACATCAATAAGTGGCAATGAAGCACAACCTTTGCCTTAGTCCATTCACTCTCTCAAGTTGAATGTATGGGAAAGGGTTGAGGATTCACTCTCTCGGGCTGAATGTGTGGGAGAGGGTTTAGGATTCACTCTCTCGAGCTGAACCCACGACAACCCAATAACCAAAGACTATCGATTTAGTAGTTTTTTAAAACCTCTCTCTCGAGCAAGTCAAAAACACGAAGATAAAATTGTATTTGCAACTACAACCCCATTAAATTCAAACACAACTACTGAACAAAATCACCTTTAAACAACAAATTAACTATCTATTAGCAATACCCAACAGTAAATTCAACCCATATTCACATAATCACACCCCAAGAATTGGGGTTTTAGCTAGACATAGTAGAGAGATAGAAATCGATACCGAAAAGTGTTTCCATCAAATGGGTACGATAGATATTATCTTTACACACGTCTAAGATGAAGAATCTTCAATACCCACTTCCAATTGCTTAGAAATGAAAATTTTCAAATCTTCAAAGCTAAGGAACAAAGTCTCCCAAAACTCTAAGTTCTAAAAACCGAAAATAATGTTTGATATTTGTTGCTCCCTAATATACACGCAAGTGTACGTGGTCGCGCAAGTAATATAGATTCTTTAAGAAACGAGTTATCATTCCCAAGGGACTTATGATCAATTTATATTCACTTAACTCTACAATTAAAAGTAAAAACTAACATTTTCAAGAGTTGATGATTTATTGTTTATCTACTAATAATTATGCACTAAAATGAAAGTAACTAATTGTGAATGACTTTGACATAATGTTTCAAGCAAGTTAAAAGAAATTCCAGGGCTGCATCATATATTAAATATCATGTATCATATTATTGGCTTAGAATTAATCTTAGTTGTCAAGTTACCGATTTATTGGGTTGATGATATGATCCGGGCTATACGCATCTCGTTGCCTACCCAGTTAGCTAACTAACTACATCGTTGAGCGGAGATAAATAGACTAACCGGCGAGCATTTATATTTCATCCTATTTCGTAACCAAGCAAGGTGTTCGTCTGGGCGTCATTCCTAAACACTAATCACCTCAATCTAATGGGTGGACCGAGCTCTCTATATTCTCTGGTCTATCTAATCCCTCCTCTCTCGATTTTAAGATTAGACAATGTATTTATCTTATGGTGATCAAGCATAAAATACTAAAACAAGAACATAGAAATAACTTATAATGACAACCAAAAATTAATTCAATATGGCTTTAATAATCAACAATTCATTTGTAGCTACAGCCCCAGAACTAGGACGTTTAGCCACTCATTCTATTAGAAAACCTCAAAATACAATTGTTCATGCAATTTTCAGAAAATAGAAGAGTTAAAAGATCAAAACCTATTACAAACGTAAATACTTGCATTTGCACACCTAATAAAAGTCGAACCCCCATAATAGAACCCAAGGGCTCTATTTATAAGTTTAGGAAAATTTGAGACAAAATTTACTTCAACTAGGAATCCTTTTTAACACAACTTAAGCTTGAAATCGGGATTCCTTTGGCGTGTCACGCCTCCTATCGCCCCACAAACATGCTCCAGTTGTATCAGTTTTAGCGCGCTGCGCCTCTCAGGGCACCTGAGAAAAGCCCCAGAATGTTGGGCCTTGACACGTCGCGCCTCTCAGCGCGACTGAGAGGCCTCTCTGAATGTTGGCCCTTGGCGCCTCATGCTTAGTAGTGCGCCTGGCCTTGGGGCCTTCATCCTTAGCCATTTTTCATGCTCTTTTGCATCTCTTTTCTTCAAGTTGACTCTATTTCCCTTGAGAGTTCTTGAAACAACTAATCATGTGTGTAAGTGCACAATCATCACAAGTTACACAAAAAATTAAGCTAATGATTAGAGATCATTCTTCAATCTAATAGATTCATGGGCAAATATTGACCACTTAGGCATATAAATATGCCTAAAATCACCACCCCACACTTAGAATTTTGTTTGTCCTCAAACAATCTCTAGACTATAAACTCTTTTTCACAACCCTTGGACTTATCAACCCACCTTAAAATCAACCAAACATTTTTAATTATGATCTTGTAGTTCACAATGGATATAACAATTCCCAACATTTACACCAAGTACAACACATGCACAAAGAATGACCCTTCTATTATTTTTTCGGGCTAATGCAAACTCATACAAACACACAATTAGATAATCCTACACATGCCATGAATGCCCTCACTTGTTGATGTTTAGTAAAGCCTTTCACTCAAACAATTTCAAACTCACCAAGGCCTCTTTTTTTTAAACAATCAACTCATGCTCACAAAAGAAATTCTTACTTTCCTCAATATCCATAAGCTTGTCCATAGTGTGTTCTTACTTTCGCATTATACTTCTCAAGGAATCAAGAGGACTTTCATTTGGTTGTAATGTCGGCTTAAAGGAAAGAAATGGAATATTTGGTAATCATTTTAGTGACTACACCTCCCTAATGCACATGTTATTATTTTGCCAACAATCTCCTTCATAGCTTTTGATTCATCCTAGCATACACTTTATGACTATATACCCCATTTGTTGCTCCATATTTGCCCTTTATTTCATTTTCATCATTTTTTTTCATGCCTTTGCACTAGCCATCCAAACTCTAGATTTTAACATCCGAGTAAGGTACACATTATCCTTGATAGGATCAGGGCCAATGTTTCGAGCATAGTTCTAAATTAGCCACCCTCAATTTTAGTCGAGGTGCACATTGTCACTAAGGACCAGGGCCAAGACAAAATTTTCTTTTCCACACAATGCAACATTTCAACAATTTTCAACCCTTATTCTTAACATAGTGCATTAAGGATTTTCATAGGATCAAAAGGCTTGGTATCAAACAAACGGGTTTCGGCTTATCATGTGGTTTATCAATAAATAAGGCTAAAGGCTCAATGGGGCTTCACTAGGGATAATTTCAATGGTAGGCATACAAGTAGAGTCAATAATTGATTAATTCAAAGAAACGCCTCAATCACACTCCCTAAGTCATACAAGCTACTAATTCAACACACACAAGGCAAGTTCTAGATATCAAGTTAAGCATGAACCAATCAATTTTCACCATACATGGCATCAGACACATATAAGGATATATCAACTAACATGCTCATACAGTTTGCATTTCGGTATTGCTACGCAATTAAGCCCATTTTCATATTATTTTGAGTCAAAACTTAAGAACACATGCTAGTTACAAAGTCAACAATCTATTGCATTTTTCCAAATAGGACTACCCATGACGTTTGGCTAACTTATTCGGACGTAGATTCAAAAGACCAAGGTTGGTTTCTCAATCCTACTCTTCTATGTGACTAATTTTCCCTTAAGACGATCGTCATCCATCCATCATTGGGAACTGTCACTCCTAAGATGACTCTAAGACTCAATAAAGCAATAAACTAATCATATTCAGTTCAAAGGGACAATCCTTAGTAAAAGTACCGAAAAAAATTCTAAGTAACCCAAAATAAAAAATTTAAAAATTTAACTAAAAACTAACACTAGACTCAATAAAGCAGTAAACAGCTATATACAACAAAGAATATTACTCCACCCCACACTTTAAAAATAAGCATTCTCCTTAGTGCACAAATAAAACAAAGTATAAGGTTAGGAATACTCCCTGGGGCGTCTAGGCCTCATCGTCACCACCATAGAACACCATCAAGGCATTCGTCTCCTCATCCACAACATCATCATCCTTATCATCCTTAGCCTCATCGGCAGTAGCCTCATCATCATCCAAAGGCTCTAAAAAGGCTGGACCAGTCTTGCACAAAAACGCTGCACTCTCAGACAAAGGATAACAGTTTGCTATTGTTTCCATCTCAGCATCAGTAACCGGACGTCCACCGATTCGCAATTGCAACTCATCCATCCCAAACATCTTAGCCGTGAAACTATCGTCACGGGTTGCCTCTCTTGAGCAGACAGAACCGGTCCATGAGATGTGTCAAGTGCATTAGTCCTCGTCACATCAATTAGCTTACCCATTAGATCCGGGTGAAAAATAATAGTCAGGTCCACAGCCTCTTTCTCAATACTCCAGGCACTCAGAAACCAGGTGATCAAACCCCCATAGCAAAATCTCCACCTCATATTATTCCTAAATTTCATCATGTTTCGTCTAAGAATAGCCCCTACATTAATGGGCATCCCCTTCATCAACATATAAACCAACACCACCCTATCCCTTGTTACCTCTGTCAGATGTTTTGCGGGTACTAGCACACTACACACTATCTTTAACCACACCCTAGCAACTTGATTCAAAATAGCAAAATGGAGGGTATTATGCCTACCAGTATCCTTGCTAAGCTCCCAGTTAGCGTGGATTCTACCCCACATAATGTATGTCGGATATCCCTATAAGGAGGTTTATCCTTCAATGTATTAAAGTCATCAGAATCACAATTCAGGGTCCCCAAAAATTCATTTAGTATCATAGCATTGAACTTCACATCATTACCTCTAATAGGAACAATTTTATATATAGTTTCAGTGAGCCAATTTGCATAAAACTCACGAACTAAAGACAAATTATAATCTCTCGGATGATCAAAAATAAATCTCAGCCCAACTCAAGCACAGTCCGATAAATAACAGGAAATTGATACTTCAACCTTACCTTATGGACGTATTCGTCGCCCATATACTTTGGTTCGCGCTGACACTCAAACCATTCTCAACTATACTGCTCCATTGCTTTTTTCCCGAATTTCTAGACTGGTTTCCAATTTCCAAACCCGAATGCTTCACCCTTCCTACTCCGCTTAGAAGCCGCCACACTTTTCGCTTTTGGAGCCATTGTGACCTGTTAAGAAGAAAAAACTCGAGAAAAGAAAAATTAGAAAAAATTGAGGGGGGGGGGGAGTCGTGCTGGTCAGTGAGAGGGAGAAGAAGAAGAAAAAAAATAAAATTTGAAGTGAGTGGGAGAAGAGAATGGTAAAGGGAGATTAAGTAGTGGAGTAATGGGGGAGAAGAAGAGGTGGAGAAAGATGGAGAGTTTTTAATGGAGGAATGTGGGGAGTGAAGAGGAAGAAGAAGAGGAGTTGGAGAGAATTTTGGGAATTAAGTTGGTTGGGGTGTAGAAAATATAAGGAATAAATGTAGGAATTGAGGGTTAAAAGAGGGGTTGAGTCAGGTATCCGAGTCGAAACTCGGATTTTAAAAATCTGGGTGGTGGCTCGATGGAGGGGCGACGCGCCAGCGTAGGGCCCCAACACCAGCGCTGAATCTTCATGCCAGGCGCGGCGCGCCAGCCAACGCCCCTGGCTTCAATGATTTTTTTTTTGTTTTTCACTATTACAAGCTAAGTTAGAAATAATGAAAATCCTATTTAACTAAAACTAAGAACTAAAAGAACTTCTTAGATTCTACAAATTTTAACTATGCTAAAACAATAAAAATCAAAATTTCAAACACGAACTACCTATCTATTACATATTGTTCATGGGTTGCCTCCCATGTAAAGCTTGATTTAATGTTGCGGCACGGTGCAACTTGGATCATTCATCATTTAGCTCAAGAGCCTCCCGATCATGATTCGAATCCTCACCAAAGTAGTGTTTCACCCTTTGCCCATTGACCAAGAACGTAAGGCTAGTCTTATCTTTAAGTTCAAGAGCCTCATGTTGTGTCATTCTGACCACTTCGATAGGACCACTCCACTTCGACCTTAGTTTTTCGGGAAATAACCTTAGTCTAGAGTTAAAGAGTACCTTATCTCCCGGATTGAAAGTACAAGCTATTATGTGCTTGTCATGCCACCTCTTCATCTTTTATTTGTAAAGCTTGGCATTCTCATAGGCGTAGAGCCTAAAATTCTCAAGTTCATGTTGCTGATTCAGTCTCTTTTTACCGGCCAGATCGGGGTCCAAGTTCAACCTCTTAATTGCCCAATAAGCTTGATGTTCTAATTCTGCTAGAAGATGACATGCTTTACCAAACACTATATGATAGGGAGAAGTCCCTATTGGTGTCTTATACGTAGTTCTATATGCCCACAACACATCATCTAATTTCTCAGACCAATCTTTTCGCTACACATTCACTATTTTCTGCAAAATTCACTTCACCTCTCTATTCGAGACCTTCACTTGGCCACTCGTTTGAGGATGGTAAGCTTTAGTAACCTTATGACGAATACCATACTAATGGTTAATGAAATGCTTACGTCCATCACTTATAATTGCCCTTGGAGTGCCAAAGTGAGTGAAGATGTGCTTCTTTATGAACTTTATCACCACCCTTGAATCATTGGAAGGAAGAGCGATCGCCTCAACCCATTTACCAACATAATCCATAGCCACAAGAATGTATTGGTTTCCACTAGATCGTGGGAATGGACCCATGAAGTCAATACCCCACACATTAAAGATTTCCACCTCCAAAATGCTACTTAGTGGCATCTCATGTCTTCTTGAAATAGTACCCAACCTTTGGCATTTATCACAACCCTTCACAAATGCAATAGAATCTTTAAATAATGAGGGCCAAAAGAAACCAGACTGTAGCACTTACTGAGGAGTGAAACTCAAGGATCCAAAATAGACTGCCCAAGAATTTAAAAGATCCGGGTAGTTTTACTGTGCAAATTACAATTGGGCAGAGTGTTCATGCCCGGGGGTTGTGTGATTTGGGGGAAAGTATAAATTTGATGCCCTTATCTTTGTATCAAAAGTTTGGGTTGGGTAGTCCAAAATGAACCACTGTTATTCTCCAACTTGCTGATAGATCCATTGCTAGGCTAGAGGGGGTGGTAGAAGACGTGTTAGTGCAAGTAGGTTCATTGATTTTTTTGGTTGATTTTGTGGTCTTAGACTTTGAACCCGATTCTGAAGTTCCATTTATTTTAGGACGACCTTTCTTGGCCACGGGTAGGCATTAATTGATGTATCAGCTAGTCAACTAACTATGAGGGCACATGATAAGGTTGAGATATTTGATGTTTACCAGGCTTTAAAATTGCCTTTTATTTATGAAGAGTTGTCTGATATTACTGTGGTTGATCGCATAGTAGAATCACAAGTAGTTGTGCCCGAAGATCCTTTAGAAAGAGTGTTAGTAGGTCATGAGATAGAGGGAGATACTGAAGCTCAAGGGACTGAATCATGCTTAAATCTAGCACTAGTAGACACTCGTAGGACTCAAGTGGAGTCACTAGATCGCGAGTTGGGGCCCCCACCAAAGCCATCAATAGAAGAAGCCCCTAAGTTGGAACTAAAAACTTTGCCGGCTCACCTAAGGTATTTTTATTTGGGTATTAATGAAACTTTTCCTGTTATACTTTCTGCAATATTGTCTAATTTACAAGTTGATGCGACATTGAAGATCTTAAAACGGAGGAGGAAAGCAATTGGATGATAGATGGCTGATATTCATGGGATTAGTCCGGCGTTATACATGCACATAATTTACATGGAAGAGGATCACAAACCTAAAGCACAACATCAACGTCGACTGAATCCTATGATAAAAGAAGTGGTAAGAAAGGAAGTCATCAAGTGGCTAGATGCTGGAATTGTGTACCCAATCTCTGATAGTAAGTGGGTACGTCTGGTACAATGTGTTTCTAAGAAAGGAGGTATGCCTATGGTAAGGAACGAAAAGAATGAGTTGATTCCTACTAGAACAGTGATCGGGTGGAGAATTTGCATGGATTACTGGAAAGTAAATGATGCTACCCAAAAAAATCACTACCCCCGTTCCCTTTATTGATCAAATGCTTGACCGACTAGCCAGACAGGAGTACTATTATTTCTTATATGGATATTCCGATTACAACCAAATCTTGATTGCACTCGAGGATTAGGAAAAGACCACGTTCACTTATTTTTATGGCATATGCTTTTAAGCGTATGCCATTCGGACTTTGCAATGCACCAGCAACTTTTCAAAGGTATATGATGGCCATTTTTCATGATATGGTGGAAGACTTTGTTGAGGTGTTATGATACATGATATTTAGTATATGTTGCAGCCCTGGAATTTCTTTTAACTTGTCTGAAACATTATATCAAAGTCATTCACAATTAGTTACTTTCATTTAGTGCATAATTCTTAGTAGATAAATAATAAATCATCAACTCTTGAAAAGGCTACCTTTTACTTTTAGTTGTAGAGTTAAGTGAATATAAATTGATCATAAGTCCCTTGGGAACGATAACTCGTTTCTTAAAGAATCAATATTACTTGCGCGACCACGTACACTTACGTGTATATTGGGGAGCAACAAGTTTTTGGTGCGCTGAGAGGCGTAACGCGCAACGGCCCAATATTTTAGGACCTTTCTCAGGCGCCCTGAGAGACGTGGCACGCCAACACTGATACAGCTGGAGCATGTTTGTGGGGCGATAGGAGGCGCAACATGCCAAGGGAAGCCTAATTTTTCAAGCTTAAGTTGTGTTAAAAAGGATTCCTTGTTGAAGTAGATTTTGTCTCAAATTTTCCTAAGCTTATAAATGGACCCCTTGGGTTCTATTGTGGGGGTTCTACTTTTATTGGGTGTGCAAGATCAAGTATTCACGTTTGTAATAGGTTTTGATCTTTTAACTCTTCTATTTTCTGAAAATTGCATGAACAATTGTATTTTAAGGTTTTCTAATAGCATGAGTGGCTAAAAGTCCTAGTTCTGGGGCAGTAGCTACGAATGAATTGTTGATTATTAAAGGCTTGTTGAATTAATTCTTGGTTGTCATTATAAGTTATTTCTATGTTCTTGTTTTAGTATTTTATGCTTGATCACCATAAGAAAAATACATTGTCTAATCTTAAAATCGAGAGAGGAGGGATTAGATAGACTAGAGAATATAGAGAGCTCGGTCCACCCATTAGATTGAAGTGATTAGTATTCAGGAGTGACGCCCAGATGAACACCTTGCTTGGTTACAAAATAGGATGAAATATAAATGTTCTCGAGTTAGTCTATTTGTTCCCGCTCAACGATGTAGTTAGATAGCTAACTGGGGTAGGAGACGAGAGGCGTATAACCCGGATCATATCATCAACCCTATAAACCAGTAACTTGACAACTGAGATTAATTCTAAGCCAATAATATGATACATGATATTTAGTATATGCTGCAGCCCTAAAATTTCTTTTAACTTACTTGAAACATTATATCAAAGTCATTCACAATTAGTTACTTTCAGTTAGTGCGTAATTATTAGTAGATAAACAATAAATCATCAACTCTTGAAAAAGTTACTTTTTTACTTTTAGTTGTAGTGTTAAGTGAATATAAATTGATCATAAGTCCCTTGGAAACGATAACTCGTTTCTTAAAGAATCTGTATTACTTGCGTGACCACGTACACTTGTGTGTATATTGTTGCGCCCTTGAGAGTTCCTGAAACAACTAATCATGTGTGTAAGTGAACAATCATCACAAGTTACATAAAAAATTAAGCTAATGAATAGAGATCATTCTTCAATCAAATCGATTGATGGGAAAATATTGACCATTTAGGCATATAAATATGCTTAAGATCAATATTCTAAAATTTGATACTGATTGCATACAAAATCTGATACTAAGCTAAGAATTTAAACAAGTATTTATAGTTGTCAAAAAGTTTGTTGCGAAGGACCACTCGACGCAGATAGTTAGGATTGCCGATCCACTCGGCGATCCGCCCTTTGGTCTGGTTCATCGCCTTTGTGGATTGGCCTTCATCAAATTCAAGTTCTGTAATGTTGGGCGATGGACTACTGCATTGCGGAATTGTTTGGCGACTCGCCGACTGCTCCTTTATCTCGCCGACTGCTCCTTTATCTCGCCGACTTGATTTTCTCCCTCAAAGTTTGGCACACTGGAACATTAGGTGAGACCATATCCATTCGACCACTCGCCTAATTGTTTAGGTGATCCTCAAGCTGTCTTTTCTTCGTTCTTTTCAGTTGCCTTGTTCCTTTCTTCCCAATAGTGTCCATGCTTTGTCTCTAACTCCAAATACCTAAAACTCAAGGATTTTCATCAGTTATTAGGACAAAATACGCAGTTGAGTACACTAAATATATTAAAATGAAGCCCTGAAATAGTCAAAATCATGGACTCATCAGTGCCTCTCGGGGTCCTATACGCCTTGTTACACCTAGGGTCTACCTTGGATCGTGACAAACTTGGTATTAGAGCACAAGGTTTTGAAAGATCCTAGGAAAGTCTCATAAGCCACATCGAGTAAAGTCTTGTTCATAAGTGTGAAGCCTACCACATTATGAATGAGAGACTATAAGACGTTCAGAAAATTCCACTTCTTTCATTACTCTAAAGTCGTGCGATACAGTTTAACTCTATAATATCATTCTTATAGTCCTTACCCGATGCTCTACAAGAAATGGCCTCTCAAAGGGCATGTGCTAGAAGGAATGCGAGAGAAAATGTGTAACAAGAGGCTCCTTCTCAAGCTCATCTAGTTTTGATCGACCTTTTGGCCGAGCAAGTGACTAATGCGGAGTTTGGGGATGCTTTTTAAGTGTTGGCTCAAGTCATGACAGCTCAAGCCAATAGGGAGGTTGTAGTTTCCGTGAACCCAAATGTTGGTACGATGACGACTAGAGTTAGAGACTTCACTAGAATGAATCCTTCGGAGTTTCATGGTTCTAAGGTTGAGGAAGACTTGATGATCATGAGAGTGATACCAGTGGAAAAGGCGGAATTGGACGCTTACCAACTTAAGGTAGTTACTCAAGTATGGTTCAATGGAAGGAAGAAAGGGCAGTTGATGCGGATCCTCTTGATTGGAAAAAAATTAAGGTTGCTTTCCTTGATAGGTTCTTTTCCCTTGATATAAGGGAGGCAAAGATGTTTGAGTTCATCAACCTTCGTTAAGGAAATATGAGTGTTAAGGAATATGCTTTGAAGTTAACACAATTGTCACGATATAATCATATTATAATTGCGGATTCTAGGGAGAGAATGAGTAAGTTTGTTTTGGGGGTGTCTGAGATGGTGATTAAAGAATGTCGTACTGCTATGCTTATCAATGACATGGACATTTCTCGTCCCATGATTCATGCTCAACAAATTGAATTGGAGAAACTTAAGGAAATATCTAGGGAGGCAAAGAGGGCTAAAACTGGTAATAGTAGCTTCTTGCACTCAAGGTCCGATGGACATAGTCGTTCTAAGTTCTGACAAAAGTTTTCTAGCCAAGGTTTCTCCAATGCTCCTCCTAAGATTAACAAATATAGGATGTCTAACCTAAGCCTCAAGGAAGGAATGATGGTGGATCTTTACTACCTACTTGTACTATGTGTGGAAAGAAGCATGAGGGTAAGTGCCTAGCGGGTTCCAATGCTTACTTTGGTTGCAGTAAGATGGACCACAAGATAAAGGATTGTCCCTTAGTTGCTAAGAATGAGAGAGATAACCATCAATCGGTTCAATTGAATCCACCATCAAGTCCTAGTGGGCGTCTGGAGAAACAAATTCTATGCACTTCAGACTCTTCATGAGCATAAGGGTTCGCCCGATGTGGTTACCGGTATGTTGAAAGTCTTCCAACTTGATGTTTATGCTTTACTTGACCCAAATGCTACCTTATATTTTATGACTCCATATGTGGCTAAGAGGTTTTATATTCTTCGGATGTGTTGTTAGATCATTTTCTTGTCTCTACTCCTGTTGGTTATTCTATTACGGCTAAGAGGGTCTATAAAAAGTGTCCCGTCTCCTTGTCCCATAAAATTGCTCATGTTGATCTTGTAGAACTCGAAATGCTAGATTTTGATGTTATCCTTGGTATGGATTGGTTGCATGCATATTATTCCTCTATTAATTGAAGAACCTTTCAGTTTCTGAATGAACCCATCCTAGAATGGAAAGGGGGAAGTTCTATGCCTAAAGGTTAGTTTGTCTCTTGGTTTAAAGATAGAAAGATTATTTCTAAGTGTTGCATATATCATCTAGTTAGGGTGAGGGATATGGATTTTAAAAACCCTACTCTTGAATAGGTACCCAACGTAAAGGAGTTTTCGAAAGTGTTTCCAGATGATTTACCCGGTATACCTCCCGAAGGGGAAATAGACTTTAGTATTGACCTTTTCCCAGATACGCAACCTATCTATATTCCTCCTTATTGTATGGATCCGACAGAGCTTAAAGAATTAAAGGAAAAATTGAAAGACTTGTTGGATATGGGTTTCATCCGACCGAGTATCTCTCTATGGGAATTCCAATTTTGTTTGTTAGAAAGAAATATGGTTCACTTCATATGTGTATTGATTATCGGGAATTGAACAAGGTTACCATCAAGAATAAGTATCCTCTCCCAAGGATAGATGATTTATTTGACCAACTTCAAGGAGCAAGTTGCTTTTCTAAGATTGACCTCCGGTCAGGTTATCACCAATTGAGGGTGAATGAGGATGATATTCCAAAGACAACTTTTAGAACTCAGTATGGTCATTATGAGTTTTTGGTAATGTTGTTTGGTTCGACTAATGCTCAGGCAGAATTTATGGATTTGATGAGTAGGGTATTTAGACAATACCTTGACATGTTTGTGATTGGATTCATTGATGATATATTGATCTATTCAAGGACTAAAGATGAGCATACCAATCATTTGAGGATTGTGTTGCAAATCCTAAAGGACTAACAACTTTTTGCAAAGTTTAGTAAGTGTGAGTTTTGGTTAAGGTCCATGGCTTTTCTTGGTCATATTTTTTTCAGTTAGGGTATTGAGGTAGATCCTAAGAAAATGGATGCGGTCAAGATTTGGCCTAGACCTCTACATCCTTCGCATATTAGAAGTTTCTTGGGTTTAGCTGGCTACTATAGAAGGTTTGTCGAATGGTTTTCTTCGATTGCTTCTCCATTAACGACACTGACTTAAAAGAAGGTTTAGTTCATATGGTCCAAAGCATGTGAAAAGAGTTTTCCAGAATTGAAGGATAAACATACTTCCACTTTGGTGTTGACTTTACCGGAAAGAACTGATGGGTTTGTTGTTTATTGTGATGCCTCAAGATTTGGGTTAGGTTGTTCCCTTATGCAAAATGGAAACGTTATTGCTTATTCTTCAAGGAAACTTAAAATTCATGAGAAGAATAATCCGATCCATGATCTCAAACTAGAGGTGGTCGTGTTTGCTCTTAAGATTTGGAGGCATTATTTGTATGGTGTTCATGTAGATGTCTTTACCGACCACAAGTGTTTGCAATATGTGTTTCACCAGAAAGATCCAATTGCCAAAGAAGGTGGCTGAATTATTGAAAGATTACGACATGCATGTTCTCTATCACCCTAGTAAAGCGAATGTGGTGGCGGATTCTCTTAGTTGATTATCGATATGTAGTGTTGCTCACATTGAGGATAATAAAAATGAGTTAGTTTAAGATGTTCATAGATTGGCCCGATGTGGTGTTTGGCTAGTTGACTCTACCAAAGGTGGTGTTATGGTCACAATGGTTCAAAATCGTCCTTTGTGGCGGATGTGAATGCCAAGCAAGGTCTTGATCCGACTTTGGTTGAATTGATGGAAGCGGTGTTTAAAAAATTTGTAGAGGCTTTCTACCAAGGGAGAGATGGTGTACTTAGATATCTAGGTCGTTTGTGAGTCCCTAATGTTGATGAGTTAAGAGAACAAATCTTATCAGAAGCACATAGTTCTCGGTATTCTATTCACCTGGGAGCCACCAAGATGTACTGCGACTGACGGAAGATCTATTGGTGGAATGGGATGAAGAAGGATATTGCGGATTTTGTGGCTAATTGTCCTAATTGTCAACAAGTGAAAGTTGAGCATTAAAATCCGGGAGGTTTATCTCAAGACATTAGCATTCTTACTTGGAAGTGGGAAGACTTGAACATGGACTTCATTGTAGGGTTACCTCGCACTCGGCGGCAACATGATTTGATTTGGGTTATTGTAGATCGAATGATGAGATGGTCTCATTTCATTCTTGCGGAGGACTATGATAAGTTGTACTTGAGAGAAATGGTGAGGTTGCATGGAGTGCCCTTGTCTATTATATCGGATCGTGGTACACAATTCACTTCTTAGTTTTGGAAGTCCTATGGGGGGAGGGGGGGGGGGTTAGGTTGGAATTTGGGCTATGTTTTATTTTTGTCATAGGCTTTTGATTAAATGAATGCTTTTTTATGATATTCATCTTCTTTTTCCTTTTTATGTAAAATAGTTTGGGCACCTTCTATTAGCATTTTTAAGTATTGTAGGTCCTGTGTTTTAAAATACATTTCTAAATATGTTTTTATAATTTGTTCCCATGAATCTATTTCAGTTGATATTTCTTTCCATAGTTGAAAATATTCTTCATTTATCATAATTTAATCACTATTATAGTCTGAAGCATATATGTCTAAATAATCTGTTCTATTATATAAGTCTTGTAATGTTTGTCTTATGTCATCTAACCAGTTCTGTCTTAGTAGGTTATTTATTTCTTCTTCTTCATATTCTATTAATTTTTCCCATATTAATTTTCTAATACTAGGTTCATTTATTTTTTCCAATAGCTTAAAAATAATTCTTTTATGATTTTCATCAAAATATCTATTGTTGATTTTTACCTTGGGGGGATTAGACAGAGTTATGATTTATAAAATTATTCCTGCCTTTCCATGTCTACCATATGATCTCCTTATAATAGCTTATTATGACTTAGAGTATTCTTATTTTATTATCCAGTCGCTACTAGCATGATACCTTTTTTAGATATTATCTTCCTAAACAGTGCCTCAACACTTAGGTACTCCCCTAACACGGCCTTCTTGCCTTCACTGGTTTCCCAATTTTGGATGGCATAGTTCTGGAAGTTTTCTGCTACTTTTCTCTATGCTAGCAAACTAGATAATAAATTATTGAATAATTCTAAACCATAATAACAATTATAAGCATATCACATAATAATATGGTTGATAGGAATTAATAATTTAGCTAAACATAATGATAAATATATATACCTTCTCCTGTATGTTTGCAGTAGTTGCTAAGTTTTGCTCCATAATTCGGGGAATGAAAGTAATTTTCTATTGATTATTTGTTTTTACAAATCTAAAGCTTTTTAGAGAGTAATATAGTAGTGCGTGAGAGCTTGCTTTTTACAATATGAAATCCTAATCTATTTATACAACTGAACTAAGGACTAAAGCTGTAAAATAAGAAACTTATTTACAAAGTAAGTCCCTACTGATTTACATATTAGTCCCCATCTTTATGTCTTGTTCTTGTCTTTATCTCTTTCTTATCTCTTTCCTTCTTTATGTCGTTATCTTCACATGGCTTGTCTCTCCTTTTGGGAAAGTTGATTCTTTTTTATGTCTTTTTCTAATAATTGCTTTTTCTTGTCCATCCACCTGTTGTCCAAACGCTTTGGTCTAATAAGTGCCTTCTTCTATAATTATGATCCATCCATCTGTCCTTTAGTCTATATCAACGTCTGGTATGTAATTATTAACTCCACTGCATCTGCTGCATATGTGTTCTGTGTATCTTATCCCAATAATTTTGCAATATTGTTTTAGACTATCTTTTGAAATAAATCCTTTCCTGATAGCTTTTGTGATTGGCTCGTGTTCTGGTTTAAGTAATGATAAGGCCCAATTTTTTACTTTTAATTTTTCCATTGGCCGTAATTCTTTTGCTGTTGAATAAATCAATAGGTGGTTCCTGGAATAATACTTCCATCTATAATTTGTTTTATCATATGCATTAGATAGTTCTGCTAATATTGTCTTAAGTCCAATAATTCGTTTGTTCGCATAGAATTCTGGTATCTCAGTTTTTTGTATAATCGGCTGTGTTGTAATTTCTTCTGGAATAATATAATCTTTTGTCATCCCTATTTTTATGACCGTAACAACTGGTTTAATTTTGTCAAATAATATCTCCACTAGTGCTGAGTAAAATCTGACATAAAATAATTGTCCTTTTGTAACTCGTTTATAGTTCATAAATGCTTGATGTAACTCCGGTATATGGATAAGTTCGTCTCCTGTAATTGTATAAGCTGTTGAAATAAGTCCGTAGGCATAGCAAGTCGCTACTAAATTTGGTTTTGTACCTGGCAAAGCAATCAATTTATTGTAATTTTGTAATTTATTTGTGATATATCCTTGGTGATTTTTTAATTTCTCTGGGGCTTCGATTGGTTGGGTATTTAATAAAGTTTAGATTTTGTCAAGATTTTCGATATATGTACGAGTTATGTGGTTGTAGGTTTTTTTTGTTTGGCTAATTGAGGTTGCGTATGTATGTATTTGTGGTGGTATGAATAATTCATTTTTTGTTATGTGCGATGGGGCATAAGGTTTTTCAAATACCTTATTCAAGTTATAATTTTTTCTTTTTGTAACGGTGGTAAATAATTCCTTTGTATCTTCTGTTCCTACAATAATTAAATCGTTAGTAACTTGGGTTTTTAGGTGTTTCCCAATGTCACCTTCTAGATCTGATTTTTTAGAGTTCTCCGACTGCACTACTAGTTCTGGTTGTTTATTGTGGTCCTTCTCCACATATCTTTCCTCCATAAGGGACATTCTATTATTGAGCATCGTAATTTGTTCCAATAGTTTTTCCATAAGTATTGTATTTGTAATTGTTTCTTCAAAGTCTGTTTGTACTGCTTTGTCTTGATAAGTAGTCTGCAATAATATTCTTGTCAGTCTTAATTACTTCAATAGTAAAAGAGAAATTTAAAATATTTAATACTAATCTTCTAATTTCTTTTGTAGTAACTGAGTCTTGTACCTTCCTTGTTAGCCACCATTTAACTTGTGTATTATCTGTTCTAACAATAAATTTATTATATACAATATAAGGTTCAAATGCTAATAAACATTTATATAATGCAAATAATTCTTTTCTATTAATTTTCCATTTTATTTCTGTTTCTGTAAATGTACCTGTGTAATATCTACAATGATGTTCTATTTTTTCATTTTCGTATTTATATTTTAATACTCCTCCATAATTATTTTCACTTGCATCTGATTCTACTATATAATTGAATTTTGTATTTTCATCTGGAAAACATAATTTTGGTAATTGTTTACATTGTTCTTTTATCTTTTTAATTTGTTTTTTATCTGTTTCATCAAAATTATATTCAATATCTTTTTTCAATTTTCTTTGTAACGGTTTTAAATATTCTGCTAGTCTAGGTATATATTCTCTTACTTGATTTACTAATCCTAAAAACGATTGTAATTTCTTTTTTGTATCTAGTATTTCTTCTGAATTTATAATTTTATGTAGTATGTGTTGTTGCATTTTTATTCCATTTTTATCTATTTGTATTCCTAAGAATTCTATTTGATTTTTTATAATTTCTGCTTTAGTTTTACTTAAACTTATTCCTGATTCTTCTACTATGTTTATAAATTGTTCTAGCAATTTTATATGTTCATCATATGTTTTTGAGTATAATAGTATCTCATCTATGTATACTATACAGTTATGTAATTTTGTGAAATACGTATCCATAAAGTGTTGAAATCTACCTGGTGCAATTTTATATCCAAATGGTAATACACTCCATTCATAAAATCCTTGCGGTACTGTAAACGCTGTTAGTTTTTTAGATTCTTCATCTAGCTTTAAGTGATAAAATCCTGATTTACAATCAAATTTACTAAAATAATTGTATCCTTGTATTTGCCTAATTTTTAATATTTTATTTGGGATCGGGTAATTATAAGTTTTAGTTTTTGCATTTTAATTTCTATAATCTATAACCATTCTACTTTTTTCTCTTTTTTGTTCACTATGTTTATTAATTATGAATGTTGGGCTAGTATGTTTACTATTGCTCTCTTGTATATATGCTTTTTCTAATAATTCTATTATATGCATCGTAAATTCTTTTAAGTCATCAAAATTATATCTTAGAGGTTTTTGTGTTATCATACTATTTTCGTCTGTTAATTCTATTTTTACTGTTGTTTTATGTTTATTCCATCCTTTTAATGGATCTTCACTATATAATTGTTCTAGTTTATTTTTTATTGGGCTTAATTTATCTATTGTAAATACTATATATTCTATATTGTTGTTACTATTTGGCATATTTTCTAATTTTTGTGTAATTTTTTCACTTCCTTTTACCCATTCTGTATCTTTTCGTATTTTATTTCCTATTCTTTTTGCTTCTATTTTATGATTACATGGTGTTGTTAATCACCAGTGTGTTTTAGTTATTACATGTGGGTAATATTTATCTAAAAACGGTATTCCTAAAATTATATCTTTTGTAGGTAAATTGTAATTATATATATCATCTATCTTAAGTATCTTATCCCATATTTGTATTTTTACATCTTTTGCTTTATAGTGTATTAAGCTTCCTTCATTATTAAATCCTTTTACTACTATAGGTGTTTTTAATTTTATCCATTTTTCTTTTGGTAAACAATTATATTTACAGATATTCACTTTTGCTCCTGTATCTATCATTGGTGTATAATATCTATTGTAATAGCCTTCTATTATTATTTTCATAAGTACATCTATTTTCATAATATTATTCTTTTTATTATTATTGCCTTATTTTTATAAGTAATAGTTATGTAAGTAGATTCTATTTTATAAGGTTTTACTTCTTCTAACCATTTTAATCCAAATATAATATCTGCTTGTTGTTCTTCTTTAATTTCTAATTTTATTTTCATAGATATATCTGCTATTATTATTTCTTTTTCTATTTCTAATTGAGCTACTATTAATGCTGGTAAGTCTGAACATTTTTGTTTTGTTACTGCCTTTATTTCCATTTCTTCTTTATTTAATAATTTGTCTATTATGTAATTTTCTTCTTGTCTAGTGTTTATTAATATTAAATGTTCTTTTTCTTCTATTACTCCTATGATGTAGTATTTATTAGGGGTTATATCATATGCTAACTTTTTTGTGTATTCTCGTTGTAAATTAGTTTTAATTTTTCTAGCTCTTCCTATTCTTTCTTCTATAATATCTAAATTTTCAGTGGTGTTTATTTCTTTATATGAGTAATTATTATTATCTATTATTTTAACAAATTGTTCAAATGGGGTCTCTATATCTCTATTTCTTTTATTTTACTTTTTGCAGTTATTTTATGTTTCGTAGTTAAGACATATAAATTTTTACATCTAGCTGTACATATTTTACTTCCTGGGGTTAAGGTTATTCCATTAATTTTCCAATATAATACTAATGCTTTATCTATATTTTGATCTGTTAATGCAACTGAGCAATTAGTGTTTACTGTAAATTTAAATTTTTGATAAATTAAATTTCCTTTTACTGCTGTTATTACGCTTTTTTCTATAGATTCTAGTATTCTATCGTCTGCTAAATATATTTCTATTGGGGTATCTATTCCTTCCTTAAAATAGGCTTTTATAAGTATTTCTATTCCTCCTAAATGTACATATTTAATTTGATCTTTACTTTTTATTTTTTGTACTTCTTTATTTAATTCTCTTTTATTTATAATTGGTACTTCAGCTTTTCCTTGGGCATATTTACAGTCTATAATATGTTCTTTTTGGCTAATTATATAAAATTCTTCTTTATTTCTTTTAAAAGGGTTTTTTATTAATGGCATATTAAATATTTTCTCTACACTTAAGTCAATTTCTTTTCCTTTTACTTTTTCAAAAATATTGTTATCAAATATTATTTTTTGTTCAGAATAATCATCTGTTATATATTCTTCTTGTATTATTTGTATATTTTCTTCAGTCATCTATTTGTTCTATTTCATTATCTGTTTGATATTCTTCTTCATTATCAGATATTTCATAAATACTATCTTCATCTTCTAATTCATAATCTATGTATTCCAATTGTAGGCAAACTTCTTCTTCTATAATTATTTCTGATATTTGGTATTTTACAATCTTTTGCTAAGTGTCCTAATTTTCCACAATTATAACATTTACATTCACTTATGCTTTTCTTTTTTCTATATGGTCGTTTAGATTTTGCAAAGTATCTTTTTCTTGGATTCTTATATTTATGTTTTAGTTTTTTATATTTTTTAAACCTTTTCTTTTTATATTTTTTATAATATTGGTCATTACAACCAAATTGTGGTGCAATTTTATCTTTACAGCATGCTAAATTTTTTATTATTGTTTTTTCCATTTTTATTTCTTCTCTATATTTTTCAGACATATTTGCGTACCATTGTTTTACAAATTTTATCCTGGCTCCTAATGTATCATGTAATCCTGCTTCTTCCCATGCTTTTATTGTTTTTGAACTAAATGGTTCCGGTAGTTTCGTAAAATATAAGTGTCTTATTCCTGGACTTTCTTGATTATTATAAACTCCTTTGTAATAATATTCTTTGTATGCATATGTATATTCGTCTAAATAATACATATTACATATTCCTAATTTATTCATTAAATTTCTGTTTATTATTTTATCTTTTTGACGTTCTTCTTCCTTTGTTGTCATACTACTAAATTCATTTCTTATAGTTGTTTCATATTTATAAAGTATATCCATTACTGATGTTGTTTCTTTAGCTTGTATATCTTTATTTGATCTTAGTGTTTTTTTACTATCTTCTTCTAAATTCAAGAACCATAATTTTACTTCTCCTATGAATGTTCTTTCTATGTATCCTGGTACTTCTGTTATATTGATTTTATTGTCTATTAGTTGTTTTGCTATGTAACCTATCTATAATTGTATAGTTTGATTTATACCTATTACACAATCTAAATCTAAATATTCAGGCTGTGTATTTATTTTTTTAGGATTCCATTTTTTTATATTTAATCTTTTATTCCATAAAGTTTCATTTCTATCTGAGCTTGTATAATCTCGAGTATATATTTGTGGTTTTTTCTGTTTTGGATATATTCTTGGATTGCTAGTACTAGGTTCTGTTTCTTTCATTTTTTCATCATAATTTATTTCTACTTCTGTATTTTCTACTATTTTGTTATTATTTGTTATAATTTTTGTATAAGTTTCGCTTGTTTCTGATTCACATATTTCTGAGGCTTGATCTATTTCCATGTTTTATTCTTCTATAGTTTCTATAAGTACTTCATTTTGATTTTGTATTTCAACATTTTCTTGATTTTTTGTAAGTTTATCTTTATATTGTTGTATTTCTATTAGTAATTTGTTTTCTTCTTTTTGTTTACACTGTTTCTCATATAATTCTTTTAATACTTGTAATTCTTTTTCTAATTCTTTTATCCTATCATTTTTCGTATCAGTTATTTGTTGTATTTTTTCTATTTCTTTTTGTCTATCTATCCCTTCATTTTCTTTTGCTATTCTTATCATAGCTGTCATGCTATCTTCTAATTTTAATTCTTCTTTTTCTAACATTAAATATAATTTATTTCCTATTTTTTTATATTTTCTGCCTAGATTTGAGAAAACTATTTTTATTTTTAGTCCGTCATAATTTTCATATGTTTTTTCATTTATTGCGAATTCTTCTTTGTTCATTATTATTTGTGCATTAATCTTTGTTTTAGTTGGATAATAAACTTAGATTCTAATAATGATATTTTTGTGATTAATACATCTAATTTATGGATTTCTTCTGTGCTTTTATTTATTTGTTTATTTAAGCTTTTATATTCTATATATAAGTATTTTAAGTCGTGTTTTATTTGTTTATATGTTTGTGTATTTTTGTTGGGTCTTCTCATCTTATTTTAGTTATTATGTTAAGTATTAATTTTTTAGTTATTAATTTTTTAGTCATTAGCTCTGATACCAATGGGGGGGGGGGGGTAAGTCGGAATTTGGACTATGTTTTATTTTTGTCATAGGCTTTTGATTAAATGAATGTTTTTTTATTATAATAGTACAGATTATTTAGACATATATGCTTCAGACTATAATAGTGATTAAATTATGATAAATGAAGAATATTTTCAACTATGGAAAGAAATATCAACTGAAATAGATTCATGAGAACAAATTATAAAAACATATTTAGAAATGTATTTTAAAACACAGGACCTACAATGCTTAAAAATGCTAATAGAAGGAGCCCAAATTATTTTACATAAAAAGGAAAACAAGTATTAAAAGAATTATATGAGAAACAGTGTAAACAAAAAGAAGAAAACAAATTACTAATAGAAATACAACAATATAAAGATAAACTTACAAAAAAACAAGAAAATATTGAAATACAAAATCAAAATGAAGTACTTATAGAAACTATAGAAGAAGAAAACATGGAAATAGATCAAGCCTCAGAAATATGTGAATCAGAAACAAGCGAAACTTATACAGAAATTATAACAAATAATAACAAAATAGTAGAAAATACAGAAGTAGAAATAAATTATGATGAAAAAATGAAAGAAACAGAACCTAGTACTAGCAATCCAAGAATATATAAAGAAGAACAAGTCTTCCTCTCCAAAATATTTCTCTCTCTAGAAAACTTGAAGAAGAAGGAGTCAACCTAGGGTTTCAAGTCAAGTCTCCAATTCCCTCATTGAAGGAAAGCTTTTGACATTGTGGTAGGATAGTCTTCATCTATGGAGTTCCTGAATTCTATAGAAATTCCCAATTGAATTTCCAATTGAGTTGGGTTTCCTTCTATGTCATGGGTTCCTTTCAATGTTGATTTATTTTATTGTTTTATGATCTATTATGTATGAAGTGAGAAGTTCCCATAATTTAAAGATGAATCCCCATGAACCCATGCTTAACCCATATTTTCTAGATTTTGATAATTGAAAGTGGGTTTTGAACTATGAAAGGAGAATTATGAAACTATGCATGCTTCTTATGAAATTATTGAAATATGATGCACGTTGCTTTGAGAGTAAAACATATATGATGTTGTTGTTGTTCTAAATTGTTGCGAAAATATTTCTCGCATAATTACTCCATGCATGAATGTGAATGGTTTTCTCACATAAAAGATTTTAAGATTAAAAGGTCTTCTCACCTAAAATGAATCAAAGTTAAGGATTTATTCTAAGAATGAGGCAAGCATTGATTACCCATGCCCTTTAATAAAAGACAAGAGGCGATTACCCATGTCATACGATATAAGGACAAGTGGTGATTACCCAAGTCCTTTAAAGAAAAGATGTATAAGACTAACGAATGTACCGTGGGAGTTATGCTTAGCATCGAGCGGACAAGTGGCGATTACCCATGTCCCATAAACTATGTGCCACCATAGGTTGTCTAGATAGACATTAGCTAGTGGATCCACAATAGCTAGAAGTTTATGGTCTTACCTTGGCAAGTAGGCACCTCTTTTTTGTGTGGAATAGACATAGCTCACATGGTCTTACATGTCAGTTAAATGTAATTCTCCCACATTAATCAACCAAGGTAACTTCAAGAAGTATCTCACATGTGATTTAAGATGATGTCTACCTGCATTGGCCATGTTTTGGTGACTTATGTTTTCCTACTCTTTAATATCATGTTTTAGCTTGGTCATTTCATATTACGAAAATGCTCCTTTATCATGATTTTTACACTTCATGCATCGCTATCATACTTGGTACATATTTGTACTACCACATACTCTTGCCTACATTTTTTATCTGTGTGTAGGGTCCGCCGCTCCAAGCTCGCACTTCCATGGCTAGGATCTATTAGTAGAAGATTGAAGATTGGTGATTCCTCATGTTCAGAGGACCGAGCCTTACTTCATTATGTCTTATCATTTCACTTTTAGAGTTGATGTACGGGTTACGTCCCAGTTACTTCTTATGTACTAGATGACTTTGAGACGATGTTTAGACTTCCGCTTCACTTTATAAAACTCTATTTTGAGATGATCTTTTAAATCTCTTGATTTCTATTATCTTGTTTATGTATGCTAAGTGGCTTGTATGGGGGCTTCTCGGGGTCCTTTACGCCATGTTACACTTAGGGTCTACCTTGGATCGCGACAAAATTCCTTCCTATAAATATTTGTTTATACCCATTATATTAGACATCATTATGATGAGTGAAAATCAAGAGTACCCCTAAAATTGAGAGTTCTGAATTTTGGAGAAAGATTCTTCTCTTTTTAGCTATTTAGAATCTCATATATTTGTTGGAGTTCTATTCGTGGTGGACGCTCGTTATCGCTCTGACTCGTTATTTTCTCAGCTCATTGCCTTGAGCAAGGTAATTCTCTTTTGTTGTTTGTTGTTTTCTTTAATTATTCAAATTTATTATTTAGCTTGATGATTAGATTTTCTTTAATTTTGTGTGCAAGTATAAATATTTTATTTCAGCGGTTTATTTACTATTTTCAATTTCACTTGCTTGCTTGTAATGTTAGAAGTAGTAATAATTTTATTTTGAGTCACTAGTTTAGCTTGTCTTCAACTTCTTTGAGCTTCAATTTGTGTAACGTTTTTCCCCTTCTTATAATTCTCATTCACAGCTATTGGTATTTTGTTTAAATTTCAACATTCGAATGGTATTAGCTAGTCATTTTAAACAATAAAATTTTATTTTTTTTGATCATGGTACGTATATTGTAAGTTCTATTTATATGATAAGTTTACTCGAGTTGGAGAGTTTTTCTTTACTGTTAAATTTCCTAATTTAAATTTAGTGACAGAACTTTCTTTTTTCCTACTTAAGCTTGTCAATTATATTTTGTATTCTCTTGTTTAAATTTTTGAAAGTTATTTTTTTCAATTAGTTTGACTATTTTAGTTGATGTGTTGAGTTTGATTTTGTCATTTGAATTTTATATTAAGTGATACTTATAGTTCAAGTGATACCTGCAATGTAAAAATTGAGTTTAATTTAGTTTATGATAAGATATATTTGTTCGCATAAATGATGAAGCTAGTTGTCTTTGCACTTTTTCTTTCTTTCTTGTGACAAGTTGATATGCTTTTCAGATTTATGTAAATAAATGACTTCGTAAATTTCCTTCTCCTTGAAGATTTCATCTCGTATGGTTAGAAATTTAGGATAATCAAGATGTGACATGAATCAATATCTATCTGTAGAAAATACATTTCTTTGCTTTTATGAGCTATCAAAAATATGCGTATTTGGACAGGTCTAATTCACTAATTTGTCTTGTTCTTAGCTTGATTGATTAGTTAATAACGTCATCTCTAGTTAAGCCAAAGAAATAAGTGTTCATTTTTAAGAACGTCTTATTTTAATAATGTCTAATGGTTTCATTAAATCATGTCTTTTTCTATGAGTATTTTTATCCATATCAAAAAAATGATAAATTCGCATTGTCACTTATTGTTGTTGGTGGATTGTTTATTAATGATTTCGAATAGTCACATGTCTCTTAATCATACTAATTCTCTACTTTTTCTTTTCTATTTCATGCACGAGTTCCATTTGGACTCTCGTAAGTCGATACTCTCTTATTTTTTGAGCCACCTCATCTGGAAATGAGAGGAAAAGGAAGTTGTTATATAGGTGTAAAATATGTTGTAAAATAGGTTATATACAATCAGTATGCGTTCCATATACAAAGAAAGTAGGTGATATACACTGATATATAATAATGATAAACACTAGTATACACGTCGTTGACTTTCTTAGCCTTTGGGTTACTAGTCCACTTGAATATAATGTTCACTCTTATTAACTAGCATAGAGAGAAGCCAAAATTTTGAAATTAGCTCATTTGCCTAAGATGATCCAGTACCCAAGGTGTAATAGGTTAACTAGAAAGACTATCTTGAGTCAAAAAGCCCCCTACCTAAATGTATAATCATACTTATGTGTTTAAATTTGAAGGACATATACATTGTTCATTGAACCATTGTCCTTCGGGATTGTGAATTTTATTTTTATAATTTATTCTAATTGAAGAAGGACCCTTACATGCTACTATTTTATCCAAAAGACGTTGGTATCCGGAGATGATAAGAAGTCCAAGAAGGAAAGACCTTCCATGAAAGCTTAGTTTAGAATTGTACTCCTGTGTAAGATTGATTATTTATGTATAATTTTCTTATTATGCATTCTCATCAATTTATTCTTAAAGCTTGTATAAATATGTTTTTAGGATAATGAGACATTTTGAAATGACTTAATACATTCTTCAAACCACAAGGTTTACCCTTGACATAAAAGGTTCACAAATTTCTATATGACACACAATAACTGTTTGTGTGCTTTATGATATAACTATTTTGTGTGAATATGTTGCTTCATTTGGAGACATACTAGTAATATTTTTAAAACACTTTTCTAGAGCTTCATAGACAAAGTCAGTTTTAAAGTCCGTCCAAATACTCCTTGAGTCTTGAGTTTTCCAACAAAATTTGAAATTCACTATAGAATCTTTAATATTATTCTTTTATTGTCATGAAAGGTCGATTGTCGACTTGACATTTCAAGGTGGATAGAGATTCTAGAGCGCGCGCGCGCACACGCACGAGATAGGAAGTACAACAATTGAAGCGCTAGAAGAACTTGGCTCAACTCAAGCCAACCTTTCTAACACACACTAATCTAAAAAATAGATAATTTTTTGTCCGTTTAGTCTTTTTTCATCCACGGACTAGCTTGTCTTCGAATAAAGCAAAACTTATGTGTTTAGTTTTTTGTGTGATAATTTGCATTATCCATTATAAATACAAACTAACATTCTTGACTTTTGAGTTATTCTTATTTTTTAGAGAGAGACCGATTTGTATAAAGTATCAAACTTGTACACTTATCAAAGATTGAAGTAAAGACACTCTCAAAATTTCATTGGTAAAAGACCCGAACAACCTTATCATTGTTTACTTGGACCATCAAAGACTTATCTAAATAAAGACTACTAGTTTGATTAACCCAATCAATCTTCATTGTGCTTGTCACAACCATATGAACTACGTTTGATCTAATTTCTCTAGTGAAATACGTAGGTTCCTTACAGATTCAATCATATTCCTCGTAAGTTTTACATCTTTCCTTACGTGAAAAGTAGACAAATTTTTTGAGCAAATCTCAAATTTTTTGACAAAAGATGATATTGGATACAAGATTGAATACATGAGTTTATTATAAATGAAGCGGTAGACAAAAATTTTGAGAAGATTTGAAAAATTTCATACTAAGCAGTGTCACTAGTTGTGAGGATGTTCAAGAGTTCTTCTATATTCTAGACTGGGACAAAATTTTGGAGGAATATCCTCAAAAATTATGTCATTCCCCAAGCCTACACCCTGGACGTGGCCGTCACTGGAGAACCATTTCTAATCCCCAAGGGAACCCTTAGCCTGGCTGACTACTTAGCGGAAGACTACTCAAGCGATAAAAGGCTTAAAACACAATTTATCTCAGCATAACTTCATTGGATGTTTGATGATACTCATTTGCAATAATCATAATAGTTTGCAAAACGTCTTTAATTAAAAAGGGAAAATACTGACAGACTCCTCAACTCTAACTATCTATGAATCCTCTAATACTAGGATATATTTCGGGACAAAACCCATGAAAACTCAACAACAACATAAAATAAATGTGCAATCCTTCGGAAAGCAAGAAGGCTCACTAAAGCTATCTGAAGCGCAAAGTGATCTCAACCAAAAACATGTTGATGATCATGAACACCTGTATCTGCATCATAAAATATCCAAGTCAAATGACATCAGTACATTCGAATGTACGAGTATGTAATGTAGTCGAGGCGAAATAACTAAAAGAAGGGACTATAATAGGAATAACATAAACTCAACTGAATGTAAAGAATTAAAAGAATGAAACCATTTAACTTTACAAAATACTTTCTCATTCTTTAAACATTAACATAATAAGTGATATAGAAAATTACACTTTAACTCTATTAGGATATTCTCTAATCGACAACTATCACTATAAGCTAAGTGATGATACAACGTCTTGTCCATGCTGTTAGAACTGTCCTATATCATGCCGGGATATAGACTGCCTCAGCTACGTGGATCTACTAAGCTCTGCTCGAAGGAACTAAGGATTCATCTAACAGTATGATCATGTACCCATGTTAGCAAGACATTGTTTATGGGGGTTGTGAGTTGTCTGAACTCTCCCCATATCGGTTCTCAACTCAATACTACTCCCAATAATATATATATACTCTTTCTCAAATGTATAAAAACATTACTCTTTCTCTGGTTTGAGATAATTTCTCAAACTATCCTCTTAAAAGAGGTATCTGTCGTGAACTGTCTCTGAAACTCATTGTTTATTTAGAAAACAACGTTTCTCTTTGCTCAATATAAAAATACATTCTGGGTTAAGATAATTACTGAAAAGGGGCTTCTTTAAGAGGTAATTGTTCTGTACTTAATCTTTCTAAAATCTCTTTTAACTTTTCTAAAAAAAGTCTAATTGCTTTCTTCATGTAAAAATGAAACATTTGAAAAATACTTATTTCCCTTATACTCTTTCTCGAACTGCTCTATACTTCCTCAAAACTCAGTTTAAACAATGATGGTTTGCCTAAAAGATTCTCAATAAGAATTCACTGAATTCTCAATAAGAATTTGCTGAGTTATCAAAATAGGGTTCATGCTGAAAAATAGTCATGAACAATCTACTCTAATCACAATTCACATTGTATGACAATTCAATGATTAGGAATCGGAATTAAATAATCAACAACTCAAGAATTCAAATTTTAATATCAACTCATCTTAAGAATACTGAAATTTAAGGATAGAGCCCTATATTACTCTTTTACTGATTTAAAAGTAGATGTAGGGTGTGAGGACGAACTAGTCCAACACAGTGATAACCTTACATACATGGAAGAATGAAGTTCTTTGGCGAAATAGAAGAAACTTGAAGAACACTTGAACCCTAGCTTTTCTCCTTTTGGAACCTTGCTCTAATGTCTTGAAGTGTTAATAAACATAAAAGAATTGATTAACACTTTCTAAGCCACTAATTTTTTGTGCAACGACGTAGTTTAGGCTTAGAATAGGGGTTAAAACGATGTAGTTTAAGTACCAAACACATAGGGGAAAGACCGAAACAACCCCAACTTAAAAAACTGAAAAGATGCCAAAACGGGCAGTTTCACGGGCAACTCAATGCTTCACGGCCCGTCTAGTGGGCCGTCAAGTTGCACCTGCCTGATAGGGCTTCACTAAAACGGGTATAACTTTTTACTCTGAACTTGAAATGAGGAAAACTTGGTGGCATTGGAAAGAGGACTCAAATACCTTTAATTTGATAGGTCATGGGCTACCCAATTCATTTTGTTCTAAGAGATATGATTGTTAGAAGTTGACCAAAAACTCAAAATCTGATGGGTGACTTGCACGAACCACTAAACGGACTGTATAAGTCACCGCGGGCCGTTTAGTGGCTCGTCTAGGTGACTTTTATCTTGGATGCCTTGGGAAGTCCTTCACGATGCCCAAGATAAGTCGTGGTCCCCTAAACAGGCCATCTAACGTCTCGTGAAGGGTCCAAGCTTCATTTTGGGTTCGTGGACTTGGCTAGGTTAGGCTTAGTGTTTACAAGGCTTTTAAAAATACTAGATAGGTATAGGCTGTCTATGAATACAATATAAAGACTAAGCCTAGCAAAAAATAGATGGAAATCGGCAACTCCTAATGCCAGGAGCTCACCCTAGTCTATGAGATCCCAAGCTACTCCGCACGACTCTAAATCAACGACGATAACTCAAACTAGGGATTTTAGGGAGCAGAGTGTAGTATGAGTTCCAAAGAAGATACTCAGTAGGCATCAGTTGATTGAGATCAAAAGATAACACAAGCATAAACAACATGTAATAAGAAAAGCATAACACAAGTCACTAAACAGGAGATACAAAAGTAGACAGGCAATAAAGAATAGAAATAGGATTCAAGGGGTAAGAAATCGAGTAAATAACGTACATGTAACACAAGACAACAACCTACTAACAATCAACTAAGATACCAAGTCAACTACCTAGGGTTACGAGGACCCACAACCACAATTCTAAAGTCAAAGCCTATCACCTAGCAAGATAACAATAATAGAGAACATAATATAGTCAAATAATAACCTAACCGGACCCCATAAGCTTGGAAGGTACAACTAACAAACAAAACCCCAACCTACCCCCATAAACCACTAGGTGTAATCAACAAAAAGTATATTGGTAATAGGCAATGTTTATGAATACATAGTGAGCAAAAGGACCATAAATGAATATCCAAAAACTCTAACCTCAAGTACCCAATAATGGGGCCGCCTAGCCAGCCAGGAAACTCCCAGGGGCATCAACCACCTAGAAAGAAAGAGTAAACCCGGGGGGCATTAATAGAATAAAAAAGAGGCCGCCCAACCAGCCAATAAACTCCGAGGGTCATCAGCCGCCCAGCTTGCAAGAGTAAACATAGGGGCATCAAATCATAGACAAAAACATGTAATTAAGGGCATCCGATTAGTTAAGTAAAAATTGAGCATATTTTAGATGCCTCTAATAGCTATAGTAGAAAAGGAGCATTCCCCTTATGCCTCATAATCTCAAAAATCAGTAAGTGAAGTGATCTAGGTGGTACCTCTCTTGTTTAAACTAGTTTAGAATAAAAGCCGAGTAAAATAGTATCTCATCATAAATAATAAATATACCAATGCATGAGACAAGATCATACCACAAAGTCCGTGAGAATGAACAAACAATGCAATGCATGCCATCACCACCATTCAAACAAGGCACTCAAAGTCAAATAAATATACAACCATCCAAACCACGCTACCAAAGCGAAAAGTACTAACCTAGGATCCAAATAGTCCTTGTACATGACCTCGAGCCCAATAATATAATCAAGCTCAATAAGAGTATAACAAACCTACTGCTAAAAAACAAGCAAACATATCAAGGAAGAGCTTTCAAATCAATAAAGGGGGAACCAACTCAAGGGACGACGCCCTACCCAAATCATACCGCTCCAGTCCACGACTAAGCATAGCTCTCACGGCTACAACGAACCACCAAGTTCACAAGCACCAATACAAGGAGAAAAGTTCAATACAATTCCTACGGGAGCAAATCATAACTAGAGGGCCGATAAAACACAATAAGCCCAAGATTCCTACTGTAACACCTCAATAATTTAAAAGCCAAGTTGAAAAGGAAAGATCTCATTTTGGCTATAGGCTGTGTCCTATGAGACCAGTCTATAATTTGTAGAAGTTTTTATAGGTCATAAGTGGCACTCGTAGGAATAACATCGAGATTTGGGAATTTCAACTTTTTGAAGTTTAACTTATGAGTGAACATAATGAGTCGTAAGGAGTTTGACAGGTTGTATGATGGTTTCATAAAAGGGATTCAGACATGGTAAAATTTTAGACTTGAACTAATGTTCTATGGATGGAACCTAGGGATCGTAGGAATTCAAACAGACCTTAGAACGGTCTCGTGGCAAGTAAGGTGAAATTTGAGTTTTTGAAGTTGGATATACAGTTGATCAGTACGAACCGTAGAAAGTCACAACCGTAGGAACCATCCAACAATTATTTTTAAGGGTATTTGGGTCTATTCCTATGCATTAAATGCCTATAATACGTCATTTTACCCCTAATTCTAAGTCCTATAACTATCCTTCTACCGTAAAAATTTCCCCAACTCTTTCATTCACTCAAAACCCCAAATCCTCTCCAAAGTTCTCTTAAAAATTTCTCCTCTCAATATCAAGGAAGAGGAAGACTAGGGTTTCTTCATCAAGTCTCCTTTACCCCCATTTATTTTGGACTTTGAATAGCAAGGTATGCAGGGTTTCATCAATGAGTTCCATTCAGCCATTGAGCCCCAAGGTTTCTCAATTTGCCAAGTTCAATTTCATCAAATTTGATTAGGTTTTTGTTAAATTCTTTATAGGTTCAATTTGTATTGATTCAATTGTTTGGTTTTGATCTTAAAATCATTATTTTGACTCCATTTACATGCTTTCCCCATTGATTTTACATGAACCCATGCAAATTCCATGATTTTGACTTTGAATTCTTAAAGGCATGAATTTATGAAAAAAAAATACTAGGAATCTATGAAAGATGATTTATGAAGGTTTATTCATGATTTATGAAATTATGTTTTATGATCTAGGTTTCTTATGATGATCATCAATGAACTTGTGAAAGAGTTTTCTCACATATAAGAGATCATGGTTTGGTGAATGATTTTCTCATACATGCATGATTTAAGGTTTAAGGATCTATTCTATAATGATTTAAGGTTGAATTAGTATCTTAATTGTGTCTTTCCATGTATAATGATATGATTATGTTTATGACTAATTCCATTGGGATTTTTGCTCAGCACCAAAAGGATATTAACATAGAGGCTCTCCCATTAGTATAAGTCAGGTCTTGAGTAGAAATTTCCTTGCCCCTAACTACACGCCCCATAGTATTGTATTAAGTGACATAGCTAGTGGATCCACCTAATCTAGAAGTTTAAGGTCTTTGCCTTGGAAACCAAGGACATATCTTTTTGGCGTGGGAGCAAGATATCAGATTCCACGTTATAACTTATGTGGTCTATGTCAATTAGTAGTAATATCCTACAAAACTAACTAAGTTGTTCTTAAAGGTTTTATGAAGTTTTACTCATGATTTTAAGATGCATTAACCATGCCCATGACTTGTGATTCTTCTTTAAATGATTTTACTATATTTAGCTTGATCATGCATACCATGTTTTCGATTATGTCCCCTTATTAATCATGTTTCATGTTTTATGTATATCCCTTATACATAGTACACTCCATGTACTAATGCATACTTGTGCCTACATTGTTTCACTAATGTAGGGTGTGATACTTCCTTTCCTTCTACTCGTGGCTAGTTGATGATCGTTTGATTGCTTGAGGTTAAAGATGTGGTGAGTCCTCATGTCTGAGGATCATGATATATTCATTATGTTTCCTTAGGTTTTAGATTGTAGATATTGTACGTGGTGTATGGGTCACTTCCCGACCACTTCTTTTGATACATTAGAATGACTTATCAAAGACTATGATTAGACTTCTGCTTTTATGTCAAGCTCCTTTATGATATAAAACATTTTATCTTTAATTCTCGTATTTTCTATTATGAATGTTGTATGAATGTCAAGTGGCTTATGTAGGGCCTTTGAGGGTCTGATATGTCTTGTCACCTTTACGGTATACTTTGAGTCATGTCAAACTTAGTATTCAGAGCATAAGGTTTTAGAAAAAGACCTTAGGATGTATGACAAGCCAGGTTCAGTAGAGTCTTGTTCATAATTCTGAAGGGCACCACATTTATGAATAAGAGACTACAAAGCGTTTAGGAAATTTCACTTCTTTCATTTATCAAAGTCGTGCCATAAAGTTTATCTCTATAAAGATCCTTCTCATAAATCTTGTCTGATGCTTTTTAGGATATGGCACCTCGAAGAGCTTATGTAAGAAGGAATGAGCGTGAGAATGTGGAGCCCAAGGTTCCTCAAGCTTCGATTAACCCTTTAGCCGAACAAGTGACTCATGCCGAATCTGAGCCGCTTTCCAAGTGTTGGTTCAAACTATGATGACCTAAGCAAATAGAGAAGTCGGTTCTCTCGTGAACCCAAACGTGGGTATGGCGATAATAAGGATAAGGGACTTCACTAGGATGAATCCTCTGGAATTCCATGGTTCTAAGGTTGATGAGGATCCTCAAGAGTTCATTAATGAGGTGTGCAAGATAGTGGGAATTATGGAATTGTCTACACTGGAAAAAATGGAGTTGAGTGCTTATCAACTTAAGGGTGTTTATCAAGTTTGATTCAACCAATGGAAGGAAGAGAGTGTGGTTGATACGAGTCCTATTGATTGGGACAAATTCAAAGGAACTTTTATTTATTATTTCTTTCCTCTTGAAATGAGAGAAGCAAAGGTTCTTGAGTTCATTAATCTCCGTCAAGGAAATATGAGTGTGAAGGAGTATACTTCGAAGTTCACTCAATTGGCTAAGTATGCTTCAACTATGGTTGCCGACTCTAGAACAAGAACGAGTAAGTTCATGTGAGGTGTTTCTGACTTGGTTGTCAAAGAGAGTCGTACTGACATGTTGATTAAGGATATGGATATCTCTTGTTGATGATACATACCCAACAAATTAAAGAGGTAATTATCAAGGAAAGGGCAAGAGAGTCTAAGAGGAAAAGGACCGGTGATTGTGACTTTTTTCATTCTAGGTCCAGTGGACATGGGCGTCCCTAATTCCAACAAAAGTTTTCTGGTCAAGGTTTTTCTAATGCTCTGAATCTTAAGTTCAACAAAGATAGGGTGTCTAACCCTAAACCTCAAGGAGGTGGTGTACCTTCTATTCTTGCTTGCACAAGGTGTGGTAAGAAACATGATTGCAAATGTTTGGCCGGCATGGATGGTTGCTTTAATTATGGAAAGAGTGGTCATAAGATTAGAGATTGTCCATCGCTTGCTACTAAGGGAAGGTATGGTAGGAAACCTTATCCTTGATAATTTGGACACTTAGCCACAAATTCTGCAATGTCCTTCTTTATCCCATTCCACCAATAGACCTCCCACGAATCACGATACATCTTGGTGGCTCCCAGGTGAAAATGCGTGCTTCTGTCAAAATCTTATTTCTCAACTCATCAACATTCGAAACACATAACCAACCTTAATATTGATGGACACTATCTCCTTCTTGGGAGAAATCCTCAATGGCTTTTTTCAGAAACTGAATTCTTCAAGTCAACCAATACCAGATCAAGATCTTGCTTGGCTTTTACGATCGATATAAGAGATGATTCTAAACCAATCTGAACAATCACACTACCCTCATTAAAATTAACAAAACGAACACCCAATCCGTCCAGCCTATGAACATCTCGAAGTAGCTCTTTCTTATTATCCTCAACATGGGCAGCAGTCCCTATCGCTAGGTGACTAAGGGCATCCACTACCACATTCGCTAAAGTATACAAGGTCCTCCTTACAGGTTCCTCCATGGAAACTTCAAAGAGATTGTGGAAATGAAAAAAGACTCCATAAACGACGCCATGGATCACTTATGACATGAAATTTTTCAAAAACTGAATTCTTCAACTCAACCAATACCAGATCAAGATCTTGCTTGGATTTTATGGTCGATATAAGAGACGATTTTGAACCAATCTGAACAATCACACCACCCTCATTAGAATTAACAAAGCGAACACCTAATTCGTCCAACCTATGAACATCTCGAACTAGCTCTTTCTTATTATCCTCAACATAGGCAACACTCCCCATTGATAGGTGACTAAGGGCATCCACCACCACATTCGCTAAAGTATACAAGGTCCTCCTTACAAGTTCCTATATGGGAACTTCAAATATTGTGGAAATGAAAAAAGACTCACGCCATGGAGCACTTATCACATGACATATTTCCAGGAATTCTACCTCATATATTTTCTTGGAAGAAACTATATGGTAAATTTAAAAGATTATAACACAATTTCTTCTTTTAATTAGTTTGTATTGTCTCAGTTTCTCATGTCACAAAACTATAAGGGAAAATTTTCTCTACTGGTATGGAGTGCAACCTGACCTAGTAGTGACTGAACTAGAACTTCTCAAAGAAATACTGAGCAACAGAAACAAAAATTATTCCAAAATGGATCGCGAAGGCTGTCCCAAGAAGCTTTTAGGAGATGGTCTTCAGACATCTAAAGGTGAAAATGGGCAAAAATAAGGAAACTAGCCAACCATGATTTTCATGGAGAAAGCCTAAAAGTAAAATTCTAATATTTTGGTAAGGAAGTTCCTCTACTTCCTTTAGTGCTAATTTTTTTCGATAACGTTTGTGACTGCAGAGTATGATTTTGGTGATGATTATGAATTGTGAGACAATGCTCGAACGTTGGAAGATTTATGAAGATAAAGAAATTGAAGTGTTTGAAGAGTTTAGGCTATTAACATCAAAAATCATTTCCAAGACTACTTTTGGAAGTAATTACTTAGAAGGAAAGAACATATTTCAAATGCTAATGAAGTTGGCATTTTTAGTTTCCAAAAATGCTCACAAAACTAGATCTCCGGGCATCAGGTAAGTCCCTTCCTCCACGAAACGTTCATACATTTGCCCAGTTAAGCCAAATGGATTCTAAATGTTACATTTTGTGTAGTAAAATTTGGAAAAGCTGTGATGAAATAGAGTAAGAGAAACTCGATCAGGGCATACATGACAACATTACTTGGATAATAAAGAAAAGAGAAGAGGAAAAGATTAGTGAAGAGCATAAATTTGGAAGTAATTTCCTTAGAAAACTCCTAGATGAGTGCAAGAACTTTTATTTTGCTGGTCAGGAGACAACATCTTCTTTGCTCGGATGGACAATCTTCATGCTAGCTACAAAAAAGGAGTGGAAAGAAAAGCAAGAAAATAAGTTGTTTAATCATTTGGCCAGAAAGTTCCCAATGCAAATGGCCTAATAAGACTGAAAATTGTAAGCATTAAGGATAAATTGTTTATTATCAGTTTCGGTACTTCTATTCAATTATGTAACAGTTTTCAATATTCTTTGATCAATGTAGATGAACATTATTCTTGATGAATCTCTAAGATTGTACCCTCCAATACCATTCACCAAAAGGCACTACAAAAAAACTGTTGATTTGTGGGGTTTTACTACAGAGGTCCTATTAACCTCCCTAATTTATATCAAATTGGGCAGTTTGTTTAACCTTCATATTTTTTATGCAATTTGCTGAGTTACTACAAAAAATTAAATGAAAGGTGTCAATTAAATCTTGCTTTGTTTTTTGGTGACACTTTGACATAGAAATGGTCAAATCCACTTAAAAAGGTAATTAAGTTAATTTGGGACCAAATTAACATTTTCAAAACTTTCTAATCTTTTATAAAATTCAAAAAACCACTACATTTTAAACTTTCTATTTAAAAATAAATATTAAACTCTTGTTCTTCTCTCCAACGTTCTTCTCTTCTTCTTCTTCCTTAGAAAATCCAATCATTCTCTCCCATTATCTTCCTCCTCATCTCCGGGCGTCACACTCTCTTTCTCTTTCTGAAGTGAAGGTCGTGTTGGACTTAAAACGGGTAAGTCATTTTCTTGAAAGATTTTACAATTTTGAACAACACACTCTTGATACTAAGTTCTTTTCTTGGGTTCATGAACAAGAAATCGTTCTATAGATGTAAAAATTGAATAATGGTGTAATGGTACCTATTATTTTTGTTTTTGAAAGAAAATCGACAAACCCAAAAAAATCCTAATTTTTAGGAAATGTATTTGTGAAGAGTCATTTTTGTTGTTGTTCAGTGAAGAGTCATTTTTGTTGCTTTTGTTCTTTTTTTTGTGACCATTTTATTCATATGATTATAGAAATTTAGTTTTGTTCAGTTGTCCAACATTTTATTCATCTTGTGTCGTATGTTGCAACATATTGGTGATATGTTGGTACATATTCTAACATAGTTGTCATATGTTGGAACATGTCACCTATGTGTTAGAACAACAGAATGATCATTTGTGTCAACAGAAGATTCATCTGTGTCAACAAAAGGTACAGATGTGGCAACAGAATGTTCATCAGTGTCAACATAAGTATAAATTGTTACCCTTATTATTTTATAATCAGTTGTAAAGTCTCAAACTTTTTTTATTTACCTTGTAGATAAAATGTCACAAGGAGCTTTGTCTGTGGCAACAACTCAATGTTTTGCTAGTGTTGCTTCCTCAATTAACATCAAATGCTCTTCTTGTCGATGCGAAGGATGTGAGCAGCAACATGAATATTTTATTATTCGTGTCCAGATGAAAATGTTATGGTTACTATCATTGATTAGATTTAGTTTTGATGGTTATGTATACCATTGACCTTTTTTGTTGATAAATTGTAAAAAAAACAATTGGTGAAGTGTTATTTTTGCTAATAATATTAATGATTATTATTATTTTTATTTTGTTGGAACATCTATAGTCTTTGTTGTAAAAAAATCACATAATTATCTGCATGTTCTCCAACAGGAAGGTCATATGTGGCAACAAATATAACCTTTGTTGTAAAAAAAACCACAGAATTATCTGCATGTGCCCCAACAGAAATGAGATATGTGGCAACATATGACAATTTTTGAATTGTCATATGTTGCAACATTATACTGTCGAAATTCAAAAAAATTAAAAAGGTAGTACAACCGTTTGGTGGGAAGACTAAGTAATTTTTCTCTACTAACCTTCAATTTATAATGTTTGTTTGTTTTATTTTTTTCAATCATTACTCTTCTTTACTCTTTAATATTAATTGTTATTTTTTGATGAAATTCTCAGCCTCATGCAGTAGAGGCAATTGAGATACCCTGAGCACTATGTGTTAACAACCAATTTTGACCCTCCACGATAGAAATTAACTTTCGAGCTTCTTAATTTTTAAACGATTGGGAATAATCAGTTTTATTAAATTCAAGTATTTTTCAAGTCATTTTAAGTATTTTTTTGTTATTTTTATAATTTTTAAATGATAGGTATATTTTATATAATTTTATAAATATCTGAAAATCATCGCAAAAGATTTTACATTTTTAGTTAAGTGTTTTATCAATTTACTTTTCAATTATAGTTATAATTTCGAGTTAACTAGTTTGCAATTAAATTAATTATTTTATAATCTAATTAATTATTTTATTTCGTTAAGATTGAGAAGCTCCTAAATTAATTCATCTCATTTAGATTTAGCCGAATTTGCAAATTATATTCAATTTGGTTAAGTTTATAACCTCAGTTGGCCAATTCCAATTCGATTTGCCTAAATTATTAATTCCTTAACCCATGTCAAGGCCAAAGTTTGGGCCTTCTCCTCGTTCAACCGATCCAATTCACCATTCTTTCAGCCCAATTCCTTTCCAGCCTTAACATGTACTCCCGCCCCACTTTAACTCCCATTTTTATTTTTTAATTCCAGCCCACTTTCATATTTCAAAAACCCAATCCAGCCCACAATACAATACAATCACCGATCCAAGCATACAATACACACAACACAACAGCGTATCACAAACAGCAATAAGCGTACCAGCCGACCCCTGTATCCTTCGTTCTTCTTCCTGAAACCAACGAACTCCAGCAGAAATCAAACCTAGAATCGCGAAGCCGAGCATCCCAAAACGCGACCCGAGTCCAGCATCGCAGCGTGTCTCATCTCGTACGGGAACGTTCGAGAATGGGATAGGTGGAGCAATCTTGTGCTTCATCTGTCCTTGCCCTTCAAATCGGGCGTCCCAAATCGATTTTCCGTTGAGGAATTGTACAATTCATACAAATTTCAGCTCACTCAACCTTATCCACTCCAGAAAAATTTGAAATCTCAACTTTTCCCACATCGTTCTTAACCCAGAGTTTCCTCCCACTCTCTCCTATTAATAGGCTTCTCTTTACTGTTCAACGCAGGGCTTTTTTTTTTTTTTTTTGGAGACTAAAGAACACACACAAAGATTTTTGGGAGCTCTTAGTTCATAGTTCAAAATTTTCTCTTGTCTTGGCTGTCGAGTTGAAGGTGGTGTCGTTGTCAAGCTCGTCGTCTTGGTTTGTTACTCGGCAAAAGATAAATTATTTTCTCTCTTTTAGTCAGTTTGAGCATTTAGATAGTATGATTTCTTTGTTGTTTTATATAGGTTTAGTCTCATAATTCTCTTTGTTTTTATGTTGTTAAGTTTCTTGGTCTATACTATTTATTCATGCTTTGTATAGTTTCTACTCTAGGTGTTAATTTCTATTGTAGGTGCTAAATTTTTGTTACCTGTTAGATATCTTTTTTTTAAGTTTGGTTGGTTAAGTTTTCTTTTAATTCCTCCGTATAATGCAAATTATTTCAAGGTTTCTTTGTTTCTCAAAATAGATGTCGGTGCCTTTTTTTTTATTTTTAAATGTGAGCTCATTGAGCAGTTCCTTTCCATTTTGTGTCTTAAACTAATTATTTGAGATGTGTTATCTAGTATTGAATGTTCTCTGCTCGTCTCCTCATAAAGTTTCTTGTGATAGTCTTTTGCTCTTACTATCTTTTAAAATTCCCTGCTTTAAAAACTAGTTTGAGTTTGAATATATTTGTTTAGCTTTCTTTGCTTTGAAAATCTGCCCGGTTCACCATATTATCTGATTTGAGAAACTATGAATTACTAATGGTCATATGATCTGTTATTTTGGTCAGTTCGGCAATAAGTTAACTCACCATGTTTCCTTTGGAATCCTTTCGAACTCGAGGATTTGTTGTCAATAAATTTGAGCCACATATTATGCATATACATTGATTTGAAATAGAGGAAGCACTGTTTTTTTTTTAGATTTGACGTTTGCTTGTAATGCCTAATATGGTTTCTGATGTACTGAATCTTAATATGAATAGATGCTTTAAATTTTACACCTTTACAGTCATCATAGGCATATTAAGTCATTAGCTTAGCTTAATATTGTTTTGTATTGATTCTAATTCTTATTTCCTCTCTCTTTTGCATGAACACTCATTTATTCGAGTCCATTTGGACTTCCCATCTCTTGCATTTTCCTCTCCGAGTCGACCCTCCTTTAAACCAATTGAAAGGGAAGTTAATATCATTGGGTTAAAACCCAAGTAATACCAGCGGATCAGTGGCAACCGGCAGCAGCAGCAACCTCAAAAGGCTGAAGAACGAAGAGCATAAATTGGGTTAAAAATGGATGAAGTAACCGTACAACAATTTCAGCCCCCCTTCCCTCCCAAAATGGTTGAATAGCCGCTGGAAATTATAATTATTTTATATATTGTTTACTTTATATCCTCATTATTATTTTGTTTATTGTGAATGCTAACATTTTCTTCTTATATCTAACTTAGATGAATCGTTGGGAGTTTTTTAATGACTCTTTTATCTCGTTATTTGTTTATTTTAAGTATTTAAATTTTCAAAATCGTTTTAAGTTAGACAATTTAAGCTTATTAGAATAACTTAAGAACCTTTCATGTTCTTTCATAGTTATTAAATAGCTTTAATTCATGTTTATGAGTTTGAATTAGTTGTATAGTTCAAAAACTTGACTATGGATAAAATTTTAAGTTAGGATTATTCTTGAGGTTTTACAAACTATCAAAAGATTTTTATCTAAGTTTCAAACAAGCTTTTTATAAGTAACCCATTTTATAAAATTAACCAAACTTTTCAATTCGTCGGTCAACCGCGTGTTAGCGGATTCTCTAAGATGCCTAAACTCTTCCTTAGAGAATAATTTGAACCCTTATCCGACTTTGATTTTATTTAAAATGTTTTCTTTCAAAAATTCCCTTTAAAATGGTTTTCTTAATTATTCTCAAAAAATTAAGTGGCGACTTCCAAATTATGATTTTTTCCAAAACTTAACAAAATTGCCAAAGTTGTGAAATGGCTTCGAAACCTTTAGTTTTCGAAATCAGATCGTAACACTATGATTCCACGGATAGAATCACGAATCTCAACTGCTATACCAACTTCAAACAAAGGTATAATAGTATCAGTGAGGAGGCGACAAGAGTTGGTGGCAAAAGCTTTACATAGTTACTTAATGAGTTTGTATGGAATGACGATATAATTGACTACGTCAGGGGCATTATACCATATCCTGGTGGCATTGATTGGATTGGTGCAAAAAGAATTCTGGCAGTCATGAACATGAACAATACTCATTTTGTGACTCTTAAGATCCTCTTGCACAGGATCGCATGAATGTTTATGACTGCAACCTAACATGTACAGAACATGATGCATTTTTTACATTCATACAACATGTGTTCAATTTTCTGTCAATCTTGTTGAGGCAAAATGGAATAATGAAGCATTTGTTAGATAAGCTCCTCAATGAACCATAGGAGTTTGAAGGTCGATTGTAACCCATGGTAAAAAATATCATCAGTGTTGGGTGCGGGTCATATTCGCTTGCATTTATTGAGCATTTGATTACCAACACACCAATTCAACCTCCCAACACCTTGTTGTGTGACAATATAGTTGGTCGATTGCAATGGAATTGGGTTGCTAGGATAGTAGATAAGAATTTGGAGCCTTGACAATGTGTTTGTAATTAATGACAATGTTTTATTTTATCTGTGATATCATATGTTATGTTGCTTCAACCAATTTCCTTTTAACTTTATCTATCCACTACATGGTCAAATGTTGCTACATAAAGGTGATATGTAGCAGCAAATGAGTCATATGTAGCAATAGATCAATCATCTGTAGCAACATATGTCTCAAATGTTGCAACATTTAACTCATATGTAACAACACATGGGTCATCTGTAGCAACATATGCCTCAAATGTTGCCACATTTGACTCATATGTAGCAACACATGGGTCATCTGTATCAACATATGCCTCAAATGTTGCAACATTTGACTCATATGTAGCAACATATGCCTCAAATGTTGCCACATTTGACTTATATGTAGTGCTTGGGTCATCTGTAGTAGCATATGCCTCATATGTTCAAATGTTGCTACATAAAGGTGATATGTTGCAACATTTGAGGTATTTGTAGCAACATATGCCTCATATATTGTAACATTTGACTCATATGTAGCAACATATGGGTGTTATGTTATGTTAAAAACAAGTAAAAATGTTGGAACTAAAGTGCAAAACTATGTTTATTTATTGATTTGGTTTAATCAAACCCCAATCAATTAGTTGCGTGTTAAAAAATAAAAGAATAGAAAAGACTAATGAAATAAATATCATCATTATATCCCATGCACTCCAGAGATCCGAGATCCATGCGAAGATAGAAAAGAGAGAGAAAGAGATGCGGAGGAACCGAAGCGGCGAGGAAGAAAATGAAAATCCTATTCTTGAAATGAAAATGAAAACCCTAATTTATATATATCAGAAATGAAATAATGGGCTGATTGGGCCAGTTTTAGAGGTTGGGCCTATTACTTTTATAAAGTACTTACGTGTTTTATCCAAAAAAAATGTACATATATTGCCACATATGACATATGATGAATGGGTTAATCGATAAATGAAGCAATTTATCAATGAAAAATGTCAACTTGGACCATATTTTAGTACTTTAGACCATAATTATGCAATAAAAACATGCTATAACACTTCAAACAACGATTTACAAGGGTATTATATAACTATCATATGGAATTACGTAGTCATTGTATGATGAACTAGTGGTATGATAGTATTTGTAAAAATAATTGATAGAATTGATGAAGATTGCTGTATTAGACCATAATTTTGTACTTAGACATGTTGTAAGATTATATATTAGTGTCAAATGTTGTATTAGGTCACAATTTAATTGAATTAATATCAAAAACCACATTTTAGGATATACATATGTTGCCACATATGACGTATCTGTTGCAATTTCTATTGCAAAATTCAACATATTTTTCAATAGAACGTACATATGTTGCCACATATACATGGGTTAATCGATAAATTAAGCAATTTAGCAATGAAAAATGTCAAATTAGACCATATTTTAGTACTTTAGACCATAATTACGCAATAAAAAGATGTTATAACACTTCGAACAACGATTTACAAGGGTGTTGTATAACTATCATATGGAATTACTTAGTCATTGTATGATGAACTAGTGGTATGATAGTATTTGTAAAATAATTAATGGAATTGATAAAGGTTGTTGTATTAGACCATAATTTTGTACTTAGACATGTTGTAGGACTATATATTAGTGTTAAATGTTGTATTCGGTCAGAATTTAATTGAATTAATACCAAAAATCACATTTTAGGATACACTTATGTTCCCACATATGGCGTATCCATTGCAATTTCTCTTGCAAAATTCAACATATTATCCAACAGAACTCACATATGTTGCCACAGATGACATTTGATGGATAAATTAAGTCTTTTAGGAATGAAAAATCTCAAATTGAACCATATTTAAGTACTTTGGACCATAAATATGCAATAAAAATATGTTATAATACCTTGAACAATGATTTACAAGGGTGTTATATAACTATCATATGGAATTACTTAGTTGTATGATGAACTAGTGGTATGATAGTATTTGCAAAAATAATTGATAGAATTGATGAAGGTTGTTGTATTAGACCATAATTTTGCACTTAGACATGTTGTAGGACTATATATTAGTGTTAAATGTTGTATTAGGTCACAATTTAATTGAATTATACCAAAAACCACATTTTAGGATATATATATGATGCCACATATGACGTGTCTGTTGTAATTTTTGTTGCAAAATTCAATATATTATCCAATAGAACGTACATATGTTGCCACAGATGACATTTGATGGATGAGTTAATCGATAAATTAAGCCATTTAGGAATGAAAAATCTCAAATTGAATCATATTTTAGTACTTTGGACCATAAATACACAATAAAAATATGTTGTAACACCTTCAACAACGATTTACAAGGGTAATATATAACTATCACATGAATTACTTAGTCATTGTATGATGAACTAGTGGTATGATAGTATTTGTAAAAATAATTGATAGAATTGATGAAGGTTGTTGTATTAAACCATAATTTTGTGCTTAGACATGTTGTAGGACTATATATTAGTGTTAAATGTTGTATTAGGTCACACCTGAATTGGATTAATACCAAAAACCACATTTTATGATATACATATGTTGCCACATATGACGTATATGTTGCAATTTTTGTTGCAAAATTCAACATATTATCCAACAGAACGTACATATGTTGCCACAGATGACATCTGATGGATGAGTTAATCAATAAATTAAGCAATTTAGCAATGGAAAATGTCAAATTGGACTATATTTTAGTACATTGGACCATAATTAAGCAATAAAAATATGTTATAACACTTCGAACAACGATTTACAAGGGTGTTATATAACTATCATACATAATTACTTAGTCATTGTATATATGATGAACTAGTGGTATGATAGTACTTGTAAAAATAATTGATAGAATTGATGAAAGTTGTTGTATTAGACCATAATTTTGTACTTAGACATGTTCTAGGACTATATATTAGTGTTAAATGTTGTATTAGGTAACAATTTAATTACATTAATACCAAAAACCACATTTTAGGATATACATATGTTGCCACATATGACATATCTGTTGCAATTTTGGTTGCAAAATTCAACATATTATCCAACAGAACGTACATATGCTACCACATATGACATTTGATGGATGGGTTAATCGATAAATTAAGCAATTTAGCAATGAAAAATGTCAAATTGGACTGTATTTTAGTATTTTGGACCATAATTCGCAATAAAAATATGTTATAACACTTTTGAACAACGATTTACAAGGGTGTTATATAACTATCATATTGAATTACTTGGTCATTGTATGATGAACTAGCGGTATGATAGTATTTGTAAAAAGTAATTGATAGAATTGATGAATGCTGTTGTATTAGACCATAATTTTGTACTTAAACATGTTGTAGGACTATATACTAGTGTTAAATGTTGTATTATGTCACAATTTAATTGAATTAATACCAAAAACCACATTTTATGATATGCATATGTTGCCACATATGATGTATATGTTGCCACATATGATGTATATGTTGCAATTTCTGTTGCAAAATTCAACGTATTATCCAACAGAATGTACATATGTTGCCACATATGACAATTTTATTAATATCACACAATGGTATAAGGCAAAAATTTAACTACATAATCTAGTTCTAAATCACAACTACTTACAACGAATATCATCTTCATCTTCATCTTCATCGTCACTTTCTCTGGGCAAACCATTCTTGCAAACGCTTTGCTCATGTTGATGAACAATGCAACAAATGGGTCTTTCTCCCGACAAATGAGGTTCTGGCACCCATATTTCATCTAAAACATATTGCAACTTGTGTCGACATCACCTGAATTTTAGTGGCTTCGTTTTTTTCATGTTGGCAATGAACATTAAGCCTTCTCTCATGGATTCATCGCCCTTGAAGATTGAAATTATGGCAAGCACATATGATGCACCAATGTGGCCTCCATCTGCTGCTTGATTAATCATTCTCAATGCATTTGGATCGTTATGGTTGAAAAAAAAAACTACATAAGAAATAATACATTTAAAAGGCAAAATGCATTGATAAAAACGTGAATACATATGAAAAATATTAAAAATTAGAAATTGTACCAAAAGAAATTAATTCAAAAAATAATTAGTACTAATAAAGAAATTAATTCAAAAAACAATTAGTACTAATACATATGTATGTTATATGTTGCCACATATGACTATTCTGTTGGAACATGTTAGCGATATGTTCCAACATATGACCATTCTATCGCGACATAAAGCCATATATTGCTACATATAACTATTCTGTTGCGACACATAAATCACATGTTGTAACAAAATGTGTAAGTCATATGTTGCTACATATAGCTATTATGTTGCAACACATAAATCATATGTTGCGACATGTATAAGTTATATGTTGCGACTTGTGTAAGTTATATGTTGCAACATATGACTATTCTGTTGCAATTGAAATAACCTTTCTGTTGCAACATAAGACTATCATCTGTTCCAATAGTCAACTGTTGCAACATATATATATCCTTTTGTTGGAAATGCGAATGCAAATTATTGAAAAAATTGCAGGTTTAGACCTAGATGATGAATGATTCAAAAAACTATTAATCTTACTTACCAAACAATGGTGTGTAAACACAATCACTTAGGAAGTAATTCCAATTGATACAGAAGGAAATCTGGTTCACTGATTAGCTAAATTTGATTCAAGAAGAAGATAAGAAGAAAAAGAAGAAGAAGAGGAGGAATCCGGCGGGAGGCGGGGGAAAAAAAGCTTTTATTTCCCCTTTTGATCGGCTCGCTAGCTTTTAGTTATTTATCCTTTTACCCCTCATTTAATACAATGAATCAAACAGTCAACTTTAAAACTCGAGGACAACTTCCTCGATCCTTAATTACATAATTATTACCTACATTCAATAATTAAAATTTATGTCACCGCCATTTTTTTTTGACAACTTTTTGTCAGCCTTAATTCAAAGTCCCGAGTTTCTAACCCTTAATTCTTTTCCTATACCCACTTGACTTAAACTTGAACTTGTCAAATATTGTAACGGCGCCTAGATTTTTTTATTTTTTATTTTTTATCTTCTCTCTCGTTCAACTTCAGCCATGGCGATCTTCATCCCGTCGCTCTCCGACCCTGACTTCACCGTACTCTCCGCTTGCCTAATCGCTTGTAAGCCTATTTCATCAAACCTTACAAAACCTCCAATATCAAAGCTTTTCTATTAGCGCTGTTCACGGAACACGAGATAAAATCTCAGTTCACGCTGCCAACTGTTCCTGGAAGATGCTATTGAAGGGTCGGCAGATCTGAATATTGCGCGCTTGAGGAGGTTGTTTTTGTGGTTCTCAAACTTCCGCACGGTGAGAGTTTCAAATATGCGACACTACCTACATTTTTTGGTAATTATGATATGAGTTTGAGGATTCTGTATACTCTGGAAGTCTAGATGATGATTTTAGGGCAAACAAAATGAGTTTTATTTTGGAAGATTTTTTTTTCAAAATATTATTAATCTATTTTATTCATAGGGTAAGAACATATGGTGCGCTATTTGTTTCAGTATACTCATATGGTGCTAAACATGTTGTATTAGTGTAAAAGGATTTTCTGTATTAGTTGCGAAACAGAGAGTTATATTAAATTGTTCTTAAGCACTTTCATGCATCACATTTAAGAATTTTTTCGATTGCATTTCAGTCATGAGGCACCATGAACCATCCTCTACAAATGAACATGAACTTAGTAAGACAACCAAGAATGCAAAAGCAAGTATGTGGTAATTGCATTTCCTCCATATTCTCAGGAATTTCGATAATATTCAACTGTTGTTATGTTTACATTGTTTGTTGAGTTAGAGATGGAAATACGCCATGTTAAGTTATATCTAAGGGATTATGGGAGGAAAAGAACGATTTATTTTAATTAAAACAAGCTTACTAATATACGTGAATTTCGACTCTCAAACAGGATTAATGTACTTGTTCATTTGTGACCGAACATAAGAATCTTGTTGTTTTCTCTCTTTCTGATAGATATAAGTAGTATGATAAATGTTGCTGCAACAATTTTCCTTATTTTTTGAGACTACTTTGTTCTTTTCTCATGTAGTTACTGGCTTTCATTTGGGATAATGCAGCTTCAATGGCAAGTGGTGTAATACCATTTCTACAAGCTCTATTGTTAGCCTACTGTTGCAATTTAGCTTGTAAGTGGGTTTGAGTATGAGAATCTGATAGTATCAAGACTAGACTTCACTTCCTGTTACCAGTGAGTTCCCTCTTCTCGTTTTCACTCCTTCTCATTTGGTTGATCAATTGTGTTGTGAAACTCTACCATTTAATACTTTTACTAGTTTGAAGTTCAACACAAAGTTAGAATAATAGGTTTTAGTTAGCGTGACAGATGACGTGCAGTATTACTTCTGTAGCAACTTGAAATACTGCAAAGGTTTTGAAGTTTCAGCTGACCCCGTTTTGTATAGGGGGGTCATAGTTAGTTCTATGCATTTTGTATCATCATCAGGTAGGAAAATTCCAACACCTTTAGTTGCAGCTACAAATTTTAGGTACATTTATTTTACTCCCTTGCGCTGAACCAGAAAACCCCACAAATATGGAATCATTTACATATTCAGAAGGATCAATTGTAACTGATAAAAATAGTTCTTTGGACTTAAGATTAGAATAAGAAACTTAAACATAAGTCATTTCTTGTGCATCCTGACATGTTTATTGAAGCAATTACTAAGGTAGAGTTGCTTGTGCATAGGATTGCCATTATACGATTGCTTTCTGTAAGATGTCAATTGTTATTTCATAGTAAATGAGGCGTCTAGATGTAGTTCTCATTGTTGTTGTCGTCTTCGAATTTTTCTGTTAGTAAGCTTATCACTAATCTACTTAAGAAAGGGGACTTTATCTTAGATATACAGAGTTCTACAAACTATTTTTTTGATGTGTTCAACTTTTAGTGTAACATGCATGTTACATATAGCAGGGTAATATGTCATATGTTTCAAGTTTCTAATAAATCTTTGGCGTTAAGAACATTTGCTTATTTGAAGATCATATAAACTACCCAATTTAGAAAAAGTACTAATGTTACTACACATTTCACTTGAAGTTGATATCTGTGTTTCTTACATTAGTTATCCTTTAAAAAGTTGATATAAGCTGAAGTGCTAGATGATCATAGCAGTTTGAGGATTCTTATATGGTAGAAGAGCAGAATGTCAATTTTTCAGTGCACAAAGTCTGCATAAGGACTAGACTACATTAGGTCTGTCGTATGGAGCCCTAACTTGTATTTTTGCAAGTAATAGTTTTCACTACTTGAAGCCATGAACTATCGATCATATGACAACTCAGTATTCCCGTTGTGCTTAGTTTTCCTATGTGTTTACTGCAGCAACATGTTCCTAAAGAAATTTCAGCATTAAACCATTATGTTTTTCTATTTTGTGGTTTACAATCCTATTTTCTATTCATACCCAACTGGTTCTTTGGCGCCGGAAAACATTGCACTGCCCATGTCCATTATTGATGGCCGATGTCTATTTCAGTTGACGGTCGCAATTCGTACCATGTCAGTTTTATAGCGAGAAGACAGGAAAAGAATCGCGATGAACTGTGTCACTTAACTTTTAGGAATGACACTAATTTTTGTTTAGAGAAAGTGTACTATAAATTTGATGATTAATATAAGTTAACTTCTACATGATTTCATTAAGTTTTGTATTTTTTGTGTATTAATAAAATTTCAATGGTTTAATTATAAAAACATGAATATATTGGTTTGATTATTAAATTGACAAAAATATTAGTTTTGATTTAATTATGCATTTTGAATTTCTGCAAAATTAAAGCAAAGTAAAATATTATAATTTTGCAAAAATTATGCGGAGTTTCGAACTCCATAAATTAAAATTTGATTATTTATTATAAAAAGATTGCGGAGTGGGTTGTTTAGAAACGGCAGCTCACAACGTATTTGCCAGGTGTGCGTGAAAGCGCTGCAACAGTGAATTGTGAGGGGTTTTAAACCCTCACAAACTACATTTTTAGCAACCCCCCCGAAATTGGTCCTTTTTTTGTAGTGAGGAAAGTTGAGCTAGGTAAGGTAACTTTACCACCTAAAATGCTGATATACATATCATCATTAGCAGTTCAACATAATCCTAAAATATGGGGAGAAGATGTTCATGTTTACAAACCCGATAGATTTGTTGAAGGATTGTTAAAGCTACAAACAACAATCAGTAGCATTTTTTCCGTTTGTCTATGGACCTCGAACTTGTTTAGGTTTGAACTTTGCAATGATTGAAGCAAAAATTAGTCTTTCGATGATTCTACAACGTTACATGGTCACGATTTCACCAACTTAAGTTCAATCTCCTGTTCAGCTTTATATGCTTCGTCCACAACATGGAGCTAAAATCATTCTCCACAAGATTTAAGACATATATATATATATATATATAGTTGTACTTATATTTGTCCAAGCAAATAAAACTATGTATTTATTTGACATGTCTCTTGAATTAAGCAACTTTATAAACTTCTTCTGATCTTGTAACACCATTGACAACCTTTTATGAGTAAAAGAACTAAAATTCACCTATTTTGATTTTAAAAACTTTCACTGAAAATGGTCTATTTGGAGATTAAAATACAGCTACGCTCCATCCGTCCCACAATAAGTGTAACCTTAGTAATAGCCATAAAATATTTGGAAACGAAATAACTATAAAAAAAAAAAGTGAAAATTTAAGTAAAACACAAGCTAGTAATTAAACAACATGCATCAATATAAGAAAAAGAAATGAATTCATTTCTTGCCAAGCTTTTCCATGCAAATTGTTTTTTGAAACAAAATTTCTAACTTCAAATCTTGAAATGTCCTAATTTGACCACTCTAAATAGATTCAAGAACAAGATTGCTAAATAAAGAGCTAATTAGTAGGACTAACCATTACATAATTTAACACCAATTCAAAAACAAAAGTAGATATATGAAAACATGATTTTTCCATCTTCCTTTCAATGGAACTACATATTCATATATGATATATTCCCCAACGCACTTCATCGTCATAATCATATTCATAATAATCATCATCATCATAAACACAATTACTATCATAATCATAATCATAATCATATGCCCGAACAACTGGAATGCTTTCTCAGGAATCCATGATGGTAGAATTCAACAGTTTTGAATTCTGCAATTAAATTAATTGTACTATTGGGAATATCAATAGTATACTAATAATGCATTCATATATATCATACGCTATTAGGGGATACATCATAAACACGTTAGTTTTTCGAAAGTTTATATGACTAATTTCAAAATTAAATTAAATTAAATTAAATTACTTAATTCGATATTTTAAAATAAAAATTTAGATATTCAAAAACTATACAAAAAAAATGTTATATATAAATGGGAAAAGGGTCTGAAAAATACTCCAATTTTGGCCAAAATTGTTGTTACGATACCAAACTTTATGAAGACCTTTTACCCCCTGCACTATTTAATAGTGTATTTTAAAGGTACATGCCCACGTGGACACATTACTATTTTAATGATGCAATATTTATGATGTCCACTTGGGCACATATATACCATTAAAATACACTATTAAATAGTGCGGGGAGAGGGGGGGGGGGGGGGAGGGGTAAAAGGTCCTTTCCAAAGTTCAGTATTGTTACAACAATTTCGATCAAAGTTCGAATATATTTCAGACCTTTTTCGGCCTTATATAAATTGCAATTTTTTTTCATATCAATATGTAAAAGAAAATACATCTTAAAATATTAGTCAATACTCATATCATTTGACTCTAAAAAAGGAAATTGTGATAACTAAAAAGGAACGGAGAGAGTAATAAATATGTATAATTTACTCTAAACGAGCATTTGACCATAGAATTTGAAATTCCAATTTTATTTTTTTTTTAAAAAATGTGAATGACCGGTTAGTTTATATTTTACAAAAAAAGACCCCTCATTTAAATTAATTTTGGACAAAAAAAAAAATTCATGCTCGACGTGAAGCTATTGTATGTACTATATTGTTGAATGATTTTATTAAAGAATAAATAACTAATTATTGTTATTGTTGAGTAGTGAATATTTTTCAAAAACTATGTCTGTTTGAAAGGTTGTAATATCATATAATTGTAAATATTTATATCTAAATTAAAAAAAAAAAAAAACTAAAGATATGTGATTTATTAACGTGACACCTTAAAATATATACCAATAAGAGTTTTGATAGCTTTCACAAATTATTAAAACAATGTTTATAAAAAAATACACTTTAATTTTTGAGAATTCTATTAGTCATTTCATGGGATATAGTTAAACCTCATTAAATTAATATAGGTGGGACCATCAAATATTATTATTTTATAGGGGTATTATTTAATGGATAAATTAGTATTTATTATCTTAAGGAGTATTTCGACACTGCAAAATTCATTCGGAGATGAAGTCTCAAAGAATTTGAATGAACCCACTTGCGAAAACGTCATTCATGAACTTGAGGTCATGATTAAAGATCTCAGTTACAGTGTAAAATGAACATTAATAACCTGTTGGATGGACGAAAATGATACATGTTCACAAGTACAGAGCTTAGAATAAATTGTGGATACCATTGGAAAAACAATGTTGATGATAAAGTTGAAGATGATATAGTACCTTTGGAACCAGTTATGCGTAAGGAAACACTTATCGCATATAGAACACTTCATAATTTTATGGTGCAATTCGAAAAGACAACATTGAAACCTTTGGATACAATAAGAAAGGTAGAGATGAGTTTCAACTAGATTTAAATTTTAACAAAAAATAGAAAATAATATAATCATATTTCACTAAATTGTCATAGATATAATTGTACTTTTAAAGAATTATTAATTGTACCATATGTTTATATAGGGGTCTTCTGAAAATATATTATCTTATTATCTTATCGAAATAGGTGATCTTTTCCATTAGCCTAAGTTGGGACCTGAGAAAAATATTATCTTAAAGAGATTATTAATTAATCGAGTATTAATTTAGTGAGGTTTTAATGTATATTCTTTTTGTTTCATTTTATATGACAACTTTTTCTTTAAAAATTTTCTTTTAATCTTAATGAACCATACAAATATATAAAAATTGGTTTAAATCACAAATTTTTTAATAGTTGTATTTCTTTTTTCTCTTAAACATGATGTGAAGTTAAATGATGCTATATAAAATAAGACATAGAAAGTAATAGCAAGACAATTCAAAAGTATATAAAGTTGAAGCACTTTCATTTTCAGTAGCAACTTCCCTGACTTTGCTATTTTCTTCTTCATTATTAGTATTAGTATTCTTTGATATTATTTTATCACTATTTTTCTCCATCTTTGATTTGTTTTTAGTTTCAAATCAAATCAACAAAATCTGATTTCATCACTACATTTGAGTCAACAAAAGGAATAGAAAAGAGTAATAAGGAAAGTGTCGAGAAGAAAAAAATACATGTTAACCTTCGCATGCAACAAATATTAATTCGAATTTTTTAATTTTCCTATTATCTTGTCCACTTTCAAGTATCTAATCATATATGACATAAATATTAATGGTTAAATTATAGAAATCCTACCTTTTAATTTACTTATCACCATTATCCCCTATAAGTTTTACAAATCTTCAAAATCTCTCATTTTCGCGCATCATATTAGTGTATCTCGCGCATCAGATTAATGTATTTCGCGCATCAGATTAGTGTATCATGTATAAAATGTACATCAAATTAGTGTATCATGTATAAAATGTAATGTATCTTACTTAACGATTAATGTATCTCACGCATCAGATTAATGTATCAGTGCTTATATTATTGTATCTGTTTGAGGGATTTCTGTAATTTTAAACTATTAAGGAATAGATTGTAATTTTGCCTTAAAAGTATGTGATTTATGTAATTTGCCCTTTAATTCTAACTAGTTTCGTGTGTTATTTTTCTGTCTTTATTTAGAATTAAGCTTATATCAGTAGGGGTGAAAGTTGGTTCGATTTATGTATTATCTGTTTGGTTTATCAATTTTTTATTATAAATATGCTAAATCAATAATTAAACTAATCAGAAATTTTTTTATTAGTTTTGATTCTGTTTAACTAATCAGAAAATGTTTATACAATAAATGTATGACTTTTCAAATAATTTTATATGACAAGACAAGAATGTAACTCATAAAATAGAAACAATAATAACTAACTTGAAAAGAATTATATAGTTATTGAATTTAAACTATACTAACTAGGAGTCTAGGACCACCCTTGCATAAGCACCCAATATTTATACAATTATTGAATTCATATTATAATAGCTAGGTTTATGAAAAGTAGATACTCTCCGTTCTTAATCCGCTCTTAATTACTTGTTCAATTTTTTTTAATTTATTTTTTTTACTTCTCCATTTTGACAAATTAAGAAAGGACAAAAAATTATTTATTATATCATCAATTAATTAATTTTGAAAAAGATAAAACTTTTTGAAAATATTAAATTTTTAATTCATCAACTTCATAATTAATAGGGGTAAAATGGTAAACTCACTATGTCAATCATGATTTTTTTAAGTGAAAATTATGCGGTTAAACAAACGTATACTAGTAAATTTGCTAACATAGCTACAGTTTGCATTAATTACAATTCAAAACTTACTTCTAAACATAATTACATCCTCTCTCTCATCTCTTTGCCCTCTCTCTGGAATCTTGCTCATCACTCTCCTCTTTTTCTCCCTTCCCTCCCTCGTCTCCTTTCCCAATCTCTCTCTCGCTTCTATTTCCCATTTTGGTAACTCATTCTGTATTTAATAACATATCTAGAGTTTTATTTTTGAGCACTTCTTGTCGCCTCCTTATATAGGAAAAAATTGGTGTTTTCATGTCTCACTTGTCCACTAGGGGTCATTTCGTAATTGAATAATAAACAAATTATTTTTTCTCTTTACTTTTATTTGTCACTTATTTTTAAAATAGATTTTCATTTTTATTTATCAAATACTCCCCCTCTCCTTAATTACTTATCCAAATTTTTTTTATTTATCCATTTTGACAAATTAAGAAAGGACAATTTTTTTTTTATATCAAAAGTGTGTATTATGAAAGTTTATGATTTCGATAAAGTTGGTATGTGGAAGATGAAGAGGGACAATGGAGAAGATGTTCTTTGAGAAATTCTGAGGTTTCCTCGGAAAAAAGTTTTAAAATATTGAAGTTTATTAAATATTTTTTTTTAATTTTGGGATTGTAATTTTATTTGTTGGAGGGATGAAATTTATTTAATGTTTGAAGTATTGGGAAGAAAATGAATGTCATGCCTCAAACCCCATTAAGACGTACAGGCACCCGATACCCTAAAGGCCCGAGAGAACCAACATGTAACCTGTGCTTACTATGCATATAACTATGACAATTTTGTGATAAGTTCACATAGGATGCAGTGATACGAACCAACATAAGTAGACCCAAAACTTATATACAAGACTTAGCCGTTGAAGCCACAACTTGTAAGATGCAACTGAACCGTATACATAAGTCTACAAAGCCTCTAAAGATAGAAAACCTTAGAGTAGGTCGGGACAGACCCCACCTTACCCTTAACTATGATACAATACCAAAATGAATCTAACAAGGACTTAGTAAAGCTCCGAATCAACCTGGAACTCACCAAAAGTAGCTGAGTGTCGTGTGCTCTTATTGCGGAGGTCTACTAGCTGGAGTACCTGTGCCTGCAGCATGAAGTGCAGCGTCCCCCGCTAAGAACGTCAGTACGAAAAAAATATACTGAATATGTAAGGCAATAACATGTATAAAATAAGAGTTCGAATGAAACCAAGTATCAATACATGTGTGCATAAATCAGAACAGAAGACCACCTTTGTCAACTATTGTGGGATCGTGTATGTTACATTTTTGTCTTTACCTTTCTGTGTGTTATAATCTTTATAAGACATGTGATATGAATGACCAGCTGATCAGTGGTAGAAAAGGATGACCCATGCTAGGCATTTTAACCCTTGGGATGCGGTCCTCATAATTACACAAATTGGGATCGGCCCATGCTAGGCTTTCGCCCCTGAGCTGCCACCCTTAATTATACAGAATGCTTCACTTAGATTCTATAATCTTTGAGATTGTTGTTTTGGTGGTCATAATCATTGTTGATATTTGGAACTACAGACCAGTAGTAGAAGACATGGAATTAATACTTCAAGGCAGTAACAATGACATAGGGAGCTATGTAACATCAATGCATTACTTGTGAGCTTAAAATGACACAATTGACTTTAACTAACTAGGAGGAGGATTCACCAAACTTGCTTTTGCAAATACCATCCCTATACCAGCACCTAGGAGGATAATTACACAAGTATAGAGTAGTAGTAAACATAAAATGAAATAGTTCTATACACTAAGGAGAGGGGAAAATATTGCTAGCTATTTGGAGATCGTACGCTGCCACTATGTTTCCTTTACTAGGAACAGATCTTAGGGAATTCATTCATTGTTATTTATCGCAAATAACAGATTTCATGCCAAGGAATCCAATCGAATATCCTTACATACCTTTTTTCCTGACTAATATAACTATCACGATTCAGCCTCCCTTTTTGGTGCTAATCTACAATATAAGTCATGATTAATCTAATGTTAGCAGCTAATCAAATTAAGGACCTAAAAAAACAGTAGAAAAATACATGACGGAAAGTAGGCCCATACAACCTTTACAAAAATGGTGAACCACCACACCCTTCTTCTATACATCAATACAACTTCATACATCCTTTGCCAAGATACCCAAGCTGCCCCCAACAACAATATACATAAGGCAACCACTATCAATCCCCAAAAATCTTTCAGCATAATAAGAGAATATTGAACTCAAGGATTTATAACCATCCATGAATTCTTGACAAATATATACAAAATTCTCCACCCCAAACCTGCATTTAAAGAGAGACAAAAAAATGGGTAGTAGCCTTACCTTAGTTTCTGAAAATTTTATCCTCTAAACTTGTACTTCAAGAACTGAAACTCTCCTTCAAACTTTTACTTGAAAAAAAAAATATTCAAGAACCCTAAGGTATTTTAGGGCTGCTGTATTAATCCAAGAAAGACAAAGAGAGAAACTTAATAAATCTGAAATTTTCTAAGTAAAAAATGAAGCAAAAGATCTGATCTTTATCCCTTTAAAAAGGAGGTGCATTGGCTGACTTTCTTGGCCAATTTTGGGCCATATATTGTTAAGTAGGTGACCTGCCTACTTGACCTTTTAACTTGGGCATTTGTGACTTCAACACTTATTGGGCCTTGCTGCCAATTCTTGTCAATTTGTGCCATAATTAATGCAAGTAGGTGATCCACCTACTTGGATTTTTCACTTGGGCATTGGCTGTCTATTTTCTCCTTATCCTTCTATTCAACTTGGGCCATATTAATGCAAGTAGGTGGTAGTGTACTTGATCCAATTACATGGTCAAAGAGTCTTAGTAGGTGATGTACCAACTTGGTCCTTTGGACTGGTCAATAAGTCCAAGTAGGTGATGCACCTACTTGTCACCTACTAGCTTAGTTAAGTCACGCAAGCAACTCACTTATTTAATTCCATTTTCTAAATATTAAACCCATGTGCTTTAACTTAGCACTTAACTTCTAAATTTAAGCTCAATTACCACCTTACTGTCTCGAGTTTAAATACTCCCATTAGGGTTAACTTGCAGTACACATGCTGAAACGTGCAAGGCATCACATCACCTTCCAATCTAGTTTAAATCAATGCTAATCTATAAGAAACATGGTCCCTCACCTATACTAGGCTAAAGCAGCCCTCCACATCAATCTGTTGAGGTCCTTGTTTGGAAATTTAGATTGAAAGTTGCTCTTCAGATGCCTTATGCAAAATCGATGGAAGGCTCGAGGCTCTTGAAATCGCCGCAACTCCTGCAAACTAGTTAAGATTCCTTTTGCCCTATCAGATATAACACATACATCTTGTCTATTTTTTATCACATGTACACTCAAATTTTTAAAAAACCACTTCCATGCCTCTTTTGACTCTTTGTCTACAATAACAAACGCTAAAGGAAGAATGTTATCATTTCCATCAATTCCAACAGTAATTAATAATTTGATCTCATACTTTCCATAAATATGAGTTCCATCTACTGAAATAACAGGGCGACATGTTTGGAATCCATCTATGCATGGCTTGAAAGCCCAAAATACAAATTTAAAAGTTTTTACCTCTGATGAACTCATAGACTCTTCGTGTTTTCATTCCACAACTGTTCCATGGTTAACGTGTTGAAAAGCTGCAAAAATTTAGGTAGGTCACTAAATGATTTCTCAAAGTCACCATACACCAATTCAAATGCGCATTGACGTCCAAGCCACGCTTTTCTGTATGTCACTTGATGACCAAATTTTTCATGAACCTTTGAAATGACATCTACCACCAAGTACTTAGGATTTTTTCTAATTTGATTTAGAAACAGTGATGTAATCAAATTGGTATTTAGATTGGCGTGACCACTAGAAAGCCCTTCAGCCTCACACCGATGATTTTCAACATATTTTCCTATCTTCCAAAGGTTATCTCCAACTTTTCGACCTCGAAGAAACCACAAGCAACCCAATAAATTATAAAACTTACATCTCACAACCCATAGACTCTTGGTATCTGTTACCACCTTGAACTCCTTATTTTTGTGCAAACTCTAAATAGTTACCGCCCGTTTCAATTTTTCTTTACTACTAAAAAACATATCTTTTTTCAAATCTTTTTTTGCTTCCTCAGACCAAACTGAACAATATTCCATCTCAGATTCACATGTAGACATGAAAATGTCTTCCTCATTCTCTAATGTCCTGAAATAGGGTATGTCATGATTTTGTATTTCAGGCACGCTTTGTTCATGATTATGAAGATTTACACCATTCTGAGAAAAATATCTAATATCATCGATATCTTCATCAAGTTCACTTTCATCACCATCTTTTGAAGGTTCATCTTCCTCCGAACTTTCATCACTAATTTCAACATTTACATCATTATATAGATCAACGTTGACTCATTATTTCTGTAAAAAATTATTAGTTAAATTCTAGAAAAATTATGAATATAGAAGCTTGTTTTAAAAGCGATAATTTATACTCTAAAAGGTTATTTCTTCTAATAATAAGAGGTAATTTGTGTATACTGCCAATAAAAATTATCTTATTGAATTGTTACACTAAAATTCAGTAAAATATAAATTTGTTGTTTTACCTGGCCTCATATTCCCTTTGACTATTATCAATATGCATTTGACTACTTGATCCTTCACCATGCATCCACAATTGTTGGAATGGTGGTTGAACAATCGATTCTACAAAATGATGTTGATTGGCCGTGGTAAAACCATAATTTTGAGCCAATAAATTCATGTGATAACTATGATGACCACTAACTTGAAATACAACATTTTGATCTGTTGATTTGGTCTTTACATACATCTCCAAAACATTTATATCAATCTTATCCGCAAAATTTTGAGGTATGAAAAGAAATTGTAACAAAGATTGGTCATTCTCAATTTTAAACTCAATGAACCTTGTATTGTTACCTTGAATTGAACATGGATATTTTCCAGAAATATTCATATGAATATTTTCACTATTTGTTCCCATTTTCTCATGCAACAATCCAACCAACTCAACATAATTAGTTGACGTAGACATGCTAATAATCATTCTAGCACATTCAGTATACCTAAATCCATTCATATCCGTAATTATTTCACCACCCCAAAGCAAAGCCACCATCACATTATGTTCAAAGCTCATCATCTTTATCCTACACATACAAATAAGATATTTTTTTAAATAATATTAATAAATTAGAAAAATAATTTTAAAGCTATAGTAAGAACTTAACATAATATGATAAACTTGACTTATTTAATTCATATTTGATGAAGTTTTGTGAATATTATTTTAACAATGCGCAACACAATTAAAAGTTTTGTTGAAAATTGTTGGAATATGCAAAACCTTCCTTACAACAACATTTATTTTATAATCACTTGTGGTCAATTTAAAAAATGGAGGAATATGACTTTACCAGTATGACATGACGTTTTTGAGGCTAAATTTGTAGGAGTCGAAGACCCGTGATTGGATTCTTAGTAAACGTTACTCACATTAACGTTTTACACCTAAAACGTTACTATGAGTAATGTTTTAGGTATAAAACGTTAATGTGAGTAACGTTTTAGGAGTAAAACGTTACTGTGAGTAACATTTTAAATTTGCAGGATTTGATTCTGCATTTGCAGGGTTGGATGTGATTGGATTCTCAATAAACGTTATAGTGAATAACGTTTTAATCCTAAACTACTCGCAGTAACGTTTATTCATTTAACGTCGTCAGCTCCATTAGTTTTCGTCCGTTGAATTTTTTAAATAAAAATAACCTAAAACGTTACCATAAAGTACGTTTATACTACTTTTGTAAAAATTTTTAAAAACGTATTAGTTAGGTGAATTGGTTTTTAAAATAGCTTATTTTGGTCAAAATTTCAAACAAAGAAGGCCTAACAAAACCCAATGGATTTTCAACCTTCACAATCTCAAAACCCTAACAATGAAAGAAAAGAAAAGAGTGTTACCTTGAGGTAGATGACGGCTAAGACGAAGAAGACCAAGACGAAGGTATTGGAAGTCGCCAACAATCTGTTCGCAACAATGTCTCCCCCGATACCACTACAAGCTGTTCGCAAGGATGAAAAAGAAAGACAATTGGGAATGGGTTTATTTGAATATTTTTAAAAGTTTAAAAGTTTTAAATATTACATTTTAACCCCCAATTATCTTAATCACAAATGAAATTTTTTTTTGATTTAATCAGTTTTTTTCTTCACCAATTTTAATTTCAACAATTTTTTATCACCTTCTCCTCAATTAACTCATCAATCCTGATGCCACCGCTAAAGAGCTCCACCTCCAAACGTTTGCTCTGTTCTCTTCTCTTCTCTTCAAATTTGCACCCAGCGAGTTTATACCTCCGTTCTATCTCAGGTGAGTATATTTTAGAGTGGTATTCTTTAGTAATTTTTCCCAAGCAAATTTTGTCTGTCTTCTTTGGGGATCTCTTGAATTTTTTCTCCTTTAGTTTTTAATTTCTATAAATGATTTTTTCGTTGAAACGTTGTAAATCTTTATGTTATATATCTTATTATACTGCTATTTCTTGTATTTAGTTTTCCCTGTTCTGTAAATGTAAATTTATGAATCTACAATAGTTGTGAAAGATATTTCTTTCACTTCTTAAGTGAAGCAAACTCTGTGCTCTAATTTTATTTTCCGCATTTTACATTCTTTTGCCAATTTATAAGGTGTTCAATACTTCTCATAACGAATTCATGTCTTACTATTAACCTACATAACTCAAAGCAGCTATAAAAAAACCCCTTAATTTATTGATTCAAATTATTCCCTTTTCTTACCAAAAATGCACCACAAACGTAGCAACTATGTCTCTGATTTACCTTAAGAGCTAACTTTTGTTTTACCTTTATAGTATATCATATCGCTTTACCTTCTTTATATAACAATGTGATATAATTGATTCCGTAGGCATCGAGTATTCGTAGCTTCTTAGCTGAATTTAGGAGCCACTAATTGTTTTCGACTGAAAATTAACAGAGAAAGGATTATCCCAATTGTAAAACAAAGTGATAATGTCTTCCCTTTTCTCACTATGCCTTCTTATGTGCACTTAATACCTCAATGTAACAGAACTTGGACGATGGAGGCACAACCAGAGGCTGTGCTATTTACCAAAAATCACCGCATGCAACTGAAAGAGAAATACCATTCTTCAACTGGTCAGGTACTTTGACAAAGATGATCAATTATTCTTGCTTAAGTAAGTGTACAAATTGTCTTTGCCTTTATTTTCATATGGTATCTCTTGTTTAGCACCATCAGGGCCTTCATAACAGATTCTGCTTTACACATGGTAGAAGCAACTGATGTGATTATGAGATAATAATATGTCAGTATCTTCTATTATAAAAGCCCAAGCTCATGTACAACAATTGAGAATGATGAGACAAAGTTCAAAAATATTTTCTTAGCATTCTTGGTAAGTTTAAAAAACAATTGCATCTAAAATGACTATATATATATATATATATATATATGAATGCCGAGAAAGTACTACAACTGTAAATAAACTTCCTTCTCCGCTTTGACTTTGATGGCACTTTTCAAAGGTGGGGACAAAAAAATTAGGAACTGATGAGAAGACTTATATATAAACTAGGTCATTTACCAACACTTCGTTCGGGCACAAATAATTTTTCTAAGTTTTTGAACAACCTTTTTCAATAATCGACTGTTATAAGCAAAAAAAAAGTAAATTTTAGTAGGTTTTAAGAACATTTCAATAAAATTAAATAATTTGACATTATCACATATCTCAAGAATTGTAAATATATAATGAATGACAAAAAATATCTTGATATCTAATCATTTTTTCTTTTACATAATTTATCATAATATATGTTTGATGATATAGTCGTCTTGTTAAAACTGAGTGATGTTTTTATGCAGCGATTGAACATCACTTTTTCTATTTTTTTGTAGAAAAATATAGAATCTGATAATTTTATCGTTAGAATAACTCCTTGTGAAAAAAAAATTATGTGAAAGTTTTCGATAATCAATATTAGTTATAAATAAGTTAAGACCGTTAAAATGTACATGACAACAACATAAATCATTTTTTTTAGAGACAATATACTTGTCTGAGGTCAAACGTTCACCACTTTTTGTAATTGTTACTTTGTTACTCTAACAAAATTTATAGAAGGAGAAAAATAAATTTAAAACAATAACAAAATAATATTATTGACCCTTTTAGAGATTCTTTCTTTATTAAACTTCTGCTCTGAAGGCCCTTCTAGATGTTTCATCAATGCAACTTTACGACTTTTTTCAGAAATATGTATGCATAATTATTGCATTATGAAAGTACAAGTAGATCAAAATGTTGAATTCTAGACTCATGTTAAAGAAATATTCTTGAACATTAAAAAATTAGAAATGAGTCTAACATAGATAACTCAAACGCTCAACAATGACTTGGGATATGAATGACAACAAATTTATGTTAATAGACATATCTTTTGTAGCTTAAGATATTACTTTTATTTAGAACATGTTTTGTTTCTTATTCTTCAAATTAAGCTTGCCAAAAATAGTCATAACTCATACAAAAAATATTTAGAAGAGACCAATGAGAAGAAAAAAGAAAAAAATTAAAAGGACGAAAGTTTTGTCCAAGTGAGATCATACACATATCAAACGAAAAATAATCAATACAATTTTAGGAGATAGCAATACAGCGTGAAAAAAATATACATTAAAGGGAGTAAACTATGATATATCCAATGATGATAACAAATCATTCTAACCAGAAAGTTCCTATGTTTTGAAATAACATACCTCAAAAAATTGACTAACACTTCAATCAACTTTTAATCCTTAAACTACTCATAATATCCACCGATAAAATTTAGTAAAAATAGATACCAACAATATAAAAACCAAAAAATATGGGCATGCAAAATTATTAACTCTCAGATAATTTTCTAAAGAGCACAAAATCGCATCCTTGTATGTGAAGGAATGGCGTTGTTGATGAAGAAATTAGAGATTTGGAAGGGCTTTTTTATTGTACCTTCAACAATTCCAGTAGAGTAACTTGCTAAAAACACTCAAGTAACGTTTATTATTTAATCTATACTAACAAATACTTATAACGATAACTTTGTAGAAACATAAACAACAAAGTTTAAATTAATGACTGTTAAAAATACACAAGAATCTGTAACAACATAATGACACAGAATGGAAAAAATCGAGTCCACTGAATGCACAGTGTTCTCTTAAAGAAATTATTCCCCTTTAATACCTAAGGTTTAAACGAATAGATCCTCTCGGAATAGAACAATTCTATTCACCAATGTATTAATACAAAAACAATGATGTCAATGAGTTATTCAACAGAAGCAAAGTACACAAATATTTTATTGTCCAGAAGAAGAAGAGGTTCAAAATTTTCGTTGTTTTAAAATGAAAGAAAATCTCTCTATTTATAGACAACAAAGGATAGTGTGAACAAATATTTATTGTGCCTTATCGGAAATGTTACAACTTTTTGGAAAAGTTGCAACCTTTCGGAAAGATGACAACCTTCTATAAAAGTCACTACTTTTCATAGAAGTCACAACTTTTCAAAAAAGTCGCAATCCTTCATTAAAGTCACAACTTTTCATAAAAGTCACAATTTTTCATAAATATCACAACTTTTCATGAAAGGGAAAGGCTAATTTTGAAAATAAATAAATTAAAAGAGAATTCTGGTTTGTGGTGGCACCACGTAGGCGGGCGTAAGGGTCTCTTATATATATATATATGATTCTTTGAAACGGGCAGGACAGACTCGGCTGTTGTTAGTTCTGCTTATCACAACATGTATTCGACGTAATTAAAAAAGCTATGCCAACTTCAGTTACAAAGCATTTTGTTGGAGTAATAGTTATGCTAATTTGTTCACTGTAATGGAGGTGCATAAAACAATACTAGCAATTAATACACAACAACTATCTATGGTTGATTCATCATCTTTATCAAGTTTGCTTTATGAGATAAGGATGTATGCCTTCTTCATTTTAAATCTATCGTTAATCCACATGAAATGATTTTTTTTTATTCGAATTATAAATATTTGGCTTAGCTAGATTATATTCATGTATATCTTATTGACAGGAATTGAAGATGCTACGGGGAGTGAAACTGATAATTTCCCTTATGAAGATCATCAAATGTGTTTGCAAGTAAGACTTGTTAATAATCTAATGACTTTTTTATGCAAGGAACAAAGACAAATGGCAATCACAGGCAAACATATAATTATTCGTAAAACAATATTTAAATGACTCAATTGACAGGCACGCTGAGATGTGTCTCCTTAAAAGCATACGTGATGCCACTTGCTTTGTCAATATAATGACCATTCTGCCTATAATATTAATATTTTTTCTTTTTCTTAAGTGATATTTTCCCCTTTTTCATAATGTGAGGGTTGAGTTTGTTGTTGGGAATTGTGGGTGTTAATTTTTCCTGTTATTTGTTCTTCACCTTCCTTAAAAAGTTAACTTTAAAATACTTTGGGAATTTTTGATGGAACGGTAAAATGCATAGGAAGTTATTAGACATTACTAAAAAACATCCCCGACTCTACTAAGGGTAAAACATCCCCAATATATATTTGCTGATTCTATTAAGGATGTGTTTGGTACAAAAAAAAAAAAAATACTTTCATGTTTGGTTGCACATATTTGAGACATTTTCTTCTAATTAGTCGAAAATGACTTCCGTAAGGATAAATTTTGTTTACTTCTTTTCCTGTCTTTTTGCGGTATCCATCTTTATGTCATCATATTGAACAACAAAAGCCAATAACTATCTTTATTTATTTATTTTTTGCTTTTCTCAACATATGGGGAATGTTTACTTTCAAATGTCAAATACAAAATATTTTAATATACTTACTACATCCCAAAACTTTATGCCTAATGCATCTTACGTTTGGCGGAATTACTGATGAGTCCATGATTTGGACTCATTTAGGGCTTTATTTTAATAGATTTAGTGTCCTCAAATGCATATTTTGTGCCAATAACTGATGTAAATCCTTGATTTTCAGGTATTTGGATTGAGGAACAAAGCATGGACACTAATGAGCAAAAAGGAACAAGGGAGCTAAAAGAACGAAGAAAAGAAGGCCTGATGATTGCCTAACCCATTGGGCGAGTCGCCGAATGGCCATGGTCTCGCCTAAAGGTCCAGTGTGCCAAGCCCTGAAGGAGAAAATCAAGTCGGCGATAGAAAGGAGTAGTCGGCGAGTCACCGAACGGTTCCACGATGTAGTGCTAGATGGCCCAAAGTTACAGAACTTGAAGATGCTGAAGGCCAAAGCAAAAAGGCAATGGAATTGACCAAAGGGCGAATCGCCGAGTGAATCGGCGATCCCGACTTATTGCGCCGAATGGTCCTTCGGAGCATATTTTTGGCGACTATAAATACATTTTTAAATTCTTAGTTTAGTATGAATTTTATCTATTTTTCATTGGAGAACTGAGTTTGGAGACAATTTTTCCTTTGAAGATTTAAGAAATTGGAAGTGGGTCTTTGATATTCTTCAACCTTGACCTTTGTAAAGACGAAATTAATCTTACCCAGTTGATGGAAATACAATTTGGTAATGATTTTTATCTTTTTATGATGTCTAGCTAAAACCCCAATTCTTGGGGTGTGATTATCTGATTATGGGTTGATTTAGCTGTTGGGTATTGTTAATTGATAGTTTAAATGCTATTTAAAGGTGATTTCATTCAATAGTTGTGGCTTAATCTAAAGGGTTGTAGTTGCAAATGCAACTCTACCTTCGTGTTTTTGGCTTGCTCTAAAGAGAGGTTTTAAAACCAAGATTACTGATTTGATAGTCTGTGGATATTGGGTTGTCAACTCGAGAGGGTGAATCCTAAACCCTTTTCCACACATTCAGCTCGAGAGAGTGAATGGACTAAAGCGTAGGTTGTTCTTAATTGCTGCTTATTGGTGTTCGAGAGAAACAGATTCGATTCGGGGTAAATTATTCGAGAGAGTTTGTCCTCACTAAAGTCTAGCTTATTCACTGATTTACAACTATTTACTATTAATTGCAATCACCCATTTGTCTACCTTAGCCCATAATCTAATCACATCCCAAGAACCCATCTCTTGTTATTTGACACTTGTGTCACCCCAAACTTGAGCCATGCTTTTATTCATAAATGTTTTTACCTATGATTGACTTGAACATATTCATGCTTTTCTATTGATTCTCAAATACGTACCACTCCCTATGGGATTTGACCCCAACTCACTTTGAACATATTGCTAACTAAAGATCGTTGACGCATAGTATTTGATAAAGTATCTTTGAAACATTATTAATCAAAATGGCGCCGCTGCCGGAGAGTGGTGTTATTTGAAAATTTTTAGTTAAGTTGGATTTTGTTCTTGTTAATTATAGTTGAACTTACTTTTAGTTTTGGTTTTCGTGTTGCATTTTTAGAGCAACAGAAAAGAGCATGTCCCGTAGCAATGGTAACCAAATGGACGGACAAATAGAAGAAATACTCTCTCTCATTCTTCACAAAGTCGAAGAGCACGACAAAGTGTTGAATGAGATAAAATAGAATGTCTCATTGCTGAATGAGATGACTGATTCCCATTCCATATCTATTCAGTTGTTGGAGGCCCAAATAGGTCATGTGTTGTCTCGTCTCTACCCCGTAAATCACAATTGAGTGGGGATGTCGTGCCACGGCGTTAACTAAGGCGCTTCTTGGGAGGAAACCCAAGTGTTTATCGCTTTACTTTTCGTTTAGAAATAATGCTGTGTTGATTGTGCATGTTGAAGTGTGGAAAGTGTTTGAAAAGTGCAGGTTGGTGAGCTATAAGTCTAGTCGGCGCATCGCCAAAGAGGTCGGAGTTCCCAACCTAGACCGTCGTTGGGCTTAAGACAATTTTAAATTAGAGTTTGTAAAACTCAGTGAGCCAAGGAGCTACTTGGCGAATCGCCGACCAAGTCGGCAATCACGACTCTGTCAGCCGTTTAGACCCCACATTAACTAGAGCTCCTATAAAACTCGGCGAGGTAAGTGCCCATTCGGCGTATCGCCAAATGGGTCGGCGACCAAAAATAACGTTGCCGAATGGGCGAGAACTGAACGGTTTTTAAGGCCAAAGGTTCAAAAGTTTCAAACTCTTTCACTTTCCCTTATTTTTAATCATCCCAAACTCACACCCGCATAGGATTTCCTATTTTTCTCGCATTTTTATCGTATTTGAGTCGTTGATTGTGTGTTTGGATTGGATAACTTTGCCGCCTAGCAATTCAATCTAGATTGTTCAGCATCTAAGGTTGGTTTTCCAAACCTGGAGTTTACTTTTATAGAATTTGTACTCATTTGCAATGATCTTATCTTAGTGCTGTGTGCTGGGCCTCTCTGATCTTAATTGTTTTTGTATGTGCCTGTGTTAATTTGATAATCTTGCCCGTAATGTTGATATTGTTGAATTCTTGTGAATTTGTACCTTAAAATTAGTTAAAAATTATGGGCTTGTGCTTGCATGTTGTTGGGTCTAGTCGGCTGAATTCTAAGTAGCCCTTATTTGTGCCAAATGACGTATTTTGCCCAATGATGGAGCGGTTGACGTCATACTTAAGGGCAAAAGTCATCAAATGACCAAATTTGGCAAAATCGAGATAAATTTGAGTATCCTCGGGTAATGGGTGTAATGGGTCTTAGTTTAGTTGTAGAAGTGCATGCTTTGATTTTGTTTTCGGGGGTTGCGGGGTTGAATTTGAGAAGTTGGATTGAAAGTAGGTATGTTGGATCGTTTGGCGAGTTGGGTCGAGCTCCCCGTTTCATACTAAATGAGTAGTTTGGTTCTGCAACTTTCGCCAAAAAGCCTGAGGTCGCCGAAAGCACTCGATGACTCGCTGAAAGTCTTTTTGATCGCCTTATGTCTGCACCCCTGAACCTTATTTGCACTGTAACTTTTGGCGAGCTAATCCTTGCTCGCCGAATGCTATCGGCGATTTGCCGAAAGGCCCTTCCATTACCGACTTGCCCAAATTTTCTGAGATTTTTGAGCCAATCCTTTCGGCGAGCCCGAACTAGCTCGCCAAAGTGATTCGGCTACTTGCTAATTTGTTCGGCGAGTCAGTCTGCAACTGTTTTTTTCCTGTGCATCTATTTGAATTGGTTCTAACTCGTTTTGATGTTTTTACAGATATGGCTAGACCGAAAGTTGCTGGGAGAAACATGCCACCCCGTAAGAAGGCCAAAGAGATTAAAATCAATGAGGATGCAGCTGCATCCAAAGCAAGGCCACCAAACTTCCCACAACTGATGGGAAAGGCAAGGGAAAAGAAAAGCACTAGCATCACCAGAGGCCAGCTCTGTTAGTGACGGGATCTACACCACTCACCTCACCACTTTTGAGAGTGAGGGTGAGCACCAAAAGGAGCTGGATGCAGTTTCGGAGCCTGAAGATGATGACCTATTTGCAACACAGAGGGTTGAGCTGCGATAAAAAAGGATGAACGATCCGTCTAGGATCAGGACTCCTCAGCCCACCACTACTCCTCCAGAGCAAGCTGTTGTCCTAGCACCACCAATACAGGTCCTCCTCCCAAGTCTATGAATAGATTAAAGACTGAGGGGATGAGGACAATTATTGAGGAGAAACGTTTTTCAACTGATGGGGTCATTGATAGGTACCCATATATTATGAGTTGTTTGAAGTCTCATAATTTCCAGATCTTCACCAATTCCCATGGCCCGTATATTCTAAATTAGGTCTGGGAGTTCTACGCTGCTTATGGGGCCTTGATACCATAGAGGAAGAAGCAGGCAACAACATTTAAACCGGTTAACTATGTAGTTGTCCGGGGAAAGAAGGTCAGATGTGATAGTGAGGCTATTAATGATGTCTTGGATTGTAACGATGACATTGATAACGAGTGACAACATCTGATTAGGACAAAGACTCTAGACAATATGAAGAAATGGTTGGCCCCGCTAATATTAGATGTGTAACGACCCGTAAAATGAATAGGTGAAACTAGAGCCTAACGATTGTGTGTTTGAGTTTGTAATGGGGTTTCATGTTGTACCTAGCTTAGGTTGAGGGTTTTAGGGTTTAGATGTTAGGGTATGAACCCCCAAAGACCAACTAAGGGTCCTTGAGGGGGACCCTAAAGCCTAACCCCCAAGACCCCAAAGAAACCAAAAATCTGCCAAAGGAGTGTGACCTACGGATGGGGACCTACGCCCCGTAGGTCCATCCACGCCCCGTGGATGGCCTCCATAGGTCAAGTCCCCCAAAACCATGTTGTAGACACAAACCACGACTCAACAGTATGGAGCGTGACCTCACTCACGGTCCGTGGGTAGGGGTTTCGTGGATAGCACCTGTTTGTTGTCAAAGTCTCGACCAAGTTGAGGGTGGTTTGGTAAATTCCTATTTTAGTTAGTTGAGTTAATGGACGTTATTATTGGTTTATTAAGGTATTTTAAGTGTTTTTAAAGTATTAAACTCTATTTTAGAATTCGTTATTTCAATTCACTCCAAAGTTAGAACCCACCTCTCCAAAAGTTCTCTCTATAGAAACTCCGTTGAAGAGCAAGTTCAAGGTCAAGTCTAGGGGGTCAAGGAGCAGCTTTATTCTTCAATTTCATGTGGAATTCTCCCGTAAAGGTATGGTAGTCTTCATCCTTGACTTAGTTTCTTTCAAGGAGCCAATTTCAAAGATGATTTCAAATCTCCAAAGTTCCCCAAAAACCCTAGTTTTCAATCTATGCATGGGTTCGATTCCAAAACATTTTCAAAAGGTTTTATATGATGAATTATGAATGGATTGTTGAATTATTGATGAATTATGGTCAATTTCTTCTATGAAACCGTGTTTTCCCCCAAATTCTTAAGTTGTGAATTGTGATTGGGAATTGATTGATCATGAAAGTATGTTGAATTGTTTATATTTATATTAAATTAGTTATTGAATAATGTTAATTCCCTTATGTATTGTAGTATATTGGATTTTTGGGTTGATGTTGATTCATAGTCTTGAAAGGCAAGTTCATGAAGGATATATGTATGATTATTATGTGAAGTAGATGTGTGATCTCAATGAATGTATTATGATATATGTGTGATCTCAATGAATGTATTATGATCATGTTTAAAATGAAATTGTGTTAGTATTGAAAGCTTATGAATGATGATGATATATGTGAAAGGTTATTCTCACATACACACACTTGAATGAAGAGTGAATGAAGTTTCTATGATTATGTTAATGACGATGGGTTGATTGAAAGACTATTCTCAATTGTACTCTAATGAATGATAATGACGTGTTGTGAAAGGGCTTTCTCACAATATGGGATTCTTAGTTGAAAGGCTATTTTCATCTTTGAATCTATGAGCTATCCAATGAATTAAAGTTGGGTTTGAGATGGACACTCATCCATGAGTTGAGGCGGGGTATCTAGCAACAATCTTTTATCCCATAATAATGAATGTTAAGTATTTCGTGGGGAATAATGCTAACCACCGAGTGGATATGAATTGAGATGGATACCCATCCTGGAGTTGAGGCGGGGTATCTAGTAGCAATCTCCCTATCCCATAATTATGTGCCCACATAGGTATAGCTAGTGGATCCACCTAAGCTAAAAGTAATGGTACTACCTTAGGCAAGTAGGAATCCCTTATTTGGTGAGGGTGACACCGGGATTTCATGAATTGCTCACATGGTCTATGTCGGTTAAGGTTTACCCCCACAAAGAATGTTAATGAACTATGACTTCTCAAGAATGCGCTACTTAGTGTGGGTGGTAGTATGGGATGTCATCCATGTGTTGCATAAGTAGGCTTTGAGAGGGGTTATGGTGTGTTCCTTTATGTTATAATGCTAAATGAAATAAATATGCTCTTATGATGAAGTTTATGAGAATGCTGGTTTAATGTCTAACGAATGAAGGTGTTCTTAATGAAGCTAATGAATAATGTTGACTTATAAGTTTAAATGTAATGATGCATGCTATACTTGGATTGTATTATGAGTTACTTCCTTGTCATGACTTATTGAGTATGAAGGTGCCTTGTCTATGGTGGCTTCCAAGAAGTACTTAGTGTGAGTAGTAGTATGGGATGCTACTCATACATTGCACAAGTATGACTTAAAGTTGCCTTAGGTGATGGTCCTAATATGTTGATATGACTTATGAAATGTTTATGTCTTTTATGTATGAGTATTGTGTAAGGGTGGAAAGGATGAATGGTAAGTTCACTTTTGGTGTCCTTGATGCGGTACTTGGTGAGGATGGTGGTATAGGACGCTATTTATACATTGCACATAGTATAGTTTGAGGGTCACTTCAGGTGGGAGCTTAATGTGAAGGAGTGGTCTATATGTTGATTATGTTCTAATGTGATGAAATGACTTGTATGTTGGTTATGTGTGTATATTATGCCTCTTATTCTTATGTTCATGAAGTTTTCTCAAAATTGGCATATGCATGACTTTCAAATAAAATGCCCGTTTTAAGCATGTTTTTGCATGACTATCATCCTTAGTACTTAATTGTGCTAACCCATATTTCTTCCCTTTTTCTAAAGTGTATGGATTGGTACTCGATTTGATTCTCTCTATTTGATGCTTGGATTGAGTTCTTCCAAGACTAAGTGTCCTCATGGATTTGAGGACAAGTATTTTGAAGTTTCATTTCTTTCATGTAATAGACCTATGTTAGGTTTTCGATTGTAAAGGGCCGTGACCCTACTTTTGTTTCAAGATATTGTTTAGATGGCCATGTGAGACAATAAACTTCCGTTATTTTTGAATGTTTCAAATAAAGTTTTGATTGTATGGATTTAAAGAAAAGTTTTAATTCCATACCCTTTACCTTATATCGAATATTATTAACGTTATGAGGCATGTATGAGACTTTTTGGAGTCTTATATGTTGTGTTGCTTCTGGGGTGTAGGCTCGAGTGGTGATAAGACGATACTCCCAAGTGATTGGAGATTGGAGCATCGATTGAAAGAAAGGATCTTAACGTAACTGTAAGGCTCTGGTTTGGCTTCATTAGCAGCACTATCATGCCATCCCAGAACAAGTCGATCCTCTGCCTAGCCAAGGTAGCCTGTCTAGGTTTCATCATTAAGAAGACAAGGATAAATCTGGAGATCACTATAGGACAGGAGATGGTCATGAGGGCCAAACAAAGCTAGACCTCACTTCCTTTCCTGGTGTTGATCACCGAGCTATGTAGACGGGCTCGAGGAAGAATATTTAAGGGATCGGGCAGGGAAGAAGAAGGCACCCCCGATGGACCCTTCCCCGGTTGTGGACACAGACTCACTACTTGCAGAGGCATCTTTGCCTATTCCGGCCCCTAGTCCTTCAGGTACCTCTAGTGATGTCCCTTCTATAAACCCTAATTCATCTGCTGCTACTTTGCCTCCCTGCTTCTGTCGCTGTTTCCGAGACCCCGCTCACTCAGGCTATATTACTCCAGATGGGGCAGCTTGCCCACTCTGCTGATCGTCGTGCTGCCAGACTCAAAGCCTTAATTCTGAGCATGATTCAAACTGCCCTGGATGATAATGTGACACCATTGATCGCTACCACTGATTCCCTTGCGGCTAGGATAATGGTGTCTGAGCGTGGCCAAGGGGCCACCGAGGAGGTGACGGCTTTAAAAGTCGTTATTGCTGTGTTGATCAGTTGAATTCCATCAACATGTCCATGATTTTTGGGACGGTGGAGATTCCAGATGTACCAAATATGCCTCCGACTACCACCAAAGATGAGGTTAGAGTTTAGGAGGCAGTTGATCCTGAATCTGAGGATGAGACGGATGAGGAGATGCTTGAGGTGATAGAGGAGATTTCTTACGAAGGCCATACAGATATTGATGAGGCCATGATCGATGCAGCTGTGCAGACTTCTTTGGCGGATACACCCTTGGCTGACCCTAGTGCAACTGATGTTCCTTCTGAGGTGACTCCGGGTACTGAGGCCCGAGATCAGAGTGATGCACCGGGCACTGATGCCCAGACATATGGAGCAAATGTTTAGACAGATTCCTCTTTTCCTGCCTCTCTGTCTTACTTTTTGACTTTTGGATATTTTTGCTTGCATTTGAGGACAAATATTTTTTTATTTGTGGTGGGGGTGAGGCCCACCTTTTGTGATTATGTTTTGTTTATATATTGGGGTTTTGAGCTATAATTGTGTTTTATACTTTTTTTATGGATGATTGAGCTTGTGATTCATTATTTTTAATTGTAAATAATTTTTGGACCTTTCCAAAAAAAAATTGTGCCACCTTTTATTTGTGTTTGAATATGACTGTTCTCTTGCAAATTTGAGTATCGATCTTAATCAATACCGATGACTTGAATAATGCTCATAATCGAACAAAAATGAATGTGCTGCTACGATGAGGCCAAATGAAGTTGCATAGACAATATGTGAATCTTTTGCGTTGTGACTAGTCAAGTATCAAATTGAGTCTCTTGTGATGAACATTGCACACTAGCGAAAGTTTGAAGTCTTGTTTGATATTGGTGTCAATGCCTGGTGTGATGAGCTTACCGTGAACCATGTGTGATGACACCTAATTTGCCCCGTTGGTCCGATTGACTAAGTGATGCAATCTCTTGATATGATCTTAGGCAACTTTGAAGAGTATGAAACAATTTGATATTATACCTCTTTTTGTGGCCTATCTTGTGAGTGTGTGAACTCCACTTGAACACCCTTTGAGCCTTAACCTTTTCTTGGAAGAAACTTGATCAAATTGTGACCTTCCTTTATCCATCACCCATAATCCTCATAATCCTAAGTTGGGGGTGTGGTGAAAAAGGAAGGTAAATCAAGAAGTGAAAGAAGGTCCCCTTTGACCCATGTTTTGAGAAAAATGGAACCCCTCCATATAAAAAAAAAGAGAGAGAGAAAAAGAAGAAAAGAATGAAAAAGAAAAACAGAATGAAAAAGTTGTGGAATAAAGTGGTAAAATGCAAAGAAATGGGGTGTCCAATAGTCCATGGAAGATAAATAATGGGGTGACTTGTGAGCATGAATAAGAATGATGAAGAAAAAGAAAGAAAGTGTTGTTCACACCACATTTCATGAGGATTACAACTAGTGAGCCTAAATGACCATACCTTTGCAATCAGCCCCGTTACAAGCCTTGAAAAGATCTTTTTGATCTTGAGTGAGCTTAAACTATTGTTGGTTGGAAAATAAGGACAAACCTATGGGTGAAATCATGCATTGTGTTTATCTTTGTTAGTGTCAGTGTTGCATTTGATTCCAAAGCTTTAAATTGTGAACCATTGTGTGTGAATATGGAATCATTCTTTGTGTGAGGGCATTTGAGTACCTTTGTTGAGCTTGAACTTGCATTTGAATCAAGTATTGTGAACTTGAGAATCTTTGATAATAGTGAGTCACAACTTGAATCTTTGAGTGCACAATTGATCCTTGCATGAGTAAGTTGAGTCTTTTTGTGTGCATTCATGATTGAATCTTGTGTAGCACTGTTTGAGACATCCTTTTTGAACTGCTGAACTTGAGTTTTACTTGAGGACAAACAAAAGTTTAAGTTGGAGGTGTTGATGTGCCACAATATGGACTCATTTAGGGCATTATTTTAATAGATTTAGGCCTCATTTGTTTTCATTAAGATTAAGATATCTGAATCTGAATGCACATCTGAATATTAAGATGTCATCTATAGATCTGAACACTGAATAATTAAGATCGTTTGTTTTCAATATCTGAATGTATATAATTTATATTATTTTGCAAAATAAAAATAATTTTTTTAAAAAAAAATCAAATCAACTTTCAAGTTTCTCACATTCTTTTTGGCACATTACACTATGAAGTCAACATTACCCATTGCTGTAGCATTCCACATTCATCAACAAATTGATCTTTCAAAATCTCCGTTAAAATCAATATTTAGCTCCAAAACTCAAATTCCAAAGACGAGAAAGAAGAAAACAAATTCAATTTTTATACCACTTCTTTTTTCAAATTCCTAAAATTCACCCGTCTGCGTATTTACGCTATCGGAGAACCCACAAGCTTTGTCCACATATGGTAGCATCTAGCGAAGCAATTATTGATGCATTTTAAGAAAAAGTTCAAGCTCTTATAGATCTAGTTCATGATTTTTTCCATGGAATGATTAATAGTTAGTATCCTCAACTCATCGATTTAATATTTTCGTCAATAAATTCAGTTATATATGTTTTTTGGCAAGTGATGGTGTAGTGATTTGGAAGAAGAAAGAGTTAGCAAGCAAGATATAAGTAAAATGAAAAGTGCAAGTTAGTAATGGTGTAATGGGTGTGGTGAGTTTGCAGGAGTAGTGAACAAGAAGAGAAATGAATTAGAATTTAATATTAAAGAGGAATGAAGAGCACTAAACAGAGATCTGAACGATTTTCAGACTCTATACTAGGTCTGACTCGATTAGAGGCTTTCAGAGGAATCAATTGGTTAGCTCTAAATCAAAACAATGCACTTAATGGCTGAAGTCTGAACAATTCAGATTCAGACCTTTATTAGTTGCAAACAAATGTGGTCTTACTGTCCTCAAATGCATATTTTATGCCAATAACTGATTTAAATCCTTGATTTTTAAATATTTTGATTGAGGAACAAAGCATGGACACTAATGAGCAAAAAGGAACAAGGCAGCTGAAAGAATGAAGAAAAGAAGGCTTGATGATCGCGTAACTTAATGGGCGAGTCATTGAATTGCCATGGTCTTGCCTAAAGTTCCAGTGTGCCAATCCCTAAAGGAGAAAATCAAGTCGGCGATAGAAAGGAGCGGTCAGCGAGTTGCCGAACGGTTCCGCGATACAGTGCTAGATCGCTCAAAGTTATAGAACTTGAAGATGCTGAAGGCCAAAGCAAAAAGGCGATGGAATTGATCAAAGGGCGGATCGCCGTATGGATCGACGATCCCGACTTATTGCGCAGATAGGTTATTCACAACATATTTTTGGTGACTATAAATACATTTTTAAATTCTTAGTTTAGTATGAATTTTCATAATATCGAATTTTATCTAGTTTTCATTGGAGAACTGTGTTTGGAGACAATTTTTCCTTAGCTTTAAAGATTTGAGGATTTCCATTTTTGAGAAATTGGAAGTGCGTCGTTGAGATTCTTCAACCTTGACCTTTGTAAAGACAAAATTAATCTTATCCAGTTGATGAAAACATAATTTGGTAACGATTTTTATCTTTTTACGATGTCTAGCTAAAACTCCAATTCTTGGGGTGTGATTATCTGATTATTGGTTGATTTAGCTGCTGGGTATTGTTAATTGATAGTTTAAATGATGTTTAAAGGTGATTTTATTCAGTAATTGTGGCTTAATCTAAAGGGTTGCAGTTGCAAATGCAATTCTACTTTTGTGTCTTTGGCTTGCTCGAGAGAGAGGTTTTAAAACCAAGATTACTGATTTGATGGTCTATGCGTATTGGGTTGTCATGAGTTTAGCTCGAGAGAATGAATCTTAAACCCTTTTCCACACATTCAGCTCGAGAGAGTGAATGGACTAAAGCGTATGTTATTCTTAATTGTTGCTTATTGGTGTTCGAGAGAAATCAATTTGATTCGGGGTAAATTGTTTGAGAGAAAGTTTATCCCCACTAAAGTCTAGCTTATTCACTATTTACAGCTATTTACTATTAATTGCAATCACCCATTTGTCTACCTTAGCCCATAATCCAATCACATCCCAAGAACCCGTCTCTTGGCTTGTTTATTCGTGATATTTGCTGTTGTAGTTGATAATTACAATCAAACCCCCCCCCCCCCCACCCCCCTTCGTTATTTGACACTTATTTCATCCCAAACTTGAACCATGCTTTTATTCATAAATGATTTTACCTATGATTGACTTGAACATATTCATGCTTTTCTATTGATTCTCAAATACGTACCACTCCCTGTGGGGTTTGACCCTAACTTACTTAGTTGTGTTATATTACTAACTAACGATCATTGACGCTTAGTATTGGATGAAGTGTCTTTGAAACGTTATTAATCAAAATGGCGCCGCTGCCGGGGAGTGGTGTTATTTGAGAATTTTTTGTTAAGGGATAACAAGACATCCATGTATGTGCTAAAATGTCACCTGGGCTCCATAAGTGCACGCCATACACGCCCCACCTCCACATAGACGACTTAAAGCCCTAATTTCACTCTATTTCCCCTCATTTCATCCTAAAAAGTATATATTGAACCAAAAAAAGAAAAAAAAACATTTGTGATATTAATGAAATGAGGGGAAAAAAGCGTGAAATTAGGACTTTAAGTCATCTATATGGAGGTGGGGTGTGTTTGGTGTGCACATGTGGAGTCCATGTGACATTTTAGCACACACATGGTTAAACAGAAGGGCAAGTGTGGTCCAATAGTTACACGGAAACGGCATTTTTTGAGCTAAAATATAGTTTAAGGGTATATTTAAGCTATTTCAAATATTTTAAGGGTAGTTTTAACCCTTTTCCGTAGTTGTCTGTGGAGGTGGGGTCTATTTGGTGTACACAAGTGGCATTTAACACACACATGGATACTTCCATTAACTAGAAGGGTAGCTCACTACTAAAAAATTGTCAAAAAAAGACGAAAAAAAGCAATGGACTGCATCGCTTTTTGGGTTAAAATCGACGAAAAAGCGACGCAGTCACTTCCATCGCTTTTTAGCTTGACGCTTTTCAAAAATCGACGGATTGCGTCGCTTTTCAAAAGCGACGGACGGCATCGCCAAAAAGCGATGGACAACGTCGCAAAAAGCGACGGACTGCGTCTTTTTTTGCCTATTTTTAAAAAACTTTTTTCATAAAAGCTACGGACTCCGTCTCTTAATTTTAATTTTCATTTTTTTTTTAATTTCTAAAATGTGATGCTGTCCGTCGCTTTTTTGGAAATTTTATTTTTGAAAATCCTAGAAAAGCGACGGATAGAACCACGCTGTCCGTTGCTTTTCTGGGATTTTTTTAAAAATAAAACTAAAAAAAGCGACGGACAAAACCATGTTGTCCATCGCTTTTCTGGGATTTTTAAAAAAATAAAATCCTGAAAAGTGACAGACAAAACCACGCTGTCCGTCGCTTTTTTGGGATTTTAAAAAAAATAAAATCTAGAAATGCGACGAAAAAAACCATGCTGTCCGTCGCTTTTTCTGCAATATTTTTGCCAGCCCAAACTGACAGTTTCTGCTGCACACTTGCAAATACAATTCAATTCAATTCAATTCTACACTATTCAGACCAATCAAACACATAATTATAAACAGTCTAAACAAAACATAAAATAATATTCAAAAGAATCTAAATCAAAAATTAAAGAATTATAAAGTCTTTCAAAAGTCGTTTCAAAAAGTTCATAAATGTCCAGAGATCTAAACTAGGGAGTGAGATATACATAATCATCCTCATCACTCTCATTGTCGGTGTCATCGGGAGCCGAAGTAGTAGGTCGATGAGCGAGGTTTATCACTTGTTCTTTGATTTGCTGAACGGTCTCATTCATGCTTTCTTGTTCAGCTACTCTGCTCCGCTCTGACTCTGCTAGTGCCGCTGTAAGTTTAGCTATTTGATCCGACATAGCAACAATTTGAACACCGTCAAGTGCCTCGACTTGATGTGACGATCCAATACCTTCTAAGCCTGACTGAAGTCGTCTAACATCATTTCAATAAAATTTCTAACACCTTCAATAAACGCAGGTTTCAAACCAGCACCAGTTTCATAATGCATATTATACATCCACAAACAATGATCCATCTACAAAAATATAGATATTCAATTATATTATAAATAATTATTTATTTTAACTTATTTAAACAATATAACAACTTTAACTAGTTTAGTTTTGACATAATACAACAACTAAATCCACCAACTAAACCACTTTATTTATTTTAACTTATTTAAATAACTTAACAACTTTTTAACTTGAACTAGTTTAGTTTTGACTTAATCCAACGACTAAATCGATCAACAAAACCACTTATTTAAACAACTTAACTAGTTTAATTTTGACTTAATACAACAACTAAATCCACCAACTAAGCCACATTATTTATTTTAACTTATTTAAACAATATAACAACTTTAAGTAGTTTAGTTTATTTATTTTAACTTATTTAAACAATATAACAACTTTAAGTAGTTTAGTTTTGACTCAATACAACAAATAAATCCACCAACTAAACCACATTATTTATTTTAACTTATTTAAAAAACTTAGTAACTTTTTAACTTGAACTAGTTTAGTTTTGACTTAATTCCAACGACTGAATCCACCAACTAAACCACATTATTTATTTTAACTTATTTACATAACTTAATAACTTTTTAACTTGAACTAGTTTAGTTTTGACTTAATTCCAACGACTAAATCCATAAACAAAATCACATTATTTATTTTAACTTATTTAAACAACTTAATAACTTTTTAACTTGAACTAGTTTAGTTTTGACTAATATTCCAACGACTAAATTAATCAACAAAACCACATTGTTTATTTTAACTTATTTAAACAACTTTAACTAGTTTAGTTTTGACTTAATACAATGGCTAAATCCACCAACTAAAGCACATTATTTATTTTAACTTATTTAAATAACTTAATAACTTTTTAACTTGAACTAGTTTAGTTTTGACTTAATTCCAACGACTAAATCCATCAACAAAACCACATTATTTATTTTAACTTATTTAAACAACTTAACAACTTTAACTAGTTTGGTTTTGATTTAATACAACAACTAAATCCACCAACTAAACCACATTATTTATTTTAACTTATTTAAACAACTTAACAACTTTAACTAGTTTAATTTTGACTTAATACAACAACTAAATCCACCAACTAAGCCACATTATTTATTTTAACTTATTTAAACAACATAACAACTTTAACTAGTTTAGATTTGACTTAATACAACAACTAAATCCACCAACTAAACCACATTATTTATTTAAACAACTTAACAACTTTTTAACTTGAACTAGTTTAGTTTTGACTTAATTCCAATGACTAAATCCATCAACAAAACCATATTATTTATTTTAACTTAGTTAAACAACTTAACAACTTTAACTAGTTTAGTTTTGACTTAATACAACAACTAAACCCACCAACTAAACCACGTTATTTGTTTTAACTTATTTAAACAACTTAATAACTTTTTAACTTGAACTAGTTTAGTTTTGACTTAATTCCAATAACTAAATTCATCAACAAAACCACATTATTTATTTTAACTTATTTAAATAACTTAAAAACTTTTTAACTTGAACTAGTTTAGTGTTGGTACTTATGCTTAACAAATATATTATTCCTAAATTTAAAGCTAAGTGTCAACACTTGAACACAAATCGATCTTGCAAGAAAATCAATTTTGTCATCAATAGGATCAACTAGTGTTGATACTTATGCTTAACAAACACATTATTCCTAAATTAAAGCTTAATATTAACACCAGATGGACACAAATCAATCTTACAAGAAAATCAATTTTGTCATCAATAGGATCAACTAGTGTTGGTACTTATGCTAAACAACACATTATTCCTAAATTAAAGCTTAATATCAACACTAGATGGACACAAATCGATCTTGTAAGAAAATCAATTTTGTCATCAATAGGATCAACTAGTGTTGGTACTTATGTTTAACAAACACATTATTCCTAAATTAAAGCCAAGTGTTAATACTAGATGGACACAAATCGATCTTGCAAGAAAATCAATTTTGTCATCAATAGGATCAACTAGTGTTGGTACTTATGCTTAACAAAGACATTATTCCTAAATTAAAAGATTAATATCAACACTATATGGACACAAATCGATCTTGCAAGAAAATCAATTTTGTTATCAATAGGATCAACTAGTGTTGGTACTTATGCTTCACAAATATATTATTAGTAAAATTAAAGCTAAGTATTAATACTAGATGGACACAAACACATTATTTAAAACAATTGTACTTGAACTTAAGAAATTTAGAAGCACCAACCTTATCTCCAACTTTGATGAAAGAAGCAATATAGTCTTGCATCAACTTTTTTAGAGAGCTTCCTCAGTTGCCTAGCACGAAAAGTTCTTAAATTAGTTAAATATAAACTTCAAATCCAAGAATATATGTGTGTGTGTGTGTATGTATTCAAGTTTTAATAAGTTCAAGTTTCAATTCAAGTATATCTAATTTCTAAACTTAATTAGTTATATATTCAAGCTAATTAGTTCCAACTTCAAGTTCTAATTTCAAGTTCATATTCCTAATTAAGTTCAATTTTATAGTAAATTCAAGTTATAATTAATTATGAGTTCTAATTAAGTTGTAATTCAAATCCCTAAAATTTCAAATTCAAACTAGCTAGCTAGTGTCCAAAATTCAAACTATTAATTAGCCTTAAATATCAAATATAATTCAAACTAGTCTTAAAATCACAAATTGGAAGTACTCCTAGAATTCAAAAACCAAACTATAGTGCTAAAATCCCAAATTCAAACTATTAGTCCTAAAATCTCAATAATAATTCAAACTAACTCAAATAATACCCAATTTCAAACAACTCCCCAAATATAATTCAAACTAGTCCTAAATTCCAAAGTCAAACTAGTCTTAAAATCACAAATTGAAAGTACTCCTAGAAAAATTCAAAAACCAAACTATAGTGCTAAAATCCCAAATTCAAACTATTAGTCCTAAAATCTCAATAATAATGCAAACTAATTCAAATAGTACCCAAATTCAAACAACTCCCCAAATATAATTCAAACTATTAGTCCTAAATTTAAAATTCAAACTAGTCTTAAAATCACAAATTGGAAGTACTCCTAGAATTCAAAAACCAAACAATAGTGCTAAAATCCCAAATTCAAACTATTAGTAGTCCTAAAATCTCAATAATAATTCAAACTAGTCCTAAATTCAAAATTCAAACTAGTCTTAAAATCACAAATTCAAACTAGTCCTAAAATCTCAAAATCTAACTAGTGCTAAAATCCTAAATTCAAACTAGCTAGCTATTCCTAATCCCAAATTCAAACTATTAGTCCTAAAATCTCAATAATAATTCAAACTAACTCAAATAATACCCAAATTCAAACAACTCCCCAAATATAATTCAAACTATTAGTCCTAAATTCCAAATTCAAACTAGTCTTAAATTCACAAATTGGAAGTACTCCTTGAATTCAAAAACCAAACTATAGTGCTAAAATCCTAAATTCAAACTATTAGTAGTCCTAAAATCTCAATAATAATTCAAACTAGTCCTAAATTCAAAATTCAAACTAGTCTTAAAATCACAAATTCAAACTAGTCCTAAAATCCCAAAATCTAACTAGTGCTAAAATCCTAAATTCAAACTAGCTAGCTATTCCTAATCCAAAATTCAAACTATTAGTCCTAAAATCTCAATAATAATTCAAACTAACTCAAATAGCACCCAAATTCAAACAACTCCTTAAATACCCTAGTTCAATCTAATCTTACAATTCCAAAATCAAACTAATTAACTCAAGAAATACCAAATTTCAAACAAATCCTAAGATACCCTAATTCAAACTAATATTTGAATTAACTCAATAATCAAGAAATTCAAACATCATGCTTAAGACAAGATTGACAACTATTATCGATTTCGAGTATATATTCATAATATATAGCAGAAAATCATGCTTGAATTTACGCTAATTGTAAAAAGATGAATAATAATTAAACAAAGACAAACCTGGACGGATCTAGTAGTGAAAAATTTCAAAACTTCGAGCCTCACCGGAGCTTGTTGCCTTGCTGGTTTGGAGCTGATGTTGTTGTATTCGTGGTGACCTCATCGAGCTGCTGGTTTTTGCCGGAGTCGTTGATGTTGTTGCAACTGTGCTTCTCGCCAACTGTTGTTGTTCTCGCCAGAGACGACTGTCCTTGTCGGTTCACGAGGAGAAGGAGGAAGAGCAGCAGTCACTGCTGCCAAGGGGAGAAGGAGAAGAGGAGGGAGAGGGGAGGATGGAGCCGCCGCAAGGGGGAGGCGGATCAGGAAGGGAGAGAATGAATAGTTTTATGGTTTTAGTCTTTTGGTAGCTTAGAAAAGAGAGAAAATGTTGATTCGATCTTGACCGTTGTATTAGAATTAGATGAGCCGCTAGGATTTGATCTAGGATTTAATTTAAAGATGGACGGACGAGATTAAAATGAATGGGTCTTGAGATTGAATTGGAATGACCAAAATTGAAATAAAAATTGGCTAGAATTAAAATAAAAAGTGGCTATAATTAAAATAAATTTTGGAATCAAATGGGCTAGAATTGAAAGAAAATAGAATAAAATCGGCAACAATTTAAATGATTTGGAGGAAAATCAAGAAAATGTTATTCAATTTAATAAAATACTACATATATTAAAATATTTTCATATAATTAAACACATCTAGGATTTTAAAATATTTAAGTTAAATATTATTTCAAATTCAACTATCAGTACAAATAATTTGATAATAATAATTTTTGAAATATATAATTTTAAGACGAAATTGATTAAAATTTTAACTCGAAATATATTTTAAAAAGAATACATATTTAATCGAATAGCATTCTCAAAAAAAGTTAGAGGTCGGTCAAAATTGGGTGTCAACAATATATATATATATATATATATATATATATATATATATATATATATATATATATATATATATATATATATATATATATGTATGTATGTATGTATGTATATATATATTTTGAATCTGTCAATAACCTGATTTTAAATCAGATTTAAAAACTATAATCGCATCATAAACCCTATCTAATAAATCCTTTTTATTAGGGATAGGATACCTTATCCATCTCAAAGCCTTATTAAGAGGTTTATAATTAATAACCAACCTGGGTGCACCTTTTTCCTGTTCAGCATGTTTATTAACATAGAAGGCTGTACAGGACCATGGAGATATTTAATAAATTTAATTTATCGAGATTGAGTTTATTAATTAAAATTACATATATATATATATATATATATATATATATAATTTAACTACACAAATAAATTTAATTTAACTACACATCAATAGAAGTTTAATTTAAAAATTTAAGAAAAGATTAATAAAAAGAAGAAATATATCAAAGAAAAATTATATACCTAGGAAAAGATATTATAAGAAGAAAAACAATTTCAAACAAACTAAAAATAAGGAAAAATGTAAATGTTACAATTGTGGCGAAGGTCGTAAAAGCTACGAATGTAATAAAAAACATGTAAAAATATCAAAAATTGATAGACAAGAAATTGATTCAGATTTAGAATCTATAACATCAATTAAAAGCGATGAATTCTACGAAGAATTATATGAAAAATATTCAACTAGTTCAGAAGAATCTGAATAAATAAATAAAGAAATAGAAGAAACAGAAAATTCAGTACAATTTATTGAAACTGAAGAAGATCAAAGAGGCTATGCCTTGAAAGCAAAATTCGACAATGAATTATTGAGAAAAATCCAAGGATTACAACTTAGGTTAAAAACTGAAGATAATATATTCAGTAGGATGCAAAGAATGTTTGCAAGAAATAAAATCTCTTATCATGAGTATCAAGAAGAAGAAGAGGTAGTAGAAATTACCCAAAATACAGGAAAACACAAGTTAAACCTTTTAACAAAACCAATGATCGACCAGATCTTAAGAAAAATTCCCAAAAAGAAAAATTTCTGGAGAGAAAATCTGCAAAAGAATTGTCAGCTTTAATATGCTCTATTTTAAATGTATAGAACGATAATAAAACTTGCCATCTATGCAATCTTCTGTATTGCGGTTCTAACAGAAGTTTATTTGAAATTAAGCCTGATACCTGTGTATTATCTGTTCTAATAATAAATTGTTTAGGTAATAGAAATGCTGAAAATTTTTTGATTCCTCTAACAATTGCTAATAATTCTTTTTCATTAGTAGAATATCTTGTTTCTGATTCATTAAATGTACCACTTGTATACCTGCAGATTTCATTCAAATCAGTCTGTAATAATGCACCCCAATGATAATCCGATGCATCTGTTTGTAATACCAGGTTATCTTTTTTATCTGGTAATCTGAGTTTGGGAAGTTTGGAACATTCCTCTTTTAATTGTTTTACACGTTGTGTGTGTTCTTCTGTCCATCCCAATCTATTGGCTTTTCGTATTAATTTTTGCAAGATATTCCTTTTCTTTGCTAATTCAGGAATAAATTCACCTGCATAATTTAAACATCCAAGAAATCTTTGTATTTCCTCTTTTGGTGTTAGTTTATCTGGAAATTCTACAATCTTTTTTGAAATATGTGATTGTAATTCTATTCCATTCTTAGAAATAATCATTCCTAAGAATTCTATTTCATTTTGGTTTATTTCTGCCTTTTTTTGGCTAAGAATAATTCCATTTTCTAAACAAATGTCTGAAAATTCCTTTAAATGTTTTAAATGTTCTAGATATGTTTTAGAACATATTAATATATCATCTATATAAACAATTAAAAATTCTTTTTCAGAAAATATTTTATCCATTTTTCTTTGGAAAATTTGTGGAGCGTTTTTTAACCCAAAAGGCATTACCATCCACTCATAATGTCCATTAGGCATACTAAAAGCCGTTAATGGAATTGATACCAATTAGGGGGTTGTGATGTATTTAACAAGTTTTTATGTAATAAATACATGGTGTGCAGAATTATTATACAATTATGGAGTATATAGGATATTTATTTTTAAAATCCTTATAGCAGTCTTATATTCAAAATACTCCTGTATTCTGATTATTTTTATCTCATGGATAGATACTATCATAGATATTGAATGCTTCCTTCTTACCATCATATAGGCATTCTCTAAATCTTTTATAGATTTATCCAGATTGTATAAAGCTATTCTATGTTTCCAAGCTCTTTTTCTAATTTGATGCAAGTGATATTGAATATGTTTCATATTTTATAAATAAATTGTTTTATCATCAATGATTTTGACATTTATGATTATTTTAATTCCCTATAGGTACTCAGTATTTCTTTTCAAGTTAACATATATGATAAAAATGCAATATAATTTGTAGTTAAAGATAATAAGTATGAAATATAAAGTTTTAATGTATATACCTTTCTCTCTTTTTTCCTTACGAAATAGTTCCTATCACCAACGCATCAGTTCTCCTTTTTGGCTATGAACAGTTTTTCGCCTCCACGATCAGTCTATTTGGCTACTTTCTTACTGTTCCTCCGTTAGGCGGAATATCGCAACCTTCACTTAGAAATTTTCTTAAAGATATGGAGAAGAGAGGTATACAAACCAAACTTTTTATTTCATAATAATATCTTCACACACAAACCGTACTTATTTTTACATATACAAAACTTAAAAGAAAATGCTTTTCCCTAGTGGGAGAAGAGTTTAGTCACTATCAAAGGTACCTATCATTTTTCTCTATTTGGAAGATATAGCGAAAATGTAGTCTGCCTTCTAATGAATTTTTCCTCTCCTTTTATAGATGTAACGAGGTACTAACATTACAAATTTTATTTTATAGGGACCTCTCACAAAATTTTTGTAATTTTCTTCTAGTCCTTCAATCATCCCTGGTAGATGTTGATGGTCGGCAAGAGTGGAATCTCTTTTTGACTAAAGATATAAGCTTTGGAAGAGATAAGATGCTTTTTTCTTTGTCTCTTTCTTCATGACGCAAGTGCTTATGTCTTCTTCTTTGTCTTCTTTTGATGGCTACATTATTGTCTCTGTACAGTTGTCCACTTTTTTTGAGACGTTAATCTGAAGATCCTCCGCTGTGGCTGAATGCTTATTCTCTAGAAACTTGCATGCAAGCTTCCATGTTTCTCCGTAGCTTTAAGTCTATGATGCTCAATGTCTAGAATCTTCTCATATAATATAGAAGATTTGGATTTTCCTTTGGTCATTAGAACCCAATTGTAATCATGATCAATGAACTTATCATTTTCTTGATAAAATCGCTTAAGAATAAAATATATTGCTTTTATTCCAAAAGCTCTTTTAGTTTGAATCCATTTTTTATTAAGGTGAGGGAGTTTTTTGTTTGCTCCGGTGCCTTGATGTTGAAATCTTTTAATTTTTCCACAGTGATATAATTAATTGTAGGAAAAAATAATTTTAAGTCCTTGCCTTCCATGGCAATACTGAAGAATCTACGATAGACTCCATCGCCTTGAGCATAATTTTTAACTGAATTTATCAGTTTTTCTGGTAACTTGGATAACTCTTGGAGATCTAGTTTAGTATATACCCTGTCAAGGTATCCAAATTCGAATAATTGAGCGGTGAAGCCTGGTGATCCATTAGAGAATATCGAAATTCTTGGAAATAAACTGCTTGTTCCCAAAACTCTGAAAGTTTCTCCACTTTCTTCAGGAAGACCATAGATATATCTTGTGAAGGCAAGATATTCCTCTTCCTTCAGATTTTGCTTTCCAACCTGAAAATAAGAAAAAACTTTGGTTCCTGATGAAACCTTATTAGAACTGCTTTCTAGTTTCCCAGAAATAATTTTTTCAATTTTCTTTGAAGGTGTGCCTTCTTCTTTCGAAGTATTGGCATCTTTTTTGATAGCTAGGCTTTTACGTTTGTCCTTAGACTCAGGTTTCGGCATATCCAAGCTTACCAATGAGATGTTTGTGGCACTAAGTGCTAGTGGGACATCCCTTGCCACTTTGTTGGGAGTAATATTCCCGACGGGTTTTGAATTTCCTTTTGGACATGTGTCCAAATGTTCACATAGTAATAAAAATTCATTCATATTTTCAGCTTGAACTTTGCTAAGCTGATTAATTTCATATTGCATCTTTTCTGGCTTGTCTGGACAAATTTGTTAATTCATCCCTGATGCTGAATAATTTGTGGCTCTTGTCATCTATAGACTTGTCCACATTCATCATTCTTTCATAAATCATATTAACAAGGATTTGGGTACGATTGTCATTATTGGACATTTCTGGAGAGAAATTCTGCAAAAGAATTGTCAGCTTTAATATGCTCTATTTTGAATGTATAGAACGATAATAAAACCTGTCATCTATGCAATCTTCTGTATTGTGGTTCAGACAGAAGTTTATTTGAAATTAAACCTGATACCTGTATATTATCAGTTCTACTAATAAATTGTTTAGGTAACAGAAATGCTGAAAATTTTCTGATTCCTCTAACAATTGCTAATAATTCTTTTTCATTAGTAGAATATCTTGTTGCTACTTCATTAAATGTACCGCTTGTATACCTGTAGATTTCATTCAAATCAGTCTGTAATAATGTACCCCAATGATAATCTAATGCATCTGTTTGTAATTCCAAGTTATCATTTTCATTTGGTAATCTGAGTTTAGGAAGTTTGGAACATTCCTCTTTTAATTGTTTTACACATTGTGTGTGTTCTTCTGTCCATCCCAATCTATTGGATTTTCGTATTAATTTTTGCAAGATATTCCTTTTTTTTGCTAATTCAGGAATAAATTCACATGCATAATTTAAACATCCGAGAAATCTTTGTATTTCCTCTTTTGGTGTTAGTTTATTTGGAAATTCTACAATCTTTTTTGAATTATGTGATTGTAATTCTATTCCATTCTTAGAAATAATCATTCCTAAGAATTCTATTCATTTTGGTTTATTTCTGCCTTTTTTTTGGCTAAGAATAATTCCATTTTCTAAACAAATGTCTGAAAATTCCTTTAAATGTTTTAAATGTTCTTCATATGTTTTAGAACATATTAATATATCATCTATATAAACAATTAAAAATTCTTTTTCAGAAAATATTTTATCCATTTTTCTTTGGAAAATTTGTGGAGCATTTTTTAACCCAAAAGGCATTTTCATCCACTCATAATGTCTATTAGCGTATTAAAAGTTGTTAATGGAATTGATTATTCTGATAATTTTATCTGCCAAAATCCTCTTTTACAGTCGAATTTTGAAAAATAAGTTTTTCCTTTTGCAAGGTTTATTAAATTATTTTTATTTGGGATAAAATATCCATCAAATATATAATTTTTATTTAATTCTTTATAGTTTATAACCATTCGCGCTTTTCCTCTTTTTATTTCAGCATGTTTTCTTACCATAAATGCTGGACTACTGTGAGGACTTTTACTCATCCTAATAAGTTTTAGGTTCATTAATTTTTTGAGTTGTATTTTAAACTCATTTTTGTCATCTTCATTATAAAGCATATGTTTTACTCTAATGATGACACTAGGATCTTTAAGTGTTAGGATGACCTTTTCTTGGTTTCTTTCCCATTTGTCTAAAGGGTTTTCACCATATCATTTTTGTATGTTTTGTTTAATCCGTTCTAGATTAAGACATTTACAAGAAACTTTTCTTATATTTTCTAAATATTTTTCTTTATAATTTCCATTTTCTTTTTCAAGATAATATGAATTTTGTTTTCTTGGGACTTTAATGAAGTGTCCACATGGAGTTTTAAGGCTTATCATATATATTGTTTGATGATAATCTTAAAATTGTTGTACGAAATCATTACCTAGTAATAATTCAGTTTCTAATTTATCATAGGCAAATATTTTATTTATAGATGCAATTTTCGATCCTAAAATTATTTCTACTTTTTCTTTTGACTTATTAAGTCTTTCTTTTACTCTTGTAATTCCTATCATGGAGATATTATTTTTGTTAATATCCCAGTCTTTTATCAGGAATGAATTCACTAAACTACTTCTGATCCATTGTCAATTTGACAACAAGTTTGTTAATTTTGTATCATAAAGTGTTAATTCTATTAAAACTGATACTCTAAAAGATATTTCTTTAGGCATCTTTATTTTTTGGGAATAAAACAAGTCTCATTTTTATGGCTTATTTCTATCCCATTTTTTCCTATGTTATAGTCATTAAGACTATTTAGGAACATATTTCCTATGAGTAGGTCATTAACATTTTCATGATTGGTAATATAACAGGGAACTGTTATTCTTATATTGTCTAGTTGTATAGGTAAATCTACCATATTTATACAACTATAGTTATTTCCTTCAAAGGTTTTGTAAATGTAAGGAGTACCTTCGTAAATTGGTAGTCCTTCTAATAATATCTCTTTGATATGATTTGTTGTTGCACCTGTTTGTATCAAGATTTCTTGATTTTTCCATTCTACTCCGTTAAAAATTCTACCTGAAATTCTAGAGATGTTAGTAATTTCAAGGGTTCTTCTAACATATCTGTTCGAATTGCTTTTCTTGATGGAATTTCTTCCATCTACTAAGGAAAGTCTAGGATTATGGCTAGAACTTCCTATTTCTCTTGTTTTTCCAAAATGAATTTCATACTCATCTAGAATAACTGTTTGTTGAATTTCAGCTTCAACTATTTTAGCAATTCCTGTGCATTCTTGATCAATTTCAATCATCTCTTTATTCTTATATATACTTCCATAATTGGAATTTGTGATAGTAGATAACGTTTGGTAATATATACTCATAATATGATTACCTGGTTTAAATATGTCATTTCTTTTGACTTGGAAGTGTAAACTTAAGACATCATTAAAATCTGCATCTTTTAATGAAATACAGTATTTTGGATAATAAGTGAATAGAAGTTTGGTGTAGGCTAAGTTTTCTTATACTATACCAAGATTTTCTTCTCTTGCATTGATAAATCTTTCATCCGAGAGATTAATAACAATCGGGCAATTGATTCCTTCCTTAAAAGTTGATTTAACTAAAATTTGGATTCCACCAAGATGTACATAATTTATTTTTTTCCTTTTCTTTTCGGGAATTTTTCTTAAGATCTAGTCGATCATTGGTTTTATTAAAAGGTTTAAATTGTGTTTTCCTGTAGTTTGGGTAATTTATATTACCTTTTCTACTTCTTGATACTCATGATAAGAGATTTTATTTCTTGCAAACATTCTTTGCATCCTACTGAATATATTATCTTCAATTTTTAACCTGAGTTGTAATCCTTGGATTTTTCTCAATAATTCACTGTCGAATGTTGCTTTTAAGGCATGGCCTCTTTGATCTTCTACAGTTTCAATAAATTGTACTGAATTTTCTGTTTCTTCTATTTCTTTGTTCATTTATTCAGATTCTTTTGAACTAGTCGAATATTCTTCATATAATTCTTCGTAGAATTCATCGCTTTTAATTGATGTTATAGATTCTAAATTTGAATCAATTTCTTGTCTATCAATTTTTGATATTTTTACATGTTTTTTATTACATTCGTAGCTTTTATGACCTTCTTCGCCACAATTGTAACATTTACATTTTTCCTTACTTTTAGTTTGTTTGAAATTGTTTTTCTTCTTATAATATATTTTCCTAGGTATATAATTTTTCTTTGATATATTTCTTCTTTTTATTGAACTTTTCTTAAATTTTTTCCTTTTTTTATAAGGTCTTTCATTTCATCCCCATTGAGTTGCTGCATTTGTGTCCAGATAGTAAATCTGCATATTAATTCTTTTGGCTTTTCTTTGAACATTATGTTCCATGCATAATTGTCCAAGTCTATTATTTAAAAAGGATATTCTTTGTCCAAGAGTATCTTTATCTTTATTTTCTTTTTCATATTCTTCTATGAAATATTTAGCCTAGAAGCCTGGTAATTTTTTATAATATTTTTCCATCTATGGTAACATTTCTTTACTGCTATCAAATATCTTATAACAATATTCTTCGAATTCACAAGTGTATTCTTGAATATAACTCATTTTACATATCAGTAATTTTTCTAATTGCTCCTTTGCAGTTATTCTAATTTTTTCTCGGTTTAGAGAAGGACTTCCTACTCCACCTAGGAATTCATTTCCTATATATTGTACCATGTTTCCTATTCCTTCTTGCAAAATTTTTTTAAATCCTTCTATAGTACTATTTTTAATGATTTCTTTTGCATCATTAGATAAACCTGTATGCCAATGATTTACTTTTCCAGTAAATGTATTTATCATAATGATATATTTTTCTTCGTCTGCGTAATTTATTCCTTTTCCTAATAGGAAAAAGAGAAATATATTTTGTGCCCATAAATCTAGATCTATTTCTGGTTCTCTTTGACAATCTATATTTAGAAATTAAGTTGTTCCTACATCTCCTGTTGAGAGTCGGTTAGGCATATATTTAGATCTATTATTATGAGATTGACTAACAAAGTCTTTATTTCTTTTTGCTTTTGACGCAAAGTTTTGCTCATCATTATTTTCTTGTTGTTCTTCTTTTAAGGTGCTTGAACCTTCTCCAAAATTTCTTTGGGGTCCACTTGTATCCCCTTTGTTCATTAGGATTTTTAATTTTATATCTGAAATATCTAGATCTTCCATTGCAAAAACTAGTTCGTCTAGTTCATTCATTTTTCTTGTTCAATATCGTTATCTTTTTCCTGATTTTCTTCTTCTTCTAGCTTATTACTAGATTACATTTTCTCTTTATTTAATTGTTCTATTTTTTGAGCTTTTTGTTTTTTCAAGAATTCTTCTATTAGCTTTTCATCCAAACTACCTTTTTGATATGAACTTTTCCTCGCAAATTTTTCTGCCAAGAGTTCATTTATATATTTTTGACTCAACTGTTTGTCAATTTTTCCTGTTTTTTCTATTATATTTGTTTTTTTTCTAGGAAGATATTCCTTGATTGATTTTATTTCAATTTCTAATAATTTTAGCATTAGGGCTATCTGTTTATGACTTTTAATAAGTCATGTAGCAAATATATAGCTTCTTTTAAGTTCATTCTAAAAGATAGTAATCAGATGTATCCATTACTTCTTCGTATCCGAATACTATATAATCCATTGGAATTTTTTTTTTTGAATTCTTCTTCAGATAGTATATGAACTATTTCCTGTGTTATTTTTTCTCTTAAATCTCTGTTTAAGATATCTATTGCTTTTAGTATGGTTACTAAGGCTTTTTGGTCCAGTAAACATAAAGGAGTTATCATTTTCCTTTTTTTTTTTTTTAATTTAATAATGAAAAGTTGATATCAAAAAGGTAGTTTGGATGAAAAGCTAATAGAAGATTTCTTGAAAAAACAAAAAGCTCAAGAAATAGAACAATTAAATAAAGAGAAAATGGAATCTACTAATATGCTAGAAGAAGAAGAAAATAAGGAAAACGATAACGATATTAAACAAGAAAAATGAATGAACTAGACGAACTTGTTTTTGCAATGAAAGATCTGAATATTTCAGATATAAAATTAAAAGTCCTAATGAACAAAGGGGATACAGGTGGACCCCAAGGAAATTTTGGAGAAGGTTCAAGCACCTTAAAAGAAGAACAACAAGAAAATAATGATGAGCAAAACTTTGCATCAAAAGCAAAAATAAATAAAGACTTTGTTAGTCAATATCATAATAATAGATCTAAATATATGCCTAACCGACTCTCAATAGGAGATATAGGAACAACTCAATTTCTAAATCTAGATTGTAAAAGAGAACCAGAAATAGATCTAGATTTATGGGCACAAAATATATTTCTCTTTTTCCTATTAGGAAAAGGAATAAATTACACAAACGAAGAAAAATATATCGTTATGATAAATACATTTACTGGAAAAGTAAATCATTGGCATACAGGTTTATCTAATGATGTAAAAGAAATCATTAAAAATAGTACTATAGAAGGATTTAAAAATTCCTTGCAAGAAGGAAAAGGAAACATGGTACAATATATAGGAAATGAATTTCTAGGTGGAGTAGGAAGTCCTTCTCTAAACCGAGAAAAAATTAGAATAATTGAAAAGGAGCAATTAGAAAAATTACATATATGTAAAATGAGTTATATTCAAGAATACACTTGTGAATTCGAAGAATATTATTATAAGATATTTGATAGCAGTAAAGAAATGCTACCATATATAGAAAAATATTATAAAAAATTACCAGACTTCTGGGCTAAATATTTCAGAGAAGAATATGAAAAAGAGAATAAAGATAAAGATACTCTTGGACAAAGAATATCCTTTTTAAATAATAGACTTGGACAATTATGCATGGAACATAATGTTCAAAGAAAAGCCAAAAGAATTAATACGCAGATTTACTGTCTGGATACAAATGCAACAACCTAATGGGGATGCAATGAAAGACCTTATAAAAAAAGGAAAAAATTTAAGAAAAGTTTAATAAAAAGAAGAAATATATCAAAGAAAAATTATATACCTAGGAAAAGATATTATAAGAAGAAAAACAATTTCAAACAAACTAAAAATAAGGAAAAATGTAAAGGTTACAATTGTGGCGAATAAGGTCATAAAAGCCACGACTGTAATAAAAAACATGTAAAAATATCAAAAATTGAGAGACAAGAAATTGATTCAAATTTAGAATCTATAACATCAATTAAAAGCGATGAATTCTACGAAGAATTATATGAAGAATATTCAACTAGTTCAAAAGAATTTGAATAAATGAATAAAGAAAGAGAAGAAACAGAAAATTCAGTACAATTTATTGGAACTGAAGAAGATCAAAGAGGCTATGCCTTAAAAGCAACATTCGACAATGAATTATTGAGAAAAATCCAAGGATTACAACTTAGGTTAAAAACTGAAGATAATATATTCAGTAGGATGCAAAGAATTTTTGCAAGAAATAAAATCTCTTATCATGAGTATCAAGAAGTAGAAAAGGTAATATAAATTACCCAAACTATAGGAAAACACAAGTTAAATCTTTTAACAAAACCAATGATCGACCAGATCTTAAGAAAAATTCCTAAAAAGAAAAGGAAAAAAATAAATTATGTACATCTTGGTGGAATCCAAATTTTAGTTAAATCAACTTTTAAGGAAGGAATCAATTGCCCGATTGTTATTCATCTCTCGGATGAAAGATTTATCAATGCAAGAGAAGGAAATCTTGGTATAGTAGAAGGAAACTTAGCCTACACCAAACTTCTATTCACTTATTATTCACAATACTGTATTTCATTAAAAGATGCAGATTTTAATATTGCCTTAAGTTTACACTTCCAAGTCAAAATAAATGACCTATTTAAACTAGGTAATCATATTATGAGTATATATTACCAAGCGTTATATACTGTCACAAATTCTAATTATGGAAGTATATATAAGAATAAAAAGATGATTGAAATTGATCAAGGATGCACAGGAATTGCAAGAATAGTTGAAGCTGAAATTCAACAAGCAGTTATTCCAGATAAATATGAAATCCATTTTGGAAAAAAACAAGAGAAATAGGAAGTTCTAGCCATAATCCTAGACTTTCCTTAGAATATGGAAGAAATTCCATCAAGAAAAGCAATTCGAACAGATATGTTAGAAGAACCCTTGAAATTACTAACATCTCTAGAATTTCAGGTAGAATTTTTAACGGAGTAGAATGGAAAAATCAAGAAATCTTGATACAAACAAGTGCAACAACAAATCATATCAAAGGGATATTATTAGAAGGCCTACCAATTTACGAAGGTACTCCTTACATTTACAAAACCTTATATATATATATATATGTGTGTGTGTGTGTGTGTGTGTGTGTAATTTAACTACACATCAACAGAAGTTTAATTTAATCAATTTAATTTATCGAGGTTTATATATATATAATTTAACTACACATCAACATAATTTTAATTTAATAAATTTAATTAATTTATCCATCAAGTTAATTTTGTAAATTAAAATAACTATATAGTATATATATATACATGTATATATAGTGTGTGTGTGTGTATATATATATATATACTATATATACATGTATATATATACTATATAGTTATTTTAATTTATAAAATTAATTAAATTTATTAAATTAAAATTCTGTTGATGTGTAGTTAATTTATATATATATATATATACACACACACACACATATATATATATATATATATATATATATATATATATATATTAACTACACATCAACAGAAGTTTAATTTAATAAATTTAATTTATAGAGGTTGAATTTATTAATTAAAATTACACACACACACACATATAATTTAACTACACATCAACATAATTTTAATTTAATAAATTTAATTAATTTATCCATCAAGTTAATTTTATAAATTAAAATAACATATATATATATATATATATATATATATATATATATATATATATATATATATATATATATATATATATATATATATATATATATATATATATATATATATATATATATATATATAATTTAATTACACATCAACATCAACAGAAGTTTAATTTAATAAATTTAATTTATCAATCAAGTTGATTTTATAAATTTAAATTATATACCTTCTAATTATATAAATTTAATTTTATTGAACAACAAAAATTTATCAATATCAAATTTAATATATAAATCTCCTTGAACTGATCATACATATTTCTTTAATTGATAATGTATTTCATATCTGAACCACTAGTTTATAAGACTTGATTTGCTAAACTATTTGAGGAGTATATAATTAATCAACGTATTTCATACTCCGATGAAGTATCCTTTACATGTCATCATAATTAGGAAGTGATCACTACACTTGACATCCTATATAATAATAATATCTCGCACTTCATACTTGAATGGATTATATGTTAGCTCTTCACCTCTACATCATGAGATGAAATATTAAGTTCATGATTAGACGACGGACTGATAAAATTTGTATATTACTCTAGAAATATAAGTATATATAATTTTCTCCTAATTCATATCAACGTAATTTCATACTCTAAATATGGATTATAGATATTTTTTTTATTTATTCCATGAATTCTAATTTTTTTATTTATAAAAGTATGCAAAATTGTTACACTTTTTGAACAATTAATTGTAGGTGTAAATGAAATTTTAATATTATGCACAACAGCAAAATTATGATTAATAGGAATATTTTAAACAAACCGACCTCCGGATGTCACTTTTATTAAAAGTAATTAGATTTAATAAAAAATACCGACCTCATGAGGTTGGTATCACATTAAATTTTAAGATAAATAAAAGCAATCATGTTAATTAAATAATATTGACATCGGGAGGTCGGTATTTTATATTAAATTATTTTTTAACTTATATAAAACCGTCCTCAGGATGACGATTTAAATAAAATTAAATCAAAATATTTCCTAAAGCGACGGACAGAGTCTCTATGTCCGTCGCTTTTTTTGAAAAAGGTTTGACCAACCTTTTGACCAAAAAGCGACGGACAAAGAGACATTGTCCGTCGCTTTTAAAAATATTTGACCAAGAAGCAAAGGACATAAAGATGTTGTCCGTCGCTAATTTTAAAAAAAAATTAAAATTAATAAAAAGCGATGGACGGCGTTGGTTTTTTTAAATTAATAAATAATTATTTTAATAAAAAGTGACGGACTGCGTCTCTATCGATATAAAATAAATAATTATTTATTATATATATTGTTGGTGCAAAATTCTGCGAAAAAAAGCGACGGACTAGGCGACGCAGTCCGTCGTTTTTTTAAAATAAATAAATAAATAAATAAAATTTAATTAAAAAACGATGGACTTGGCGATGCAGTCCGTCGCTTTAAAAAAAAAACAATAATAATAATAATTAAAAAGCGACGGACTTGGCGATGCAGTCCGTCGCTTTTTAGAAAAAAAATAAAAAAAATTTAATTAAAAAGCGATGGATGGCATCGCTTAGTCCGTCGCTTTTGGGAGCGACGCCGTCCGTAGCTTTTGCTTCCGTCGTTTTTTAGCAGTTTTTTAGTAGTGGGTGTGGCCCAATAGTTTGACGGGAAATGTATTTTTGAGCCGAAATATAGTTTAAAGGTATATTTAAGCTATTTTGGATAGTTTGAGGATAGTTTTTGCCCTTTTCCGATTTTAAAATATTCTTTTTATCTTTGTTTTTGGGAGACAAACAGAAAACTTATTTAAAGGCAAAATGTTTTTGAAGGTTATTATTTATCAAATTAAGTATAAATGTTTCATATTTTACCATTTTAATATTTAAATATAAAAATATAAAATTAAATTAATAATATTAATGAATATCAAAACATGTAGAGAAGTACTAATGTTGCTACAAAAGGTTTTTGGGCAAGTGTCACTTGCCCTTAAATATTTTTGTTGGCAAGTGCTACTAGCGCTTGAGAATTTGGTGGACAAACACTAGTAGCACTTGACAATTTCACTTGGCAGTGAAGAGTTTATGTGGACAACTTATGAATTGGTTCGACGAGGTGTTTCCACCAGAGATAAGAATCGAGAAGATCAATTACTAATTTCACATAGTTTACCCTATGTCATAATAGTAGTATTTTTTTTTCCTTTTACACGTATATTAAGAAATCATAAATAAAAAGATAATTTTACTACTTTGCTTCTTAGAAAACTTCTTGGAAATTTACAAACAAATGTGAATACTTTCAAAAAGAATTAATTGAAAGGGTAATATAAGAAAAAAATTAATTAATATATTTTTGATTTCGTAAGATGAACAACTAATACTAGCCAATTATTTTTAGTAAAATGATCAACTAATATGAAATGGGGGAAATACAAACGAAGGTTAACATAAATTATCTCTATATTTTCAAAACTGAATAAATAAAATTGAATATTTATTTTTAATACAAGTGAACAAGTAAAATTAAACAAGGAGAGTATAAATTACTATTACCATTAAGTGTATGATATGAATGTATTGATGAGTAATTCTTCCACGCTTAGTTGACTATTGACATTGTGTACAATTAATTAAAGGGAAAAAATCAAATGTACTATTGAACATTGAGAAAAAATTCATTGATATTATTTGTTAAAAAATTGGCTTATTTATGTCATTTTATTTGAGAAAAGGCTCATAATGTCATTAGTTGTTAACTAAATATATGTTGACACCCAATTTTGACCGACCTTTTAACTATTTTAGAAATGCTATTTAATTAAATACGTATTTTAAAATATATTTTTGAATTTAAAATTTAGTCGATTTTGTCTAAAAATTATATTTTTAGTATGCATTCTTAATAAAATTATCGTAAATATTTTTAGTAAAACTCAAAATACTTATTTTTATGTTTTAAAATTTTAAGTGATTTTTATTATATAAAATAGCTTAATACTTGTAGTATTTTAATTGGATAGCATTTCTTTAACTTTCCTCAAAGTCATTTAAATTTTTGCCCATTTTGTTCTAATTCTAGCCTATTCAATTCAAATTGTATTTCAATTATAGCCACCTTTTATTCCAATTCTAGTCATATTCATTTCAATTCTAGCCATTCTAACCCATTTCAATCTGATTTGTTTTAAAATTTCTTTAAATCTCAACCGTCCGTCCTTTAATTAAAATTTAAGATCGAATCTTGATTGTACATATCATCCAAATCAACGGACGAGATCGATCCCTTTTTCTTTCCCATTTTATACCTAGACGACCCCCCAAACCCTAAAAGTTTTCATTCTTCTCCTCCTATCCTCTCCAAATCCGCCGCTCCTCCTCCTTCCTCCCTCTCCAAATCGCCGCCTCCGGTGAGAGTTGACACCATTCTGCCTCTTCTCTTCCCCTCCCCCCCTACCGTTCCTCTTCTCCCCTCTCGATACGGCTATGAATAGCCAACGAGAAACCGCAGCACTAGCCAGAAGCGAGCCACCAGCAGCAACGCGAGGCTACCGGCAAGCAATCAACTCAGACCAGCAGTAATCGGCAGAACCAGCGACTCCGGCAAGCAGTCGCGAGCAACCAGGGAACGCCGCCTCTCCCTTCTCTTTCCCCTCTCCCGTCTCCCTTCTGTTCTCCCCTCTCTTCTCTTTTCTTCTTTTTCATGTGAGGAGCCGACGAGCAACGCCGCAAGCAGCAATTGGGACAGCAGCTCTGTTCGGCAGTACCGGCGCCGTCCGTCTTTCCATCCATCTCCCTTCTTCTTTCTCTTCTCCTTTTTTGTTTTCAAGTGAGGCCGCGGCAAAGAACCAGCAGCAACAGCTACTCCGGCCAACAGTCACCGGCGACAACACCCAGCTCCAGCAGCCGGCGAAAGCAACCGGAAATAACAGCAACCACGGGACCACCAGTAGCGCCGACGATGAGTAAACAGCAAAAACATCAATAATATTAGAACCCCGACTGACGAAAGAAAGACGGATCTGTTAAGATCCGTCCAGGTTTGTTATTGTTTGGTTTTATTTATTTGATCTCTTAGCATGACTAGTGAAGCCAAACGACATGCATCCTGCTTAAAGTTTGTTAATCTTCCGAGATTTGTTCATTTTTTTAGTTTCACTATGATCTTGGTTGAAGTCGATTTGAATGTGCTGTTAGAATTTCATTGCTCTTCTTGAATGTGCTCATATTGGAGAATGTGATTAAGTGTTCATACGCTTTGGATTTTTATGTTGGTATAGTTTTGACTTCCGTTAAATGTGATTGTTGATTCCTACTCGCCTCATGTTTAGTTTTCCTGGTACTGATCCTCTATTTTAAAACCCATTGAATGTCTTCCTTAATACTTGCTAATCGCTCTTAATTAACTTGCAATATGGACTGATTTGATACTTTGGTTTGACAATTGATTTCTTAATTAGAATAACTTTTGAATGGAGCTTGCCCCAATTTAAATAAGTCACATTCTATTGTTGCTGGTTTTATGTTGATTGGTATCTTAGAATGAGATCCGGTTATTTTCATATGGTAAATCTGTCAAAGAAATTTATTGGGTGTAGTAATCTCTTAATTGATTTCTTTATTATAGTGATGGGAAAATTGCTACAATTTTGGCTCACGAATGGGCTGTCCCCGATTCTCCTTTCTCTAAAATAATATTTTCTATGTATTAATTGTGCATAATTTTAACTTGCCATTTAACTCTTGCTTAATTATGGTAGATGGATTTTCCTACTTGTTTTTTTTTTCTCCCGTAAGAATGTGGCTGATTTTATTTACCTTATTAAATTTAGGCAGATTTCTTGTTTTATATTCGGTAAATAAGGTGAAAGAGTAAAAAAGGATATCACTGATTTAGTTGTGATTTAATTGTGCTGTGAATAAGGAAGAGTAATATTTAATTGATGCCTTGATTTATTTTCTTCCCTTATTATATGCTTCTCCTCTACTATAAATAATCAGACTTCAACACTTCTAACATTCACTAAAAAAGGAGGCTGACAGACTTTCACAATAATATATATTCTTTGCTCTCTAAAGTAATTTCCGGAATTCTAAGGACTTCTCCACTTTGTTTGCTGTGTTCGGGCCTAATAGTGTGGAATCAACTTGTCTTCATTGCTGATTATTTTTTTACTGCTTAATCGGTTAGTATCTTTCATATGTGTATTTAATTGGTGGCTTTCACATAGGTATTTAATTCGCGCATCTTTAGTTACTTATTGGTATGCATAAGTCCAAAATGGACATTGATAAATAAAAGGAAGCATCCGGGTTAGTTTTCACTCTCTCGCCGCTCCGTGTGATATTATATTTGTCGTTACGCTTTATTTGTCTAAATGTTTGTTTTGTTGAAAGTGTATAAAATAACATGTGCTTTGTTGAATCTGTCCATTTAGTGCTATTGGTTTTATTATATTATTTTGCCCTCTCTATGCCATAAATATTTGTCCGTATCGCTTTAACAGGTTTGGACTTGATTTCAAGTTCGAAGAGTCGCCAAAGATGGGTCTGTCGAGCGAGATTTAAATTTTCTTCGTGTCTATATTTGTATTATTTATTTGGTATTGTAATAATTTTTGTAGTAACTCTCTATATATAATATTTATTTTTGGGGATCGTCTAAGGGGGGAAGGAAATTACGTGCTAATTGTTTTACTTATTTATTCCACTTTTATTACGCGTGATTGCTATGAATCTACCTGTGCATATTACTTGAAGCGTGCATAATAATTAAAAAAAAAAGTCGTAATATTGTTTAAATAAGTCGTTTAAAATCAACTTTTGTTTAACACTTTATCCGATTAATCAACTTAGCATATAGTATGCCATAATTTGTTATCTCCCTACGTGCTAATATTGTGGACTTTTAATTAGACATCATGCCCATAGAAATCATATTAATCAGCATGTTCTACTTAGAAGTCATTGATCTGATATTTTTTACCTTGCCTATTATTGGGGGTTTAGAAAATCATGCCTATAGGTTTCTGAATACTATAATATCTTTAAACATGTCTATAGTTTTGATAATAATTTTAGCATTCCTACATAGATATCATGTCTATAGGTCTTAACTAATAACATCCATAAAACAACTTGTTAAAATCATATTTTTAGCATGTTAAATAACTGAATTCATTGTATTGCATTTTTCTGCTCACTGTTAAACAATTTCTGCAATACAATTTTTCTAGCTACTTACATCTAATAATTTTCGGCATAGTAAATAACTAAGATAAATTTTTTTTTCCACCTATTTCTTCTCCCTGTGAAATAAGTTTTGCAATACAATTATTTTCTGCTAGTCAAAATAAATCAATTAACTAGTCCCAGCATATTTAATTTCCTTTAGATTGCCCCGATTGATTCTGCTCAAATAACTTTTGCATTATAATGAACTAGTTTGCTACTTGAATAAATTAATGGTTTATTCTTTTATGTTAATTTGATTTACTTCTGCTAAAAAAAAAAAAAAAAATTGTTTCCTGCATCCATGATCGCTGCCCTGTCACCCTTAAAATCAATCAATAACTATTTTCTGCATCTGTTATTTTTTTTTTCAGTTAGTAATTATTGTTAACACCCATTCATATGCACGTTAATATGTACACTCACTTAGCATGAAACCTTCACGAATTACGTGTTATTTGCAAGCATGTTAAAACTTAAGAGGCCAATATGAAACTTTATATGTTAAGTGTCGTTCAATGTGTTTTGCTTGGTGTCTAGGCGGGCCTATTAGAGCTTTATTTGTCTAAAACTAACCCAATAGGAGTTCAATGCCTCTGGACATTAAGCGGGGACGCTAGACACCATTTAGGACGAAAAGCATGCGGTGGTGGGGTAGGGGTAGTTTAGGCCTTATGGATATGATGACATCGACTCAGGCTTAAGTGACAAACTTTGGTTTTGTCTGTCCCCACACGGAAGCCTATCGGAAAAGAAATAAAAGTCGAGTGTTGATCCATAAAGTCCTTCGGAGTCTCCCTTTCCTTTTTACCCCTTTTTTGTGTTTAATTATAATTATTTGGGGTAGTTTAATATAAAAAAAAAAAATTTGATTATCCTATTTTATTTGTGCAATTTCTATCTCCTCGCTTATCTCTTTGTTAATGGTTTAATATTTATTTGTTATCGCGTAGTCTCACATGCTTAGCTAATTAATTAAAATTAATAAAGTAATTTTAACTGTTTATGTATTGTTATCACCTAGTTTGCATATTTAATTAAATAATAAATAATGAAGTGACCATAATTGCTACTTGTAACCCCCACATAATTGCATGAGATACAGCCGGGATCCACATTTGTGGACTTCGAGGGATGCCTAACACCTTCCCCTTGAGGTAATTTGAACCCTTACCCGATCTCTGGTTCGTTGACCTAATTAGGTTTAGTTAGGTTAGATAGGTGCCCTAACGCACCTTAACTCGTTAAGTGGCGACTCTTCAATCATCCAAAACCCAAAAGAGTTGTTAGGTCATGCACCAAAACCTGTTTTGAGAAAAACGGGGTGTGACAATACAATTTCAATTTTGGAAAACCATTTTTTACACATGATCAATTATAATTCGTTCACGTCATTAATTAAATTATTTTTTTAATAGAAAAAAGGTTCAAATATGTCATTAAAGCCTTTTCTAAAACAAATATGACATAGATGAACCAATTTTTTAATGAATGATGATCTTGAGCATATTTATATGCCCGATTACTACAAATTACCCATCTTTAACATGAGTTAAGAACATTCACTATTCTAATTTACATGTTTTGACGCAGGATTGCGATGATTGCATACTAATATACATGATTATCTATTTTGTAGGGTTCCTAAGAGAAGTGTTGTGTGATGAGAGCAAAGGAAACAAGGACGACCAAGCGACGCATAGGGAGAAGTCGGGCGCACTGCCCCAGCGAACTTGGCACGATAGTGGCGCAAGGCGCCAATCCTAGAAGTACTAAAGCCTCTTTTTTGGCGCATTGGTGGCGCAGGGCGCCAACCTTATGTCACCATCAAGTGCATTCCCAGCACGAACTTGGCGCGATGCCCTAGCCCCTGACCAATTTGTTGGGTGAAATTTGGTTTAATTAGGATTCCTACTTGGCTAGAATTGGAAATATTTTTGCTAAACTCTATAAATAGGATCCTAGAATTATTTGGTAAAGGTTCGACTTCTTTTTGGTGTGCATGAGCAAGGATTAACACTTTGTGTAGGTTTCGATTCTTTAACTCTTTCTTTAATTGTGAATTACATGAACAATATTATATTTGAGTTTTTTAATATTATGTTGGCTAAAAGCCCTTGTTCTGGGGCTGTAGCTATGGGATAATTGTTAAGCATCAATGTTTTGAATTAATTCTTGGTTATAAATTAAAGTTACTTCTGTGTTCTTGTTTTAGTATTTTTTGTCTGACCATAATTTTTTTGTCTATTCTTGGACTCGGGAGACAATAAGGTAGATAAACAAAAGAATACAAGAAGCTTGATCTTTCTTGCATATCACTTGATTAGATTTGTGTTTAGACACCCAGACAAATACCAAGCTTGGTTAAGAAACAGGATAAAATTTAAATGCTCGCCAATTAATCTGTCTATCCCTGCTCAACGATGTCGTTAGACAGCTAGTTGGAGTAGGTAATTACAGGTCGGGAGACCATGATCATAAAATTAACCATGTAAATCAGTAATTTGATAACCTTAATTAGTTCATTACTTGATGTACGATACATGAAATCCGATACATGCTGCAACCCTGGAATTGTCTCTTACTCGTTTAAAACATCAAATCGAAGTCGTTCTTGTTGGTTACTTCATTAATTAATTTTTTTTTGTAGTTGTAAACACAAAATCATATTTCTTTGAACACACTTTGGTTGAATTGTGGAACTAAGTTAATTATTATAAATTGATCGTACGTTCCTTGGGCATTCCAGCTTGTTTCTAAAAAGGAACTATACTACTTGTGCAACCATGTACACTTATGTGTGGATTTGGGTGCAACAACTTACAGATGACATAAATGAATCTTTTATCAAAGCTAGATGCCATATTGAAGCCTTTTCTTTGACGATACTTTGGTTAAATGTGGAAATAAGTTAATTAGTATAAATTGATCGTAAGTCTCTTGGGTACGATAAATTGTTACTAAAAAGGAACTATACTATTTGTGCAACCACGTACATTTGCGTGTGCATTTGGGTGCACCAACTTACAATGACATAAATATATATCTTTTATCAAAGCTTGATGACATGTTTAAGCCTTTTCCCTTAATTAAATTGCATAATTCCAACGTATTTTTGTGTTGAAATTAAATTGTTTAGTTGTCCAATATTATACTAGAAATCGAAATGGACCATATTTTCCTATATAAGAGAGTCACTCTTCCACATTTATACAAAAATTAGTCAAGATGGAAAAAACAGTGATAAAAAAATAATATATAAGAAAGAAGAAAAAAATACTAATAATGATGAAGAAAATAGCAAAGCTAGGTAGTTGCTAATGAAAATGGAAGTGCTTCAATTTTTCAAACTTTTGAGGAGTTTTTGGCTGATGTCTACTCAATAAATTTTCATAGTGAAATAATGAAAATTATTGGTGATAAAGACTTGTCAATGTTTGATTATGATGCAAGGGCCAATTCAAAGAAGAAGGAGATGAAAAAGATTAGAAAGAAATAAATTTCTTAGTATTATTTTTTAAGTTTTATGCATGATGTATTCAATCTTGAATTATTGTTGTTGTCTCTTTTTGTTGTGTACTTGTGTTTTGATTAAATTGTACTTTCATTATTTTTATGTCTTATTTTGTGTGATTTCACTTGATATGATGTTTTAAAAAAAAAGGATTGCTATTGAAAAAATTATGATCTAAAACAATTCATACATATTTGTGTGGTTCATTAGGAGCAAAAGATAAATTTTAAAATTAAATTATTTTTAATTATAATAAAGTTATTTTTTTAGAGGGATTAAAAAGGAAAAGACCTAGCATAAAAATGACACAAAGGGGTAATGCGAACTTTGGATATATACCACATATTATGGGTGGGTATAAATCATCAAAAAATGAATTACTATATTGAATGGAAATTTATCGTATCAAAGTTTTAATGAATTAGAATTTTGGAGATATCAATTGAATATTGAACGTTCATAGCCCTAATGAATTGTTTATTATATACTATATACAGCTTTAAATATCTTGTCAAAATATTTTCCCCTTAAATTTGTAATTATTGAAATGTTGTACTGAAATTTGATTTACTATACCAAATTCTTTGAAGGTTTATCTTTAATATATATATTTTCGATTATCAATTATTGTATTATTGAATTATCAAAATCAAAGTGAAAATTACAAAAGTATATTACTTAAAACTTTTATTAACAAAATATCAATATACTTATAATTAATTACAAACTTATTTTTTAAATTACATACATAATAAAACATTTAATTTTTCTATCTAAATTAATTTTTTTCCCGATTTTTCTCTCTCATACTCTTAGTATTACGTTCCCTTTTATGTTGAGTATAATTAGGGTATTAAATTTTATCAAATATTATCTCTCCTCATATAGACTCATATACACAGGTTTCATTAATTTTGTTATTTCCTATTTTTTCATTTAGTGGACATTTATTGGGATCATATTTATTTTCTTCTTTTTTTGATAAAACTTTTTATGTTACCAATAAAGTTGGTGTAGTTATCAATACGTGAGTTATAGTTCCCAGAAATCTTAGACATCTTTTTTTTCAGCAGTCAAACGTGTTAACCCTTCCATATTCTTCGTCCATATCTCTTAAACCTTTCATCTGTTTCACTTCATCGCTTGACCATACAATTAACCAAAGTTTCATCATTATTTGATGGAAAAGACTCCGCATAAAATTCTTAGGCTTAACAAATCTGTGATAGTCGTTGATAGCCCACCGATCATATGTTAAAGACCATCTTTTGAGTTGAATGCATTCACGCAATCGCCTAGCAATGTAGGTATTAGCGATGACAACAATATCTCTAATAGAATTAATGAGTGTATTATTATCAATTCATCCTCATCCTAAACAATTCAACAAAAAATATGATTTTGTTGTTGATACAAAGTTGAAGGGTAAAGGAAAATTGGTAGAAGATAATTTTCCTCATGACATTGATTTTGAGGATGAAATCCCCCTTTCTAAAAGATTAAGAGTAAATAATGATCAGTGTTTAAAGGTATTTATTTATATTTGATTATGATTCCATTTTTTTTGTGACATGCAAGTTGTGAATTTTGTTCTTATTAGAAAGATATTTGTAACATTCAATAATTTTTTTTCTCCCGTAGAAAGTTGGTAGTGGTTCGGGGAGCAAAGGTACGAATGGTTTAAATCCAGAAGGGGCTAGTTCGATTAATAAGAAAAGGAAAAAGTCGATACAACCACCAGAGGTAAGTTTTTAATTTCGTTTATTATTATTATTTTGATTATTTTATTGTTAGATGCAAATGTTTTCTTAGTTTATATTATAATTTTTTGCATTTTCTGACTATTATACTTTAATAATTTTTAATATATTATTTTTAGATCAAGAAGAAACAATCGCGTTGTTGTTTCTATGTCAATCTCAACGTTTTTATTGATATAACAAATCTGCTTGAAAAAAATTAACAGTGTTCATTTATTTAAAGAATCACCTTTTGGTTATCTTTTAGACTTACCCCAATTGAAAATTCAACCTCAGATCATTAGAAGCCTGGTACATCATTTATCTAACAATAGGGATGACATGTTTGTTTTTAACATATATAGCAAAGAACTGTGTTTTGGGTTTAGAGAATTTAAGGTAATTACTGGTTTTAAGTGTGGTGGGTGTATGAGTTTTGACCTTGATACGAACAATACATCAAAGCTCCTTTCTCGTTACTTTCCAAATGCTATTGATAAGGTTTTGAAAGCTGATTTCATAAGCGTATTTAACGAAGATAGGTTGATTGTGGAAGAAGACATTTTTAATATGTCGATGAGTTATTTCATTAGTACATTCATATTGTCATCTCCACCAAAAAATTCACATATCCCAAAAGATCATTTTTTATGTGTTGAGTATGAACAGTACATTACGTACCCTTGGAGAAATCTGTCTTTTTTTAACCTTCGACATTCCATATCGAATCAAATGGTAACATATCCAGATTATGTGAAGTTTGAAGGGTTTCCGCTTGCGTTGCAAATTTGGTTTTACTAATGTTGCAACAAAGTTGATGTTTCAATTGCAATTCGTACATCCAATCGAACTCCTCGAATATTCAATTGGGCTATTTTAAAAAACAAGATCTATTTTGACCATCTCAAGAAAGGAATGTTCAGAAAATATGACAATCAGGTAATAGAAATTTTATAGTTACAATTAATTAATTTTCTTTTATATGAGTAGCATATAGTCATGATTTATTATTCTGGTGCTAGTATATGTTTGAAGATCTTGTGTTCATGGATGATGAGCTTGCTATTGTTGAGGCGGAAAACCTCATTGTTTTGACTGATTTAGCATTCAACAAGAAGAGTGAACGTGATAGATCTTTAAGGCAAAATGAGAATTTACAGACTCACAGTGTTGTACGACAGAATGACAAAGATTTGCCTCACAATTCTTCACACCGTGTTGGAAGTGATCCGAGTTTGACATTTAATAAGGATTTGCAGAAGATTGCTCAAGAAGTTGTTAAGATTTGGTTATAAATATTATTTACTTACTGTCATAAATTTGGTTGAAGAAACATTAATATCGTATTAATTTTTGTTAGGTTCGTAATGAGTTGGAAAAGTTTGAAAAAAATGTAGATGCTAAGTTTGTTGAAATGAAGGCGTTTATGGATTCAACATTCAAACATATCATTGAAGAGTTAAAATCTCTTCAAAATGACGTTTCAACCAATAAAGATGTAGATGTAATTTTTAGATAATCATTTCTTTTACGAATTACTGAATGCATCAACATGTAGTATAACTTATATTTCAATTTTCAGAGTTATAAGATGAAAAGAATATCATGTAAAAAATCTAAGGATCCGTGTGTTAATGAAACATACGATGGTGAGAATAGAACTGTTCAGAAAGAGAGGCTTAATAGGAAAGTTGTAGGTGATGTCAATGTAAGTACTCTATTGCCTTATTTACTTTTTTGGTTAATATTTTAGTAGGTTATCATATGTAGGTTTATTGGTATATAAATAGTTTTAAAACTCCACTTTTTGTTGGTATCAGATTATTGGTAATTTATGTTACACAATTTATTTATTTATTGACTAGTCACATGTTTTGATAGAATGTTGATTATACATTATGACAATTTTAATTTTTTTAATAGTACTGTTTGCATCATATTCTGTTATTTTGGTATATTGATTAATTAGTGATCTTGTTTATAGGTATATATACAAAAAATGGGTTGTATAATGGTAGAACCTACTTGTAAGTTGGTATACATAATTGAATTTTATCTTGTAATTAAGTATTAATTTTGGTTTTTCTTATTGTTAAAACATATAATGATTTTATGTTAACTGTTAAGATATATATATATATATATATATATATATATATATATATATATATATATATATATATATATATATATATATATATATATATATATGATAAAAGTTGGTATACATAATGAATTCTATCTGATCATTAGTATAATAATTGGTTTCTTTTAGTGTTGAAAATTATAATGCTTTTCTGTTTGTTAACTGTAAGTTATATAATATAGCGTGTTAATTTTTAAATATGTTTTAAACATTTTTGTTGGTAACATATTAGTCATCATTCATATTTATGGCTTATTTTAATAAATGATTGATTTTTACTTTTCTTTGATTATTGAGAATAATAAGATTTTATTTGAGGATCAAAGAAAATAAAGGGTTGATGTTCAAGTTGAACATATGCAAGATTGTGGTGATAATGGAGGTAAATTTCTTTTGCTTAGTGCAAATAATATTTTTTATTTAAAAAAATCATGAAATAGAGCTATAAATGATGTTTTGTACCTTTTTTTTAGGTGATGCTTTTGTGGATTTTGAAGAAAAATAGAAATTCCTATCCTGAATGACTTTGTTATGCCAACTATGCCTGAATCACAGTTGGTTGCTCTTGAAACTGGACAAACATATGTGTCATCTTTGGTTGATGTTATCTGAAAACAAATTTGTCACATCTTTGGTTGTTGTTGAAGATGAAAACATACAAGTAAAACCATTGGGTGTTATTGAAGTTGAACACACACATGACACCAGTTCAACATGTTCATACCAAGCTATCAGGAAAGTATGCCCAATCACCATACACTTATCTAAGTGAATCCGATGGTACATTGGGGAAGACATTGATCTACTGTTCATGGAAACACCCTTTTGTAAATTACAAAGGGTTTAATATGTACAATGATGTTATCCCACATTTTAAAAAATGAATTCAAAACAAACTATCCAAGTATGTATAGTAATTTAAATGTATTGTTCTACTTTTTTGTTACTCATTATCCATGTTATAATTGGATATTTTGTTTGCCAGGAAAACTAATTTCTTCATAGCTGTCAAAAATTCAATTGATCCTCCTTTTGATTTTGAAGTTGGTAGAGTAAATTTGATGGACTGGTTTTATCCTTTGGCTTATCCAGGACAACTTTGGGGAGATTTGATAAATTTCTTACTTTGTCACTTTATGGTAAACTAAATTTGGTATATGTTGTTGGTTATGCTTATTTGTTGTTTTGGTAAGTGAAACTAAAGTATATGCGATTTATGTATGGGGAAGAAAACTAAAGTATACAAACATAGATCCTTAAATTTATAGTCTTTTAGGTAATTGATCAAACATTTATATTTTGGTTAAATCAAGTTATATTTATATATATCTTGTTGGTTGCTAACTAATAACACATTACTTTATACAACATGTTGATGTGACAATGTACTATCTCCGTATGTTTTGCAAGTAACGTCCTGATAATAGTGCGAGAGTTGCTACAACTGATTCATTTTTCATCAAGTGGGTTGTACAAATTCATGATGCTTGGGAGACAAATGGTAAAGATAAAAGACTAATTAATATACATCATGATGCTACTCAATATATAAGAGGTGACAAGATTCTTGCTAATACTCCATGGGTGGATGTTGATCATGCATGCATTCCAATCAACAGTAGTGATGCATTTCACTGGTTTCTTGTTTTTTTTTCCATTAGAAGAAGGTGTCTTCACATATATGATTTATTAAATGGTTTTGGAGCAAAACATACCAAGGGAGTCATGAGTTTGGTACAAAACTATCAAAAATGATACTATTGTTCTTAGTTTCTACTTATGTACTGGTACATTATTCTAAAAAATCAGTTGGGGATCCTTTGGCTTACGTGAAACGTTAAAACATCCCTCTACAAGTTGATGATTCAATATAAGTATTTGCGTGTTTTTTTTGTAATTGTTTAGTACCATATAATGTTTTAATTCTGACATATAGTATTAATATTTGTAGTGATTGTGGTTTGTATACCTGTTCATTGACAGAATATATTTGTCGAGGAGATATTGACATATCAATGCCAATTTTTGATTCTGAAAATCTTCGTTTGAGATACGGCGCATTGCTGTGGGATTACGAAAAGAGAAAAATTGATACTAATACTGTTAGTGAAAATGAACATTCCAGGAAAGGTGGTAAGTTAATTCAGAGGGGGAAGAAGGACTAAAAATTTGCATTTTCATGAAGACAATTTCATGAATTTTCTTGTTTGATTTTAATATTTTGTTATACTTTTGGATAATACTCTAGTTGTATTTAGTTATTTTTTGGTGTTTTTGAATACCATTGTTGGATGTTGTGTTCATTTTGGAGTTTAACTATTTTTATTTGATTTATTATATTGGTTAATTTATTGTGATAACTTAATAGTGTGAGTTTGGTTTGTAATACAACAATGTGTGAGATTGGTATATAATTCCAATTGTGAGTTTCAATGTATGTTGTTGTTATATAATACCAACATTTTAGTCACTATATATAACCATTAATATAGCAGAATTTTGTGTATTACTCTAATAGTATATCAATATTTTGTACATGTGTGATAATTCTGGTTTCAAATCAAAATATTTTACATTAAGTAGTGATTTTCATATGCAATGTTTAAGTGGTTTTTATATTCAAAATAATGAATTATCAGCCGTTATATACTTCCACATTTTTATCAATATTTGTGCTTACTCCACCACAAGTATACTAGTTGTGTACTTGCTAGTTTTGATATACAACCATTATTATTAACGGGACATTTTTTAGTATTATATCACATTTTTTACGTTAACAATGTGTACTAATTTTGGCTTCAATTCAAATCAAACTCTTCACTTTAACTAGATGTTTTCGTATTCAATGTTTCAGGTTAGTATGTAATACCAATATATCAGCCACTATATACCCCCAATGTGAACATTATTTGTGCTTATTTCACCACAAGTACACCAAACATGTACGTTCTATCCATTATAACAAACATTATTGTTGGTTAACATTTTTTGGTATTACTTAAACATTATACCAAAATTTTTAACTGAACATTGTGTATTAATTTTGGTTTCAACTACTCTAAGTAGTTGTTTATTTTCAAGATTCAAGGTTGATATTTAATACCAGCCTTTCAGCCAAACACAAAAATACCAACGACATGTCAATTAAATCACCAATAATACGAATACACTAATCAAGAATAACCAAAGTTGGATAAAACTGCATTTATCATTCTTAAAAAATTCCAGAAGTTTTGCAAGAAGCAAGAAAACACCAACCAAAATAATTGAAAATGATACATCATTGTTAATTCTGATAAGCAAACTTGGGGCAAGTTTTTTTGTTATGCCTTGATGTACTACATTTACTACAAGTGACTTTACTCTTCTTGTATTTTCCTTTGTTGAATCCCTTCTTACGGTTGTTACTTGGTGGTCTGTCGGGTTGTTTTCTTGTAATTGGTGGTAGTAGTACCTCTTTCAAAATATGCGAAGTGCTTTAGCAAGGAAATGGTTCTATTGGAATTGCATAAGTATCTTGAAAATTCTTATTACTATAATAGACTGAACAATAATCTTCGCGATGTTTTTTGCTATATCTGATAGCTGCAACTGCATGATTACAAACAACCTTATCATGTTGAAATCATCCACAACTTCACATTCTAGTATTTAGACAGACTGTAAACCTTTTTGCACCATCTATACCTGTATGAAGATATTCGATTGATGCGCGTACATTCATTTGAAATAACCCAAATTAACAATATAAAAACCAACATACAGTACAACCTCAAAGACTTGTTAATACTTACAATCAAACAATGCGATATTTTATTGTTGTCCTCCAACATTTTAGGTTGTTGTAGTTTTTCTTCCTTCTTTATTTTGTTTCTCGTTCCAAGCTTCAATTGTTTTGTGCATAAATTCCAACAAAGACACCATTGACAACCTTTCCAACAAGAATTGTATTATTGATTGATTCTGCAATGTTATTCGTTAAAGTCCAATTCCTCTTTACTGGTGAATGGCAACGTGACCATTTTTCATAATTTGCTTTCTCTAGATATGCACGATATCTTGGATTAATCTAATCTATCCGTTTCATCAGATCATCAAACTCTTGCACAATGTATGCTTTTGCTACACTGAAGAATAATTCTCTCACTTCTTCTTTATTTTTGTGTGTTTTCCTTATCAAATTTGTCCACAGATGGTAAATACAAGCATAATATCAAAATTCGGGATAAACTGAGACAGTAACATTCCATATACTCTTATTTCTATTAGAAACCAAACATCATATCATCTCTATCACCAAATGCAGTTTTAACATTTTGAAAGAACCACAATCATGAATTGTCATTTTCTAAATTAAAAATGTCGTATGCAAGTGGAAAGATATGTCCTATAAGCAAACCAGATTATACAACATATGTTACAACTAAAATTGATACGTGTACAATGCACAAATATATATATAAATATGCATGATACTGCTTAACTCAATATATACCAAAAATAGGATCAATATATACACCATCATCGTATATAAAAAAACCTACTGCGGAATGATACCAACAAAAAGAATTACACCAATCTTGCAGTCCACCAGTTTCGCTAATTAAAAACGATAAATTTCACCTAACCAAGAGTGATACATGTACAATGTACAATATATATAAGTCTGCATTGTTTATTTTAACAAAATAATCCACATACCTCCTGAATCCAATGTGCTAGCTATCAACACTGTTTCTTCATAAGTTGATTTCAAATGTTTGCCATCAATTACAACTATTGGTCGACAATAGTTTCATCCTCTAATACTCACATCAAGTGCTGTAAATGAATATAAAAAGCAATTTTCATCCATTTTTTTATAATTCACAATTGTCTCTGGATATGTTGTTTCCAATATATATAAATACATCGGTATATGGAAATATGATTCTGCAGTGTCACCTCTCAATGTCTTGACAACCTTTGCTTTCCCTCTCCATGCTTGTATGTATGTTAATAAAATTTCATGTATTCTTAGCATGTCTGCCCGTATGTTAGTTGGTGTGTAAATTGTTTTTGTTAACAAAACTACTTTAATTGAAGAACAAGAGGCAAGAGTTATATTACAATACAATATAATTAGTCTAAATGCAAAAAGAATAGGAAGGCTATATATAAGCATCCATTAACTAAATCTAACCTAAAAGGAAATATAAAGCTAACATAGAAAATAGGCCCAATAACAAAAGCCCAAATATATGGGCTAACATTCCCCCTCAAACTCACAATGCAACAACAATAAACATTGAGAGTTTGTCACACAAAAATCGAAACCGAGACGCCGATTGCGCCTTCGTAAAAAGATTAGCAATCTACAAGGACGACGGAACAAACGGAAGTGATATGGTCCCGAGCTGTAAATGATGACGGGTGAAGTCACAATCAAACTCAATGTGCTTCGTCCGCTCATGAAAAACAGAATTCTTTGCAATTTGTATCGCACTTTTGTTATCACAATACAGAGGAGTTGGCAAAGAAATGTGAACCCCCATATCTGCAAGAAGCCAACGTAACCAAACAATCACACATGTAGTCACAGCCATAGCACGATACTTAGCATCCGTGGAAGATCTAGAGACAACATCTTGTTTCTTGCTCTTCCATGAGATTAAAGAGTCTCCAAGAAACACACAAAAACCAGTAGTGGATTTACGATCATTGCATCACTATAGGCTTGCAACTCGAGAGATGACGTTGAGGGAAACAAGAGATTCTGAAAATGAGAGCTATGAAGATATCTCAGAATATGAAGTACAACTCCCCAGTGAACAGAAGTAGGAGCAATAACAAACTGGCTAACAATATGAACTGCATGAGCTATATCCGGGTGAGTAACAGTAAGATAAACCAAACTACCTACAACAATCCGATAAAGACTTGGATCTGATAACGGAACACCATCACTAGGAGAGTACCATGCATTGATTTCAAGGGGAGTATCTACAGTCCTGTTGTCAGAAAGGTGCACCCGTTTAAAAAAGTCTGATATATATTTAGTCTGAGAAAAAAGATACCCTTTCTTAGACTGAGCCACCTCAATACCCAAAAAATAACACAGCAAGCCCAAGTCCTTCATGGCAAACCGATGAGCCAAATCACGCTTCAATGGCTCAATACCACCATAATCATCACCAGTAATAACCATGTCATCTACATATAAGGACAAAAGAATTTTCCCTGCACTCGTACATCTAACAAACAATGTTGAATCATGATTACTCGGGGCAAATCCAAGAGAAGTAATCATAGTGGAGAATTTCTCAAACCAAGCACGAGGGGCTTGCTTGAGACCATATAAAGCTTTTTGAAGTCGACAAACTTCACCCGGCTGGTGGTCAATACCTGGGGGAGGAGTCATATAAACTTCCTCATGGAGATCACCATTCAGAAATGCATTCTTGACGTCCATTTGACATATCTTCCACTGTCGAACGGATGCAACAATAATTATAGTGCGAACAGTCGTCATCTTTGCCACCGGGGCAAAGTCTCCTCATAGTCCATACTATATTTTTGTGAGTACCCTTTTGCCACAAGTCTGGCCTTGAATCGCTCAACAGACCCATCAGACTTTGTTTTTATCTTATAAACCCATCGACATCCAATCGTATGTTTACCAGGTGGGAGAGTAACCAAATCCCATGTATGTGTCTGATAAAGAGCAGTGAGTTCCTCAGCCATAGCATTCTGCCAAAGAGGATCAGTCACAGCCTCTCGATACGACATTGGGGAACGGGGCAGCGCCTATCATATGATCACCAAAATAATCCCCAACTATCAAGAATGAAAAATAGGTCAATGATACCTATATTGACAAGATTAGAACTGGGGTAAAATATTTCAAAAATCACTTTAGAAATCAAAAGGGTGAAATCATAGTTTTAATTGAAAATCAAGTTCTACAAGCCAAGAGAAGTTCATGGTTGAAAAATCCATTAAAAACAAGCAAATAATAATCTCCAATTCAAGAAAAAACCAATTTTCCAACTTAGAAAAAAAAAAACCCTAAAACCCTTATTGAAATCAAGATTTAAAAGTATTTCAGATGATAAAAGTACAAGGAATTGCTAGGGAAAGATTACCCATAGGTGTTTTCACAAAAATGCTCCCAATAATAATCACTGCCCTATAGCTCCAAAAGATTGAAAATGGTAGAAATAAGAAAAACGGGAAGAATCTTGAATTTAGGTTCTGTTTAGGAAAAACTTTGGTCATCACGATCACGAGCCACTAACTCTCGTGTTCGTTAAGGACAAGAAGTTCACATCGTGATCATGACCTTTGTCCACGATTGCGAAGGCTAAGGAAAAAGGTTTATCACGATCGCGAGCCTATGGACCACAATCACGAAGGCAACTAAGAGACACAATATGATTGTGAGCCTATGGGCCACACTCGCAAAGGTCAAAATGACCTGCACCAAAAACTAATCATGAAAACTCTTAGGGGAAGGGAAAAATGGTTAAATTCACAATTAGAAGCAAATTGACAAAGAAATGGGACATTATAGTCTTCAAAGCAAAAAATAAATTCATGTGTGGTCAACTATATGTGTATGTAAATATGAGCAATAACGGTCAACTAAGGTTTTTAGATACACAAATACATGTATAATTAAGTATATGCTATAAAATTATATAGTATAGCCATGTTATATGTCATGCCCCAAGCCAACACCCTAGATGTAGCCAACACTCGAGGACCATTTTTGATCTCCAAGAAAACCCTTGGCCTAGCTAACCACTTAGCGGAAGACTCACTTGAGCAATAATAGGCTTGAAACAAAATTTGATCTCAAAATAAAACTCAACTTGAATATATGAAAGTACTCAAAGCAATAATTGCAATAGTTTGCAAAGCATCTTTAAAGGAAAGAAAGTACTGAGAGACTCCTCGACTCTTTCTATTTATGCGTCCTCTAATGTTTAAGATAGGCATCAATACAATACCCATGATGCCTCAAAACATCTAAACTAAAATTAAATGTGAAGTCCTCCGAAATGCAAGGAGGCTCAACAAAAGCTAGCTGGAGTATAGAGTGATTTCAATAAGGCACCCACTGATGATCTTGAGCACATGTATATGCATCATAAAAATATACAGGTCGAATGACATCAATACATTTGAATGTACCAATATCTAATATAGCTGAAGCGAAATAACTTAATGAAAGGACTACAATAGATAAAAAATATACTCTTGCTAAATGTAATGAAATAAAGGAGTTAAATCATTTAAAGCGTTACAAAATACGTACTCATCTATAAACTCAACATAATAAGTAATATATTAAAACATACTTTAACTCTATTGGGAGATTCTTTAACTAACAACCATCACTATGAGTTAAGTGATGATAAATGATGAGTCTGAGATTTAGACTCATTTAGGGCTTTATTTACAATGATTTAGTGTCCTCAAATGCATATTTTGTGCCAATAATTGATGTAAACCCTTGATTTCCAGGTATATGTATTGAGGAACTAAGCAAGGACACTAATTTTCAAAAAGGAACGAAGCGATCTGAAAGAGTGAAGAAAAGAAAGCTTGGTGATCACCTAGTCCACTTGGCGAGTCGCCGAATGGCTATTTGACCACCTAAAGTTCTAGTGTGCCAAGCCTTGAAGGAGAAAACCAAGTTGGCGAGAAAAAAGAGTAGTCGGCAGATTGCTGAGTGGTTCTGCAATATAGTGTTGGATCGCCCAAATTTACAGACCTTGAGGAAGCTGAAGGCCAAGGCAGAAGGGCGAGAATAAAGAGCAAAGGGCAGATCACCTAGTGGATCGGTGAGCCAGACTTACTGCACCGAATGACCCTTCGCAGCATATTTTTGGCGACTATAAATATGCTTTTGAACATTTCGTTTAGTATCAGATTATTATTAAATGTTCAGTTCTAAGATTTTGGTATTGAAGTACGAGTATTGAGACAAGTTTTTCTCTAGTTTCAAGAATTGATGTTTTTCACTTTCGAGAAATTGGAAGTGGGTCTTTGAGATTCTTCGAATTGGAACATTGTAAAAACGAAATCAATCTTACCCAGTTGATGAAAACTCAATTTGGTAATGATTTTTATGTTTTTATAATGTCTATTATGGGCTGATTTAGTTTATGGGTATTGCTAATTGTTAGTTTAAATGTTGTTTAGAAGTGAGCTTAATCAGTAATTGTGGTTTAATTTAAGAATTGTGGTTGCAAATGCAATTCTACCTTCATGTTTTTGGCTTGCTCGAGAGAGTGGTTTTAAAACCAAGCTTATTGATTGATGGTCAGTGAGTATTGGGTTGACATAGGTTTAGCTCGAGAGAGTGAATCCTAAACTAAGTCCCGCATATTCATCTCGAGAGAGTGAATAGACTAAGGTGTAGGCTGTTCTTATTTTGCTTGTTTGTTGATGTTCGAGAGAAATCAACTTGATTCGGGGTAAATTGTTCGAGAGAAAATTTATTCCCTCTATGGCTTAGTTTACTCACTAATAAACAACTATTTTCTAACAGTTTCAATTACTCACATCCCAAGAACTCGTCTCATTATTGCTATGTTGTTGTTATAGTTGATAACTAAAACCAAACCCCCTTTATTTTACATTTGTGTCACCCCCTAATTTGGATAATGTTTATTCCTATGACTGATTTGACCATATTCAAATTGATTCTCAAACACGTACCGCTCCCTGTGGGATTCGACCCAACTTACTTAGTTGGGTTTCATATTGACTAGCGATCGTTGACACTTAGAATTGGATGAAGTGTATTTGGATACGTTAAATCAAATCACAAACAATCAACAAAAACACTTTTTTATCTTTACTTTCATTATAGCTAAGCTAAGCGATAATCACTCTCAACACATGAATATCATAGAGCACAAATAGAATTCAAAAATTATTCTCAATATATAAATTTCTACAAGCACACGTAGAATTTTTATCATAGAGACGAAACATAGATAAAAGGGGCGAGAATCACCTTTTGTGGAGGGAGCGAACTGGGGTGTCTTTGAACCTCAAATCTATACCCTTTTCGCAAATGAAAACGAGCCTAACTCAAGTTAATTAAAATACAAAGTCTCTGTTGTGGTAAGTGCAACTATAGAAGAACACTGCTAAAAGAAATTCAAAGATGTTATCCAACTTTTGGGTGAACAAGGCGGCTAAAAAACTTGTCTGAAATGGATTCCAAATGCTTAAAGGAGTAGAAAATGAGGGTTCTTCATTTTATTTTTTTTTATTTGAAGTTCTTGATGAAAAATGGAAGTCAAAAGACCTGTTTGAAATAAAAATAATTTCTTTGAAAAGTTCAACTTTTCTGAGAAATAAATTACAAAACTATTTTGGTCTATCGTGTCACAGATGAGAGGAGATGATGAAAATGATAAATCATGCATTGAAATAACGTGGCAATATCTCACTATGGTAAAGGAGATGCTTTTGATTTTTCTCAAAGAAGAAAGAAAGGAGATGACGTAGCGACTGTAGCTATTAAAATTAGGTCTTAGAGAAATAGAGGTACATCAGGTTATTTAGAATTTATATGGGCTAATAGTTGGGGACTTCAGACTGATTTTGCTGATTTTGGCTCGTTTTGAATTTAAAAAAATGGGCTGCTGATGGATTAAGAAATTTAGTTGGATGCAAGATATAGGCTAGTCTGATTGATAGCATTTTTCTTCTTTAAAGTAAATCTTTTGAGCTTCTAACTTAATAATTAATACATTATATAATTATGTAGAAAATAAAATACTAATAATATCTTTTCGCTAATGGTTTAAAAAAAATATAGACATGAAATATTGACTTATAACTAATTTAATTAGTGAAAAAATTAATATTAGATGAAGACAATAGAATGTTTAAAAATTATAATTATTACTAATTTTTCAAAAAATGTGACGACCATAAGACTAATAATAATATTAATTATAATAGCAATAATAATAATAATAATAATAATAATAATAATAATAATAATAATAATAATAATAATAATAATAATAATATTAATAGTAATAAAATTATTATTATTATTATTATTAACAACAACAACAACAACAATGTTAACAAGCCATAAATATAATAGGAATCAAATGGTAAATATAATCATTAACTTAGAAGCTCAAACAAATTTAGTTTAAATAAGGATGGTCAAAATTTGGTGTTAACAAGGTGGATGAGGATCCACAAGAGTTTATGGAGGAAATTCAAAAGATTACGAGATTATGGGTATCATTCCAGAGTGTTGATTTTGTTGCTTATCGGATGAAGGGAATGGCTCATATTTTGTACAAGCAATGAATGGTTTAAAAGACAATTGATGCAGGACATTTTGATTGGGAAAAGTTCAAGATTGCCTTTCTAGATAGGATTTTCTCATTTGAGATGAGACATGTTAGGGACCAATAGTTCATAAATTTGTGATAGGGTAACATGACAATGAAGGAGTACTCCTTGAATTTCACTAAGTTTTCAATATATGCTCTGAATATGGTGGCTAATTCTAGGGCTCACATGAGTAAGTTAATCTCCAATGATTTTGAGACCATGGTGAAAAAGTGTAGGACGACGGTATTGATCAAGGACATGGACATCTCCAACTTGATGACTCATGCTCAACAAATTTTGGACAAAAAGCACAAGAAGATTTGGATAACAAGGGGGCTAAAATAGATAGTGTAAAGTACTCTCAACAAAAGTTAGGAGATGGTAGTTGATCTTAGTTCTATCAAAGGTATTTAGATCCAGCCCAATTTTCTACTAGTGCTTTTGTGCATAAGTTAATATTAGATAACGTGGATAGGGCACAACAGTAAAAGTGACAAGGTAGTGTTACTAGTGAAAACTCTTTTGCAATGTGTCAGAATTGTTGTAAGAACTATCCGAGAAAGAGCATGGCCGGTACTGGTGGAAGTTTTGGATGTGGTAAGACAGGTTATAGATTGAGGATTTCCCATCTGCAATACATAAGAGCATGGATATTTGTTAGCATACTCATCCTAACACTTCAATAGCTCCAGTAGGTCGCCTAACTCATTAGGGTACCTAAGCGAGTATAGGTGGCGGACAATGTCAGAACAAGTTCTATGCTCTTTAGACTCGACAAGATTATAAGGTTCCCACTATGTAATAACATGTATTTTACATGTATTTTAGTTAGATGTTATGCATTGTTAGATCTAGTATCACACTTTCTTTTGTGGCTCTTTATGTTGCAATGAAATTTGATGTCAGTCCCAAAATCTCATTAGAATTACTTCTATTGGTGAATCAATCTTAGCTTAATGGGTATGCATAAGTTGACTAGTCTCTATATTTGAGGAAATCATCTCAATTGATTTAGTAGAGTTGGACATGATTGATTTTGATATCATTCTTGAAATGTACTGGCTACACACTTGTTATGCCTTAATCAACTATAGAATAGGAGACATCAAATTTATGTTTCCTAAGAACCGGTCATTTAATGGAAGTGTAGTACCACAACACTTATAGGTCGGTTTATCTCGTGCCTTAAGGCCAGAAAGATAATTACTAAGGATTGTATCTAACATCTAGTTTGGGTTAAGGATCGTAGTTCTAAAACCTCAAGTTTTTAGTCTGTCCTTGCAAGGAATTATTTCCCAAAAGTATTTCCATAAGACCTTCACGAAGTTTCTCCTAGTAGGGAAATCGACATTGGAACAAGTGTTATTCTAGATACATAACTTATATTTATCCCTCCTTATAGAACTACTCGAGTTGAGCTTAAGGAGTTGAACGATTTGTTAAAAGACCTTGTAGATAAAGGTTTCGACAGACTAGACATCTCTCGATAGGGTTCTCTAGTTATCTTCATGCGTAAGAAAGATGGTTCTCTAAGGATGCTCATCGATTACTGTTAATTTAACAAGGTCACATTAACAAACAAATATCCCATCCCCTGATTGACATGTTCGACAATCTCCACGGTGGTAGTTTCTTCTAGAATATATGAAAGTTAAGAAGGGGTGAATTAAAATTATCGTTGTTGACTAAAGTTTTTCAATAGTCGAATATTATTGTAGATTAAGGTTTCAGAAAGTAAATATGCAATGGATAGAATATAAAAGAACACCATATGTTTTTATGCTTATCCAGATCGTCGATGTGGTTCCTCCTTGGGTTTCAAGGGTTTCCTTTATGGATTGAAGAAAATTTAGGTGATACAGAAATTTGAACTTAAACTCCTATCTGATGTGTGAATCAGATCTATTACATTGACACAACCTCTACCTGTAAATTCTACACTTAGACCTTTCTATTTCTTTTCTTTTCCAGTTGTCCAATCAAGAGAAAATACAAAGTTTTATGAAAGACAAAAAAGAAACTAGTAATGTTCAAGTAAAGTGCATACTTCACAACTAATGATAAAGGAGGTTTATATAGATTGGCTGATTACTCTTGTAAGGGAACCCTAGGGTTGTTTCTTTCAATCTAGATTGTTGAGTGATTCCTTAATTGAGGCTGATTTGCTTATTAATGTCCGTATTAGATATATGCATGAGAAAATATATTTTCTTCCTTTTGATATCTTCTCTTGATGATCTTCTTGCCACCTTGATTCTTTGCTAGTTGAGCTGATCTTTATGTTATTCTTCATTGCATCCTAATTTGTCTCAAAATTTTGCTTGATTGTATTATCCTAGTTAGATACTAAGATTGTGGCTATCTTGAATTTACTTTTTTCTCCTTGAATGACAAATTTCCTTCTTTGAAAAGCACGGGTACTATAATTCATTGATTTCCTTGTTTGTAATGGTTAAGTGTTGTAGGTTTGACTTCTTTCCTTTTTGATTCCTTGGGTATCATTGCCTACAATGGATCATATAATTTTTAAGTGTCGTTTATCAAAATAATTGGATCCTATGGGGCTAACAATAATGACAATTAATCTACAATTTAACAAAATGTGGAAAAGAGATAATGACACATCTCTCAAAAAAATTCACGTGTCTTTTTGCTAGAATTATTTGTAGCTCCCCTTGTCTTTAGGCTTTTCTTTCATAGATGTCGCTTATATTTTGTGTGCTCCCCTGTCTTTATCATTACCTGCCTAAGAATAATTGTGGGACATATTCTCCCCCTTTGTCATAGTAAAAAAGAAAGAGACAAGTTGCAAGTAAACTTAAAAGCAGAACAAACAAGAACATACAATAAACCATATCAACAGTTAAGAGGGTAAATAACCCTCAATATTACAACCCAAAAGATAGTTATAAAGATCAACTGACCCCTATTGAAAGATAGTTCGAGAGTAGCAAAACGGAACATCAGGAGGATCTAGGGATCACCAAGAAAGTACTTAAGAGTATTGAAAATATTTCTATAGAACAAGTTGTAGGAACGTTCCACATTCTTAGAGAAATTGCAGTGAGAAATTGGAGTAGGAACGTTCCACATTCCACATTCCACATTCTTAGGAACTGACTTCATCGTTGACTGTAGAGATAATTTTTTGCTTCAGACCAGTCACAGGAATATGCAGCTTACCCACATCCTTACTTCTGTCCTTATAAATGTGAATGAGTTTTTTCAACAACATCTTGAAGAGTCTCTAGTCAATGTTCCATAGCCAAAATGGGAGTTTTGAGTTCATTTGTATCCTTCAGCAAAAGTGCAACCGACTCTGTAGATATTTTTGTTGGTTTGATAGTTTCCGCTCTAGCTTTTACGGAGTCCTTCTTGACCCATTAGCTTCGTACCTGCACATACCTCATATTAGAGAAAGTATGACAATCATATGTCGTAGTAATTTCTAAAGGTTTTAATACGAAAAGATCGACTAGACAATCCACCAAATGTGGAAAAGTAAGCAGTCCATTTAATAAACTTGCAAAGGCATTAGATTTATCGGCAATTTCCAAAATGTACTCCTTGAAGAAAACAACCCAATTTATGCAGAACTTCTTTAGAAAATAGTAAAGTACAAAAACATCAGGAGTAGATATACTACTCAAAGAGCCATTCCGGGGAATAAGAGCGGTGGCAACAATATGCGCAAGAATGTGATTTTCAAAATGCATGGATACGGATCCCAAATAAGACAAATTAGCACCAGGATCAGCCACAACTGCCTTAGCACCTTCCATAGCAGGTTTAAAATCGTTAGGCCATACTTTTTTTTATATATCGAACCACACCAAAGAATATAGTACCAAAAACATCATAAAATAGATGTCCGTTAACAATAAGAGTATGGCTTCTCATCAGAATAGTTTCCAACTCAATTAGAATATAAGAAATGAACAACTTCTTCAAAAAATAAAGACCACAGATGCTAATCAACAAAGACAATTTCCGAGTTTAGATAAATGAACTTACCGGACAATGAGAATCCCTCAACTTACTGAGATTAATCACATGGCTAGGAACAATGAGACGAGATATTAAGTTATCATACATTTTCTTCCGTTCAAATTCCAAGAATCATTTCATGTCCTCAGATGATAGATATAGAGATGCACTTGGATGAGGTTTCTTCATTTCGTTCTTCTTCATAAACAAAGCTCTTCGTTTGGAGGAAGGAGAAGGGGAGACTAAAGAGTCATCATAGGAGTTGGAGAGAGAGAGAGAGAGAGAGAGAGAGAGAGAGAGAGAGAGAAAGAGAACGTCAACTTAAAAAGAGGTTGAAGCATTATTACAGAGCTTTTAATACAAGCCATGGATCGATTTCTAGGAATTTTTAATGAAAGAAAAGGGATGAGAAAGAGAAAATTAATAGAAGAAGAAGAAATAGGAAGATGGAACATTTTGATGGAACCTAGAAGTCACAAAGAAATGATTAAAAAGAAGGAAGAGGAGGAGGAGTACCAAGAATAGGAAAAGACGGAGAAGAGTAAAAATGAAAAACAAAGAATTCAAAGGGGCCAAAAATAAACCAACACAGAAAAGGAAAACATCACATTAAATTAAAAGAAGTAATACCAAGACAATTGCAAAGGAAACAAAATCTTTCTTCAATCAGGGGTTTTGCAAAACTATCAGCTAATAATCTTTAAAGAAAAAATCAAACAATTGTCTTATCTCTCTCAGTACTCATTTCACCCCTTCCCACTTCATCATCTTTTTTCCCACCTTCTACCATTTTCATCCCAAAAATAAAAACCACCATCTTCATCTTTCTTCATAGTTCACACTCAAAAATTCTTCAATCACAAAATTTGATAGATTATAATTAGTTCTTGCACATGCTTTAGGGTTCTATTTCTTTTGATTTGATAAAAAGAGATATTAAGAAAACTTCAAATTGAAAAGAATATGTTTAGATGTAAATTCAAGTAATAGATCTTAAAGAATTAAGTTTATAAAAATGTTGAATGGTTTCTTGCAAAAACTTTTTTCAATTTTTTATTTGATGATTTTACTGTGATAATGTGTATGTCAAAGAAGAAGAAGAGAAAAGGAGTAGGGGCGGGGGAGGGTGGGGGGTTGGATAGGGGCTGAGGTTGAAGAAGAAGAAGAGAAAAGGAGTAGGGGCGGGGGAGGATGGGGGGTGGGGATTGAGGTTGAAGAAGGGGTGGGGTTGAAGAAGAAGAGAGAAGGGGTGGGGGTGGGGGTGGGGCGAGGTGGGGTGCAGTGAAGAAGAAGGAGGTTTTCAGTATTTTTTTTTAAAAATTATTATTATTGTTTGTATAATTTTGATAATTTTAAAATAAAAAATTGTATATAAGCTCGATTAATAGTCAGAGGGCTTTAAAAAATAGAATTTCATTGAGTTTAAGGGTTCATTTGGCAAAATGATGAGTAGAAGGGTTCAACTAACAAACGAAGCCAAGTACAGGAGCCTCCCAGAGCATTCCACCTAAGTAAAATACAAAGTCTCTATTGTGGTAAGTGTCAATATAGAAGAATACTGCTAAAAGAAATTCAAAGATGTAATTAAGCTTTTGGTTGAAGAAGGCGGCTAAAAAACTTTTCCGAAATGGATTATAAATTCTTAAGGAGTAGAAAACGAGGGTTCTTCATTTTGAGTTTTTGGATTTGAAATTCTCAATGAAAAATGGAAGTCAAAAGAACTATTTGAAATAAAAATAAATTATTTAAAAAGTTGATCTTTTCTGAGAAATAAATTTCAAAACTATTTTGGTCTATCGTGTCACGGATAAAAGGAGATGATGAAAATGATAAATCTTGCATTGTAATAAAGTGACAATATCTCACTATGGTAAAGGAAAAACTTTCCATTTTTCTCAAAGGAAAAGAAAGGAGATAACATAGCGGCTGTAGCTATTAAAATTATCTCTTAGAGAAATAGGGATGTATCAGATTATTTAGAATTTATAAGGGCTAATGGTTGGGGACTTTGGGCTGATTTAGCTGATTTTGAATTAAAAAAAATGGGTTGCTGATGGATTATGAAATTTAATTGGATGCAAGTTATAGGCTAGTCTGGTTAATAGCCTTTTTCTTCTTTAAATTAAATATTTTAAACTTTTGACTTAATAATTAATAAATTATATAATTATGTAGAAAATAAAATGCTAATAATATCTTTTCGCTAATGGTTTAACAAAAATATAAATATGAAATATGGGCTTATAACTAATTTAACTAGTGAGAAACTTAATATTAGATGAAAACAATAGAAGTTTAAAAGTTAGTCTTATTACTAATTTTTCAAAATATGTGACGACCATAAGCCTAATGATAATAATGATATTAAATTACCGCCAGGTCCTTGATCCTGTAAATCTGGTATCAGAGCCAAGAACTTTTCATGTTATATATGGGATAGAGGTTAACTATTTGACATAGATATTATCTTTTCACCCATGGATCTGGGAGAAACGAGTACTAAAAGTACTAGACTGAAAGAGGTAGATATACCTCATAAACTTGACTTGTTAAACAGATGGACGATTACTAAAGAACCTATAAAAACTATCTAAGATTTTGGATGGTTTGATAAACTATCTTCTAAACAATTGATTAAAAAACTAAGCAGTCTCTTGCTTCGAATTCTTTTGAACAGACTATTAGTTTTCTAACCGAACATGATGTGATTTTATATAATAATCATTATAATTATTTGCATATTTGTATGATGCAAATTTCCTTTAAACTTTTGACTCTTAAAGAGTTACCTGAGACTTTTTTATGCGCTCTTCGTATGCTAGAAATTTGAATTTCTGACAGTCTCTTATGGGTTCGATAGAATCTACGGTAGCCTATGGTCTAGTTTATTTTAATACTCAGCCTAATTTGCAGTTATCTTTCACTAATGTGAATATTCTCAATGCTTTAACATTAAATGTTAAAACTCATGGCTATAATTATGCGCTGGGTTCATAACTTATATGTTTATCTTACCTAATCTATTTTCAGTTATTATCTACTCTTAATCCTAGATGTAGATTATATGATAATTCTAATCAAACTATTTTGGTGGAAACCAATTTTGCAAGGTCCAAGGTTACTACTAGAAGACCTATTTAGTGGGAAGAAATAGATTTCCCTACTTCATGGACACTAAATTCGGTTATATCCCTAAATCACTTAACCGATGTTGTTACTAATTCTGATATTTCTCATATCTCCCAAAATCCCGATGGAAGAATTTGTTTACAATTCGCGGATCATAGTTATGCGCTTCATAGGAAATCTTTTAATAATAACAGGTTAATGTCTTCTGTGAATCATAGTATGAATAGACATTCTTTATCAAGTTGTAGACTTTTGCCTGCGATTCATCATATTTTCCCTATCGATTCAATTTATGGTCCAGCCTGAGATCGTGCGGCTTCGTTGCATACTATTGGTTGCGATGGAAACTCTGTGGTCGAAAAGGTAAAGATCGACCCACGAGCTAGTATAGTTCAGGTAAATGATGATGCTTCTGATAAGGATATTCCTTTAGCCTCCGAGATGAAGTTTGATTTAAACGATTCTTAATGTATTCACACCAGATTGATTTTAGCCCAAGTTCTCTGGCAGGAAAACATATTCAAAAATAATTTTTTGATGAAAAATGGAATCGGTTCGAAACTTGGTTCTTTGATGCTTATAGCAAAGAAGATCTTAATAGTATTTCTCAAGAGTTTTATGAAACTTGTTCTTTACATAATCAAATTATGTATTTTGTTCCTTGGTTTATAACCACATTATATATTAACATTATTGAAAGAACTTATAAAGATGGTAGTGTTTATCTTTTAAAAGTCGTCTACCCTCCTCAGTAATTGTTTGTTTTACCTAACAATACTGGCATTACTTTCTCAACTTTTCAAAAATTCATTGAGTAAGTTATTGCTTCGATCAGTATTACTGAAATTAATAAACTTATTACTCAAAATAATTATTTGAGTCTTTATGTTAAGGTATTGGGTGAACATATCATCTCTCTTGAAAAAAAAACTCGATGATTTAACTTCTTTGATAAAAGATATTAAAGTTGATATGGCTAAAACAAATTTTGCTATTACTACCGATATTGCTTCTACTTCTGAAAGAAAACCTATGAGAGTTTCTACTCATGTTCAAAGACCTTTAGAAATATCCGATTTTAAACCTAGCTCTTTGAAAAATTTGGAAGAACTTCTTGATAAGAAATTTTCCGATTTAGATATTAAAGAACTTGTTGATAAAAAGCTTTTCGGCTTAAAATTTGGGCCTATGGATTTATCACAATATTTTGCCGACAAATTGGAAAATACTAGTGATTTTAAAAATCAAGTCTCTTCAGAGTTTAATAAACTCAGGGGTTACCCCAAGAAAAAATAGTGGCTAAGCTACCAAGCCTAGTATGAATACGTATTATTATCCTTGTCCGGCTCCACAAGATGTGTTGATTGAAGAATGTCACTAGAATCAGACTAATACATCTTACAGCGGTTCTGAAATTTATGAATGGAATCTCGATGGGTTGACAGATAGGCAATTGACTATTTAGGTGCATCGTATGCTAATGTATGCAACTATCTGTAAGAGTGTTAAAAACAAAGGAAAAATAATTTGTAAAATGATTCTTGCAGGATTTACTAGTCAGCTTTGAGGGTGGTGGGATAATTATCTTAGCATTGAAGATAAAGCTTTAGTTGTTAATGCTATAGCCACCGATGAAGGAATTGATAACTTGGGTATGGCTTTGGTAAAAACTAGAGAAGATGTTGTTTATACCTTGATTCTTACTATTTTGGAGAATTTTAATAGTAGATTTACCAATCAACATGAGACAGTTAGAACTCTTCTCAATGGTCTTTGATGTCGGACCTTGGCACACTTTCGATGGTATAAAGATACTTATCTTAGTAGGGTTATGGAATTACCCAAAAATAAGCTTGAATATTGGGAAGCCAAGTTCATAGACGGACTTCCCCCTCTTTTTGCTGAAAGAGTTAGGAAAACTCTAAGAGGAAGTCAGGTTGAAATACCTTACGGCAGTTTAAGTTATGGAAAGATTATAGGAATTTGTACACAAGAAGGACTGAATTTGTGCAATGAACTAAAAATGGCAAGACAACTTAAGATGGATAAGCTAAGGGAACGATCTCAATTGGGAGATTTTTGTGAACAATTCGGTTTACCAATCTTGGAACACCTCATTCCCTTTCAGCCGCGTTATTAACATAAAAGGTTGTGCAAGACCAAGGAAACTTGAATGACTTTATCAAATCTTTTTGTAATCAATTAAAGTGGATTAGATATCCTATTCCTAATTAATGGGATCTCTTATCAAGATTATACGATGCCAATATATTTTCCAAGTTTGATTTAAAATCAGGATATTGGCAAATTCAAATTTTTAAAGAGCATTCTTATAGAACTGCTTTTAACGTTCCGTTTGGACAATATGAATAGAATATTATGCCATTTGATTTGAAAAATGCCCCTTTTGAATTTCAGAAAATCATGAATAATATTTTCAACCTATATATGGATTTTATCATTGTTTATATTAATGACATTCTAGTGTTTTCAAAAACTTTTGAAATACATGTTAAGCATCTTGATATCTTCAAAAAGGTGGTGATACAAAATGGTTTGGTTATCTCAAAACCTAAAATGAGTTTATTCCAAACTAATGTTCGACTTTTAGGGCATCAAATTTGTCAAGGAAAGATTACTCCTATTCAAAGAGCCATTGACTTTGCTGAAGAATTTTCTGATGTTATTATTGACAGAACTCAATTATAGAGATTTTTGGGGAGTTTAAATTACGTTTCCCCTTTCTACAAACATCTCTCTAGAGACTTGACCCCGTTATATGACAAGCCGAAAAAGGATCATAAGTCTCCTTGGACTGGAAGTCTTACAGATAGTTGTATACATTAGCATATGATGCACCAAAATAGTCAATTGCCTATCTGTCAACCCATCAAGATTCCAATCATAAATTTCGAAACCACTGTAAGATATATTAGTCTGATTCCAGTCACATTCCTCAATCAACACATCTTGTGGAGTCAGACGAGGATAATAATATGTATTCATACTAGGTTTGGTAGCATAACTACTATTTTTCATCGGATAACCCCTAAGTTTATTAAATTCTGAAGAGACTTAATTTTTAAAATCACTAATATTTTCCATTTTGTCGGCAAAATCTTGCGATAAATCCATAGGCCCAAATTTTAAGCCACAAAGCTTTTTATCAACAAGGTCTTTAATATCTAAATCGGAAAATTTCTTATCAAGAAGTTCTTCCAAATTTTTCAAAGAACTAGGTTTAAAATCAGATATTTCTAAAGGTCTTTGAACATGAGTAGAAACTACCGTAGGTTTTCTTTCAGAAGTAGAAGAAATATCGGTAGTAATAGCAAAATTTGTTTTAGCCATATCGGCTTTAATATCTTTAGTCAAAGCAGTTAAATCATCGAGTTTTTTGTCAAGAGAGATGATATGCTCACCTAATACTTTAACATAAAGACTCAAATAACTATTTTGAGTAATAATTTTATTAATTTCAATAATACTGATCGTAGCAATATCTTGCTCAATGAATTTTTGAAAAGCTTAGAAAGTAATACCAGTACTATTTGTTAAAACAAACGATGACTGAAGAGGGTAGATGTCTTTTAAAAGATTACTACTACCATGTTTATAATTTCTTTCAATACCGTTAATATATAGTGGTATATATGTGGTTATAAAACAGGGAACAAAATACAAATTTGATTATGTAAAGAACAAGTTTCATAAAACTCTTGAGAAATACTATTAAGATCTTCTTTGCTATAAGCATCAAAGAACCAAGTTTTGGACCGATTCCATTTTTCATCAAAAAATAATTTTTGAGTATGTTTTCTTGCCATAGAACCTTGGCTAAAATCAATCTGGTGTGAAAATATTAAGAATCATTTAAATCAAACTTCATCTCAGAGGCAGAAGGAATGCCCTTATCAGAAGGATCATCATTTACCTGAACTATATTGGTTCATGGGTCGATCTTTACCTTTTCAACCATAGAGTTTCCATCGTAACCAATAGTATGTAACGAAGCCGCACGAGCGCTGGACCATAAATTGGATCGATAGGGGAAATATGATGAATTGCAGGCAAAAGTCTACAACTTGATAAAGAATGTCTATTCATACTGTGATTCACAGAAGACATTAACCTGTTATTAGTAAAAGACTACCTATGAAGTGCATAACTATGATCCGTGACTTGTATACAAATTCTTCCATTGGGATTTATAACAACATCAGTTAACTGATTTGGAGATATAACTGAATTTAGAGTCCATGAAGTAGGGAAATCAATTTCTTTCCACTTAATAGGTCTTCTAGTAGTAACCTTGGACCATGCAAAATTGGTTTCCACCAAATAGTTTGATTAGAAATATCATATAATCTACATCTAGGATTAAGAGTATATAATAATTTAAAATAGATTCGGTAGGATAAACAAACAAGTTTCGAACCTGGCACACAAGGACGTGGTAGTAATCCGCCCAGTCATAGATCTAGTAAGACAAGCATACTTAAGCTAGCGGTAGTTCGCCTGTGAAAGAATCGAAATACACAAGAATTTCGGCATAGTTTTTTAGATGGCATGGTAAACCTTTTACCCGAGAAAGGGCCTGTCAGAATCTAATACATACAACTTATTGAGCCCATGTGTCTTGGCAGTTCTAACTGGGTATAAGATGCCCTACTTATCAAATTCATTTTTCGGGCTAAAAACCACTGCAGGCTAGATAGAGTCACTAAGACTAAGCCAATAGGAGTAATACTAGATACGACTGTACCTCGATCTCAGAACTAAGTTGAAAAGCCATTCTAAAATTCTTTTATATTTAAATAAAACTAAGATCCATTCATGGTCTATATAGGAGAAAAGTTATTTATCCGACATAGATAATCTTTAGCCGGACATAGTCCTGGCTAGGAGAGACGTACTAAAAAAAGAGACTAAAATTATTACCTTTTAAAGGATGTTGTCTCCAAGCTCAAGTAACTCTGAAGAACTGACTGATTTATTTATATGAATATCAGAACAGTGTTTAACAGAGAGTCTTTACAAAGGATTTACAAAACTTAAAGAATAGAGAGAGTGATTTCTAATTTTTTCTGATGCTCTTTCCTAAAACCAACTAAGACTTATATAGACAAAATTAAAAGATCGAAAGAATCTATGTACAGTGAAAAAGGGCCCACATCTGGGTCCTGAATAGTGTATCAACTGTTTAGTGGGGCTTCAATAGTAAATCTTCTGTTGAGTAGGCCTATCTTCACATGGCTATGTTTCCATATGTTGTCGTATTCTTGCTTTTATCTAAAGTCTTCATTTGTTGTAGAAAATCTTCCGCATCTTGTAATTCAGTGGCCGATAACATATGATCTGATTCGGCACATTGTGATTTTTCTACATCATTTCTAGTTTCACTTTGCATTGAAGTGTCTGATTTGTCTATCTAAGTTATGGTTTGAAGTAAATTCTTTCTTAATTCCTCAAGATAATCCTGAATCATTTGTTCTTTATCTCCTTCTTGAAAGGACATTCTTCTGGCAATATGACGAACTAAGTTATCCTCAATAATATTTTTTGGACGAATTGTTTTATAATCAACATTTTTCTATTTAATTGAGTCCATAAGTTGTTGACCAATTGATTGTTTGGTCTTGGGATCTTGTTTTAAGAGCTTATCCCAGAAATTATTATAATAAGTCCTGTAAAGACAAGGAATATTTTCCATGTTAAACCCTACTTTAGGTGTCCATTTATGTATCCAAGGTATTGAAAATTCTATGAAAAAATAGGTTTGATCTATCCTTTCTATCCAGCATACATGATCTTCACGATATAATCTATTTAAATCCGGTGATACTTTAGTCTATTCTTTGTATAAATTAAATAATGGTTCTGGTAAAATTTGAATGGTTGGACCGTGGTATGACCACCAATTAATAAACCACTTTGGTATTGGTTCAGCAAAAATCTTTGCGCACATCTTTACGAACCAAGTGTGTTTGTGTTTATCATTGTTGTAGTATAGCACTTTATCAAATGCTCAAATATAATCCCAATAAATAAAATTGATTCTGTTATTGTTAAGACTTATCTGTCTTTTTTTCATGGCTGACATGCCCCAGTCTTCAACAGATATAATCTATTTTATAATGATTTTGGACAAGTTATAACTTTTCTTATGTGGTTTATGACCCATGCTGGAAAAGTGATGAAATTCCGCACTTCCTATACTCATCAGAATTTCTTCATAGTAGGATTGAGTTTTACATGACTCTCCTAGATAATATAATCCATTTACAAGATACCGTTGAAATATCTTCAAAGGTTCATCCTTTCGTTGTAAATCAGAATTTTCTAAGAGAAATATTAGTTCCCTTTTCTGTAATTTTTCATAGGATTTGTTATCATCAGAATCCTCTCTTATAACTGAAACAAAAGTATCTTTTTTTTTTCTTACCTTCTAAATAGACATGCATATGAGCATATAATGGACTATCTTTTGGAATATCTTCCAAATTAATCAATTGTTGTGAACTTGATGAGGATTTTTCCTGAGAAGAAGTCTTTTTGTTAATCAAAGTTCTTTTTCCCGATTGTATAACTAGATATTCGATTTGGATTTGTATGGCGATCCTTGTGATGACGTGGTTATGGATCCGTATAAGGGATTACCATAATTTCCTCTCTTTGGGGCTGTTCTTCCCCTTCCTCTTCCTTTGACGTGAATCTAAGGAGGATCCATTCTGCAAACAAAACATTATTTCATTATCATTCAGAAGAATAATCTGTCAAATAATCATCTGAATATGAGAATAATCTTCACTTAGCATTTTATCAACAATCGTTGTAAAAATATGAGTTTTTATATCTAAAGGGGTAAGAACCCTTACTATTTCAACTAGAGTTTTATCATCAAGAAGAGTTTGGAAAAAGATAATTTATTGAATATATTCTCTGATAAAAAATCTGGCAAAAAATTATCAAATTATTTTTTGTACTAAATCTCGAAATCAAAGGTGGTCAATTGTGCTTGCCACCTGACAAATAGCAATTTAGAAGCATCATGCTTGAAATCTTTGTCAAACATAAATTTAACAGATTGAGAGTCAGTTTTTATCAAAAACTTTTGGTTGCACAAATCATCCTGAAATTTGAGAACGCATTTAACGATAGTTAACATTTCATGTGTTATTGTCGCATATTTCTTTTGGGCTTCATTCCATTTACCAGATGAAATCTGATCAGATATTCACTTTTATCATGAGGACTGATCTGTTTAAGAACCCCACCATATCCAATGTTAGATGCATCGGTCTTAATAACCTTTTGTCAGGCAGGGTTGACTAAGGCTAAACAAGGCAATGATTGTATACAACACTTGATTTCTTTCACCAAGTTGGTAAAACTTTCAGTCCAAGTAGACTTATAATCCTTTTTTAGACTGCCATATAACGGGGCCAAATCTCTAGAGAGATGTTTGTAGAAAGGGGAAATGTAATTTAAACTCCCCAAAAATCTCTGTATTTGAGTTCTGTAAATAATAACATCAGGAAATTTGTTAGCAAATTCAATGACTCTTTGAATAGGAGTAATCTTTCCTTGACAAATTTGATGCCCTAAAAATCGAACATCAGTTTGGAATAAACTCATTTTAGGTTTTGAGATAAACAAACCATTTTGTATCACCACCTTTTTGAAGATATCAAGATGCTTAATATGTATTTCAAGAGTTTTTGAAAGCACTAGAATGTCATCAATATAAACAATGATAAAATCCATATATGGATTCAAAATATCATTCATGGTTTAATGTAAGTCTGGTATCAGAGCCAAGAACTTTTCATGTTATATTTGAGAATGAGGTGAACTATTCGACATAGATATTATATTTTCACCCATGGATCTGGGAGAAACGAGTACTAAAAGTACTAGACTGGAAAAGGTAGATATACCTCAAGGTTTGTTAAACAGATGGACGATTCCTGAAGTCCATATAAAAACTATCTATGATTATGTTTGGTTTGGTAAACTATCTTTGAAACAATTGGTTAAAACAACTGAGTAGTTTCTTGCTTTAAATTCTTCTAAACAGACTATTCATTTGCTAAACGAACGTGATGTGATTTTATATAAAAATAAGTATAATTATTTGCATATTGGTGTGGTGCAAATTGGCTTTAAACCTTCGACTCTTAAAGGGTTACCTGAGACTTTTTTAGCTGCTCTTCGCGATGCTAGAAATTTGAATTTTCGACAGTCTCCTCTGGGTTCAATAGAATCTGCAGTAGCCTATGGTCCAATTCATTTTAATACTCAGCCTAATTTGCAGTTATCTCTCATCGATGCAAATATTCTCGATGCTTTAACATTAAATGTTAAAACTCATGGCTATAATTATGCGCCGGGTTTGGAAATTATTTGTTTATCTTATAGAATCTATTTTAAATTATTATCTACTCTTAATCCTAAATGTAGATTATAATATTTCTAATCAAACTATTTTGGTGGAAACCAATTTTGCAAGGTCCAAGGCTAATACTAGAAGATCTGTTAAGTGGGAAGAAATAGACTTTCCTACTTCATGGACTCTAAATTCGGTTATATCCCCAAATCAGTTAACCGATGTTGTTACTAATTATGATTTTTCTCATATCTTTCAAAATCGCGATGGAAGAATTTGTATACAATTCGCAAATCATAGTTATGTATCTCATAGGCAGTCTTTTACTAATAACAAGTTAATGTCTTCTGTGAATCACAGTATGAATAGACATTCTTCATCAAGTCATAGACTTTTGCCTATGATTCATCATATTTCACCTGTCGATCCAGTTTATGGTCCAGCCCAAGATCGTGCGGCTTCGTTATATACTATTGGTTTCGATGGAAACTCTGTGGTCGAATAGGTAAAGATCGACCACGAACTAGTAAAGTTCAAGTAAATGATGATGCTTCTGATAAGGATATTCCTTCAGCCTCCGAGATTGAGTTTGATTTAAACGATTCTTAATGTTATAACACTAGATTGATTTTAGGCCAGGTTCTCTGGCAGGAAACATATTCAAAAAGAATTTTTTGATGAAAAAGGGAATCGGTCCAAAACTTGGTTCTTTGATGCTTATAGTAAAGGAGATCTTAATAGTATTTCTCAAGATTTTTATGAAACTTATTCTTTACATAATCAAATTATGTATTTTGTTCCTTGGTTTATAACCACCTATATACCGTTATATATTAACGTTATTGAAAGAACTTATAAAGATGGTAGTGTTTATCTTTTAAAAGTCGTCTACCCTCCTCAGTCATCATTTGTTTTACCAAACAATACTAGTATTACTTTCTCAACTCTTCAAAAATACATTGAGGAAAATATTGCTTTGATCAGTATTATTGAAATTATTAAACTTATTACTCAAAATAATTATTTGAGTCTTTATATTAAAGTATTGGGTGAGCATACAGCTCTCTTGAGAAAAAACTCGATGATTTAATTGCTTTGATAAAGGATATTAAAGCCGATATGACTAAAACAAATTTTGCTATTACTACCGATATTGCTTCTATTTATGAAAGAAAACCTACGGTAGTTTCTACTCATGTTCAAAGAACTTTAGAAATATTCGAAACCTACGGTAGTTTCTACTCATGTTCAAAGACCTTTAGAATATCCAATTTTAAACCTAGTTCTTTGAAAAATTTGGAAGAACTTCTTGATAGGAAATTTTCCAATTTTGATATTAAAGAACTTGTTGATAAAAAGCTTTCTGGCTTAAAATTTGGGCCTATGGATTTATCGCAATATTTTGCTGACAAAATGGAAAATACTAGTGATTTTAAAATTCAAGTCTCTTCAGAGTTTAATAAACTTAGGGGTTATCCCAAGAAAAACAGTGGTTCTGCTACCAAGCCTAGTATGAATATGTATTATTATCCTCGTCCGACTCCAAAAGATGTGTTGATTGAGGAACGTGTCTGGAATCAGACTAATACGTCTTACAACGGTTCCAAAATTTATGAATGGAATCTTGATGGGTTGATAGATAGGCAATTGACTATTTAGGTGCATTGTATGCTAATGTATGCAACTATCTATAAGAGTGTTAAAAACACAAACAAAACAATCTGTAAAATGATTATTGCAGGTTTTACTGGTCAGCTTCGAGGGTGGTGGGATAATTATGTTAACACTGAAGAAAAAGCTTTAGTTGTTAATGCTATAGCCACCGATGAATGAATTGATAACCTGGGTATGGCTTTGGTAAAAAACAGAGAAGATGTTGTTTATACCTGGTTCTTACTATTTTGAAGCATATTAATGGTAGATTTACCAATCAACATGAGACAGTTAGAACTCTTCTCAATGGTCTTCAATGTCGGACCTTGGAAAACTTTCGATGCTATAAAGATACCTATCTTCGTAGGCTTATGGAATCACCCAAAAATAATCTTAAATATTGGAAAGCCAAGTTCATAGACAGACTTCCCCCTCTTTTTTCTAAAAGTGTTAGAAAAACTCTAAGAGGAAGTCAGGTTTTAAATACGTGACGGTAATTTAAGTTATTGAAAGATTATAGGAATTTGTATAAAAGAAGGATTGAATTTGTGCAATGAGCTAAAAATGGATAGACAACTTAAGATAGATAAGCTAAGGAAACGATCTCAATTGGGAGATTTTTGCGAACAATTCGATTTAGGAAGATAAATATTACAGGTCTTCAAAAGATGCAGATTTGCACATAATGAAAGGATCTAAGCGTAGGCATAGATTGAAAGAAGATCTGGAAGCTAGATAAAGCAATTGTAAATCTAAAAGTTTTACTAAAGATAGATCCAGAAGAGATCTTTCAAAGGTAAAGTGCTACAAGTTGTAAAGTGGAACATATTGCCCCAAATTGCAAAACTTTGGAGCTTGACAATGACATATATGAAAAAGTATATGATTTGTTATACACTTCAGGATCAGACAATGACTATGAATCAGATTCAGATTCTAACATTGAATTATTTGATTCTACTGATTATGATAATCATACTAATGTTTGTGACACTTGTCAGGGTCATGATTGCAATTGCGAAGATGACAAAAGTTATAAACTTCAATCATTATTTCAAGATTTTAATATGAATACTATCACGTCCGATAATGTGATTGAACTTTTGAAAGAAATTTCTGATACTAAGCTCTATGAAAAAATTATTGATTTAGCTACTTCAAATGAGGCTAGTTCTTCAAAATTTCTTGAAAAGAAAAAGAACGATGATTTTGAATATGCAACACCTTATTCTTTAAAAGAAGTAGATGATCATATTTTAAAGAAAAATACTTTTCCTGAAAAAGATTCTTCTTTCGATGATTTGAAAATAGAAGTTGAAAATTTGAAAAGAGAAATTAAATCTTTTAAGTAAAAACAACTTATTTGTGATCACCGTATTACTCAGATTGAGATTAATAATACTGAAGAACGGTTTTCAAAAACAAAAGAAAGTAAGTTGAAGGTGAACAAATTCAATATGTTAATCCTAATCCTAAACAAGATATGTTTTTGGAAATGATGCAGATTGTTACATCTCATAAATGGTATATTAAATGTACTATTTTAATTAATAATAGTTTTTCAATTACTAACATTGCAATGATTGATTGCAGTGCAGATGTTAGCTGTATTCAAGAAGGTTTAGTACTAACTAAATATTTTCAAAAAACTACACATTTGGTGAAATCTGCCTCTGGTCATGCTCTGGAAATAGAGTATAAGTTACCCAATGTGAAGATTTGCCAGAATAAAGTTTTCCATTCCTCACTTATTCTTTTTTGTTAAGAATTAGTTAAACCCTCCAATTATACTTGGAACTCCTTTTATAAATGTCATTTATCCTTTCACAGGAATCGATACGAAAGACTTCTAAGCAAATTACAAAGATAACGAGATAACTTATTCTTTTGTTACAATTTTGGTAACCAGATATATTAATGTCTTGATTAATATGAAACAGAGTCATATGGACTCTTTACAATTGGAGTTGTTCAGCAAGAATATTTTGGACTATATAAAATCTGCTGAGGTAAAGGAAAAAATCAAATTGATTTCTGAGCAAATCGCTGTGGATATTTGTGTAGATCATCTCGGTGCTTTTTGGAATTGCAAAAAACATATTGTGACTCTTCCTTGTGAAGAAGGATTTTTAGAGGATGATATCCTTATTAAATCTCGGCCCTGTCAGATGAATGTTGAGTTAGTAGAATTTTGCAAAACTGAGATTGATAATCTCTTACAAAAGGTTTGATAAAGCCATCCAAGTTTCCTTGGTCTTGCACAGCCTTTTATGTTAATAACGCGACTGAAAGGGAGTGAGGTAATCCAAGATTGGTTATTAACTACAAACCTTTGAATAAACACTTAAAGTGGATTAGGTATCATATTCCTAATATAAGGGATCTCTTATCAAGATTATACAATGCCAATATATTTTCCAAATTTGATTTAAAATCAGGTTATTGGCAAATTCAAATTTTTAAAGAGCATTCTCATAGAACTGCTTTTAACGTTCCGTTTGGACAATATGAATGGATTGTCATGCCTTTTGGTTTGAAAAATACCCCTTCTGAATTTCAGAAAATCATGAATGATATTTTCAACCCATATATGGATTTTATCATTGTTTTTATTGATGACATTCTAGTGTTTTCAAAAAAATTTTGAAATACATGTTAAACATCTTGATATCTTCAAAAAAGTGGTGATACAAAATGGTTTGGTTATCTCAAAACCTAAAATGAATTTATTCCAAACTGATGTTTGATTTTTAGGGCAATAAATTTGTCAAGGAAAGATTACTCCTATTCAAAGAGCCATTGACTTTGCTGACAAATTTTTTGATGTTATTATTGACATAACTCAATTACAGAGATTTTTGGGGAGTTTAAATTACATTTCCCCTTTCTACAAACATCTCTCTAGAGACTTGGTCCTGCTATATGACAAGCTAAAAAAGGATAATAAATCTGCTTGGACTGAAAGTCTTACCAACTTGGTGAAAGAAATCAAGCGGCATGTACAATAATTGCCTTGCTTAACCTTAGCCAACCCTACTTGGCAAAAGGTTACTGAGATCGATGTGTGTAACATTGGATATGGTGGGATTCTTAAACAGATCAATCCTCATGATAAAAGTGAATATCTTATTAGATTTCATTCCGGTAAATGGAATGAACCCCAGAAGAAATATCGACGGTAGCACATAAAATGTTAACTATCGTTAAATGTATTCTTAAATTTCAAGAAAATTTGTACAACTAGAAGTTTTTGATAAAAACTGATGCTCAATCTATCAAATTTATGTTTGACAAAGATTTCAAGCATGATGCTTCGAAATTGATATTCGCCAGGTGGCAAGCACAATTAGCCCCCTTTGATTTCGAGATTCAACATAAAAAGGGAGTTGATAATTCTTTGCCGGATTTTTTATCTAGGGAATATATTCAATAAATTATGTTTTTCAAAACTCTTCTTGATGATAAAACTCTAGTTGAAATAGTGAGGGTTCTCACACCTTTACCCAGAGATATAAAAACTCATATTATTACAAATATTGTTGATAAAATGCTAATTGAAGATTTTTCTCATATTTAGAAAGAATATTATTTAGATGATTATTTGACAGATTATTCTTTTGAATGATAACGAAAGAATGTTTTGTTTGCAGAATGGATCGTCCTTTGATTCACGTCAAAGGAAGAGGAAAGGGAAGAACAACCCGAAACAGAGGAAATTATGGTAATCCGTCATACGGATCCATAACCACATCATCACAAGGATCGTCATACTGATCCGAATCGAATATCCCAGTTATACAATCGAGAAAAAGAACTTTGATTAACAAAGAGACTTCTTCTCATGAGGAATCATCATCAAGTTCACAACAATTGATTAATTTGGAAGATATTCCAAAAGATAGTCCATTATATGTTCATATGCAGGCCTATTTAGAAGGTAAGAAGAAAAAATATACTTTTGTTTCAGTTATAAGAGAGGATTTTGATGATATCAAATCCTATGAAAAATTTCAGAAAAGGGAAATAATATTTCTCTTCGAAAATTCTAATTTACAATGAAAGGATGAACCTTGGAAGATATTTCAACGGTATTTTGTAAATGGATTATATTATCTAGGAGAGCCATATAATACTCGATCCTACTATGAAGAAATTTTAATGAGCACAGGAAGTGCGAAATTTCAGCACTTTTCTTACATGGGTCATAACCCGCATGAGAAAAGTTATATCTTTTCCAAAATCATTATAAAACAGATTAAATCTGTTGAAGACTGGGCATGTCAGCCATGAAAGAAAGACAGATAAGTCCCAATAATACCAGAATGAATTTTACTTACTGGGATTCTATCTGAGCATTTGAGAAAGTGCTATACTACAGCAACGATAAACATAAACACAATTGGTTCTTAAAGGTGTGCGCAAAGATTTTTACCGAACCAATACCAAATTGGTTTATTAATTGGTGGTCATACCACGGTCCAACTATTCAAGTTCTACCAGAATCATTCTTAAATTTATACAAAGAATGGACTAAAGTATCACTAGATCTAAAGAGATTATATCGTGAAGATCATCTATGCTGGATAGAAAGGATATATCAAATTTATTTTGTCATAGAATTTTCAATACCTTGGATACATAAATGGACACCTGAAGTAGGGTTTAATGAGGAAAATATTCCTTGTCTTTATGGGACTTATTATAATAATTTCTGGGATAAGCTTTTAAAACAAGATCCCAAGACCAAACAATTAATTGGTCAAGAACTTATGGACTCAATTAAAGAGAAATTGTTGATTATAAAAACAATTTGTCGATAAAATATTATTGAGGATAACTCTGTTCATCATATTGCCAGAAGAATGTCCTTTCAAGAAGAAGATAAAGAATAAATGATTCAGGATTATCTTGAGGAAGTAAGAAAGAATTTACTTCATACCATAACTTAGATAGAAAAATCAGACACTTCAATGCGAAGTGAAACTAGCAATGATGTAAAAGAATCTCAACGTACCGAATCAGATCATATGCTGTCGGCCACTGAATTACAAAATGCAGAAGATTTTCTACAACAAATGAAGTGCTTAGATAAAGGCAAGAATACGACAAAAGATGGAAACATAGCCATGTGAAGACATGCCTACTCAACAGAAGATTTACTATTGAAGCCCCACTAAACAGTTGATACACTATTAAGGGACCCAGATGTGGGACCTTTTTCACTGTACATAGATTCTTTCAGTCTTTTAATTTTCTCTATATAAGTCTTAGTTGGTTTTAGGAAAGAGCATCAGAAAAATTTAGAAATTGCTCTCTCTTTTCTTTAAGTTTTGTAAATCCTTTGTAAAGACACTCTTTTGATCACTGTTCCAATATTCATATAAATAAACCGGTTAGTTCTTCAGAGTTACTTGAACTTGGAGACAACGTCCTTTATAAGGTAATAATTTTAGTCTTCCTTTTTAGTACATCTCTCCTAGCCAGGACTATGTCCGAATAAAGATTATCTATGTCGGATAACAAATTTTCTCCTATATAGACCATGAACGGGTCTAAGCTTTATTTAAATATAAAAAAATTTTAGTATGGCTTGTCGACTTGGTTCCAAGATCGAGATACAGTCGAATCTAGTACTACTCTTATTGGCTTTGTCTTAGTGACTCCGTCTGGGCAGTCGTGGTTTTTAGCTCACAAAACAAGTTTGATAAGTAAGGTGTCTTATACCTGATTAGAACTGCCAAGACACATGGGCTCAATAAGTTGTATGTGTTAGATTCTGACATACCCTTTGCTCGGGTAAAAGGTTTACCATCCAGTCTGAAAAACTATGCCAAACTTCTTGTGTATTTCGATTCTTTCGCAGGCAGACTACTGCTAGCTTAAGGATGCTTGACTTCCTAGATCTATGAATGGGAAGATTACCGCTAGGCCCTTGATCCTGTAAATCTGGTATCAAAGACAAGAACTTTTCATGTTATATATGAGATAGGTGAACTATTCGACATAGATATTATCTTTTCACCTATGGATCTGGGAGAAACAAGTACTAAAAGTACTAGACTAGAAGAGGTAGATATACCTCATAATCTTGACTTTTTAAACAGATGGATGATTCCTAAAGTCCCTATAAAAACTATCTATGATTATGGTTGGTTTGATAAACTATCTTTGAAATAATTGATTAAAACAACTGAGTAGTCTCTTGCTTTAATTTCTTCTGAACAAACTATTCGTTTGCTAAATGAACGTGATGTGATTTTATATAAAAATCAGTATAATTATTTACATATTGGTATGTTGCAAATTGCCTGTAAACCTTCGACTCTTATAGCGTTACATGAGACTTTTTTAGCTGCTCTTCGCGATGCTAGAAATTTAAATTTTTGACAGTCTCTTATGGGTTCGATAGAATCTACGGTAGCTTATGGTCCAGTTTATTTTAATACTAAGCCTAATTTGCAGTAATCTCTCACTGATGCGAATATTCTCAATGCTTTAACATTAAATGTTAAAACTCATGGCAATAATTATGCACCAGGTTTGTAACTTATTTGTTTATCTTACCAAATCTATTTTAAATTATTATCTACTCTTAATCCTAGATGTAGATTATATGATATTTCTAATCAAACTATTTTGGTGGAAACCAATTTTACAAGGTCCAAGGTTACTACTAGAAGACCTATTAAGTGGGAAGAAATAGATTTCCCTACATCATGGACTCTAAATTCGGTTATATCCCCAAATCAGTTAACCGATGTTGTTACTAATTCTGATTTTTCTCATATCTCTCAAAATCCCGATGGAAGAATTTGTATACCATTTGCGGATCATATTTATGCGCCTCATAGGCAGTATTTTACTAATAACAAGTTACTATCTTCTGTGAATCACAGTATGAATAGACATTCTTTACCAAGTCGTAGACTTTTGCCTGCAGTTCATCATATTTCTCCTATCGATCCAATTTATGGTCTAGCCCGAGATCGTGCGGCTTCGTTACATACTATTGGTTTCGATGGAAACTTTGTGGTCGAAAAGGTAAAGATCGACCCACGAATTAATATAGTTCAGGTAAATGATGATGCTTCTGATAAGGATTTCCTTCAGCCTCCTAGATGGAGTTTGATTTAAACGGTTCTTAATGTTTTAACACCTGATTGATTTTAGGCCAGGTTCTCTGGAAAGAAAACATATTCAAAAAGAATTTTTTGATGAAAAATGGAATCGGTTCAAAACTTGGTTCTTTGATGCTTATAGCAAAGAAGATCTTAATAGTATTTCTCAAGAGTTTTATGAAACTTGTTCTTTACATAATCAAATTATGTATTTTGTTCCTTGGTTTATAACCACCTATCTACCGTTATATATTAACGTTATTGAAGGAACTTATAAAGATGGTAGTGGTAATCCTTTAAAAGCCATCTACCCTCCTCAGTCATAGTTTGTTTTACCAAACAATATTAGTATTACTTTCTCAGCTTTTCAAAAAATCATTCAGGAAGATATTTTTCGATCAACATTACTGAAATTAATAAACTTATTACTCAAAATAGATATTTGAGTCTTTATGTTAAAGTACTGGGTGAGCATATCATCTCTCTTGACAAAAACCTCGATGATTTAACTGCTTTGATAAAAGATATTAAAGCCGATATGGCTAAAATAAATTTTGCTATTACTACCGATATTGCTTCTATTTCTGAAAGAAAACCTACATTAGTTTCTACTCATGTTCAAAGACCTATAGAAACATCTGATTTTAAACCTAGTTCTTTGAAAAATTTGGAAGAACTTCTTGATAAGAAATTTTCCGATTTAGCTATTAAAGAACTTGTTGATAAAAAACTTTTTGGCTTAAAATTTGGGCCTATGGATTTATCGCAAGATTTTGCCAACAAAATGGAAAATACTAGTGATTTTAAAAATCAAGTCACTTCAGAGTTTAATAAACTCAGGGGTTATCCCAAGAAAAACATTGGTTATGCTACCAAACCTAGTATGAATATGTATTATTATCCTCGTCTGACTCCACAAGATTGTTGATTGAGGAACGTGACTAGAATGAGACTAAATCAGGTTTTCTTCCATTGTAATTTTTTCAAATTAATAAAGATGATAAGATTGTTCATTTTAATGCTTTTTCAAAATTATTTGAAGATAATACTTCTTTAGTTACTACTCAACATATTAATATTATGATAAAGCAGTATAATTATACAAATATTTATATGAGCATGTTAGGTGAACATATTGTTTCTCTTCATGACAAAGCTAATAAACTTTTCTCTCAAATAAGTCTTGATAAGAAAGGTAAGGGTAAGGTTGCTCAACCCAGCATTCAACCTCCACCAGCTATTGAAGATTTCAAGTTAAAATATATTTTTGATCTAGAAAATTTTCTAGAAAAGACTTTTAAAGGTAATAACCTTAAGCCTCTAAAGATTAATAATTTTTCAGGAGGAGAAAGTAGTGGTGGTAATAAAGAATTTTCTGATGAGATTAATAAGATATCATAAAAATATGCAAGAAAACCTGTTCAAAAGATGTACTACTATCCTAGACCGACTCCCCAAGATGTACTAATGGAAGAACATGAACATATTATAACTAATAGGTATAATGGGAAAGAAATTTATGAATAGAACATAGATGGGTATACAGATAGACATATTTATACAATTGTGCATAGAATGCTAATGTACGGTACGAACTGTAAGACGAATAATAATAGTGATAAAACTATTGCTGATATAATAACAACAGGATTCACAGGCCAACTAAAAGGTTGGTGGGATAGTTATCTCAGTCAAGATCAAAGAGATAAAATTCTCTTAGCAGTCAAGCAGAAAGACCAAAGAGTGACTCAAAATGCAGTTTATACTGTGGTTTTAAATATTGTAGAACATTTTTTAGAAAGATGGTCGGATAATAGTGAAACCATGAGGACTTTACTAGAATTTGAGATGTAAGACTCTTACATCTTTCCGGCTTTATAAGGATGTTTTTGTATGTAGGGTCATGGAATTACCAGAGTGTAATAGCACAAATTGGAAATCCAAATTTATTGATGAATTACCAGCCCTTTTTGCTGAAAGAGTTAGGAAAACTCTTAGAGGGGATGGACATTCCATTAATTATGAGGTATATGCGTATGGTAAATTGATAAGTGCTTATGTACAAGAAGGTTTGGCTTTATGTAATGAAATTAAGTTAAACCAACAGATTAAAAGGCACCGTCTTAATGAAAGACAACAATTAGGTTAATTCTATGAACAATTTGCCTTGGATATTCCTAAACCTGCTTCTAAAGATAGGAAGGAGAAGTAGAAAGAGAAGCATTCTTCCAAAAAACAAATTTTCCAAAAGAGATTATAAAGAATGGAAGAGAAAAAGAATTGAAAGAAAAGAAAGAAGACATAAGGAAGGAAGAAGTGATAAGAGATTTTATAAATCTAAACGGAGATATGATAGGTCGGATACCTGCCATAGATGTGGCAGATTTGGTCATTATACAAAAGATTGTAGAGTCAAGGAAAAAATTAAAAGCCCTGACATAGATGATTATATCAAAGATTCTTTATATAAGATTATGCTCAACTCTGATTCAAGGAAATCAGATTTTGAGTATAGCAGCCAAGGAGAATCATCTATAAGTGAAGACTTAAAGGTTCTCCAACAAGAAGATTATATGTCTTCAGAAGATGAATGTTTACCTTGTCAACAAGGTTTAGAATGTGATAAGGTGATGAAGATGATCTTTATAAGATCTATTCTCAACATAAATGTCATTGATAATGACAAAATTATAGAGCTCTTACAGACAGTAAAAGATCCAGACATATGAGCTCAAATCATTGATAAGATTGGTAATACAACATCTACCTCTAAGGATCATATCCAAGAGGATATACCTACTAAAGAAGGTTCATATACCATGGCAGAAGTAAAGAAACTTCTGTTAGAAAGGAGGAAATTCATAAGTTCTCCTACTATTATTAATGATTTGAAAGAACAGATTAATAATCTCAAAGATGATATTAGACAACTAAAAGAAAAGAATGTTGTCATAGAAGTCCGACTTGATAGTTTGGAAACTCAGAAAGCTTTGAGTAATAACTCATCAGCCTCTTCTTCATATGAGGGAGAAAGTAATAACCTTGATTTTCTTACAAATCTGAATTTTGGTAATACCAAAGGAGACTTTTTGCAAAATTTGAAAGCATTTACTTCTCAAAAGTTTTATACAAAAATCACTCTTCTTATATATTATAATTATAAAAAGGAATTTATTGCTTTAATTGGTAGTGCTGCTGATTTAAATTGTATACAAGAAGGACTTATTCCTTCAAGATATTTTCATAAAACTACTCATAGCTTGAGATCAGCAAACTATAGTAAAATGAATATTGAATTTAAACTGCCTAAAGCTTTTATTTTTAATGGAATGAATTGTGTTCCTCAAAGCTTTGTTTTAGTAAAAGAAATTACTAACCAAATTATTTTAGGAGTACCCTTTATAAATGATATTTTCCCACTTACTTATTGGGATAATGAAAAAATTATAGGTACTTGAAATAATAAGCCTTCTATATTAGGGTTTATTACCAATCCTTTTACAAGAATGATAAATGAGTTAACTTCAAAAATGATTTTGAAAAACAATCAGATGAGTTTTCTTAAAGGAGAAATTAATAGTATAGAAATTGATAATCTTTTGCAGAATCCTAAATTATAGGACAAAATTACTTTTTTAAAGAACAGTTCACTCTTGTGATTTGTGGAGATCATCCAAATGCCTTTTGGAATAGGAAGAAACATGTTGTTAGTCTTCCATATGAAGATGATTTTACCGAGGATAATATTCCTACGAAAGCAAGGCCATGCCAAATGAATTTTGAATATTTAGAATTGTGCAAAAAGGAGATTGAATCTTTGCTTCAGAAAGGCCTTATAAGGGATTCTAAACCTCCATAGTCTTGTACAACTTTCTATGGTAATAAACATTCTGAACAATAAAGTGGTGTCCCCAGGTTAGTTATAAATTATAAACCTCTTAATAAAGTTCTGGGATGGATCAGGTATCCCATCCCCAATAAAAAAGATTTATTAGATAGAGTTTATGATGCTATTATATTTTCTAAATTTGATTTGAAATCAGGTTATTGGCAAATTCAAATAAATGAAACAGATAGGTTTAAAACTGCTTTTAATGTCCCCATGGATCAATTTGAATGGAACGTTATGCCTTTTGGTCTAAAGAATGCTCCATTAGAATTTCAAAATATTATGAATGATATTTTTATACGTTATAGTAATTTTATAATAGTATACGTAGATGATATTCTGGTATTCTAAAAAAATATATAAACTCATTTTAAACATCTTGAGTTATTTAAGAAAATTATTATACAAAATGACTTGGTTATATTTGCACCAAAAATGGCTTAATTTCAAACTAAAGTTAGATTTTTGGGTCATAATATTGAAAAAGGGAATATTAGTCCTATCAATAGGAGTATTGAATTTGCTTCTAAATTTTCTGATGAAATTACTAATAAGACTCAGTTGCAGAGATTCCTTAGAAGTCTTAACTATGTAGCACCTTTTATATAGAATTTAGCTTTGGATTCAACTATTTTATATGTAAGGCTCAAGCATAACCCAAAAGCATGGTCAGCTGCTCATACTAAAGTTGTTAAAAGGATTAAGATGAAGGTTAAAAACCTTCCATGCCTCACTTTGGCAAACCCAAATTGGGAAAAGACAGTTGAGACAGATGCTTCAGATCTAGGATTTGGTGGTCTTCTGACACGATATTGTCCTGATAATAAACGTCATTATGTTGTTTGATTTTATTCAGGGAAATGGAACCCAGCTCAGATGAATTATGCCACAATAGCTAAAAAGATCTAACTATTGTGAAAAATGTTTTAAAGTTTAAAGGCGATCTTTATAATCAAAAGTTTATTATAAAAACTGATTGCCAAGTAGCTAGATTTATGTTTAATAAAGATTGTAAACATGATGTTTCTAAAAAAATGTTTGCTAGATGGCAGGCTTAATTCGTTCCTTTTGATTTTGAAATTCATTATAAGAAAGGAGAAGATAATAGTCATCCTGATTTTCTAACAAGAGATTATCTAAATTAATATAATTTGTTATGGTTTCAGGAATGAGGCCATCATGGCCCCCTTCAAAGAGGGGAAGAGGAAGAGGATCAGGAGGACGAGGAGGTCATATCCTTTCTCAACTTGGAAATAAACAACTGGTCGCAACTTCTAGCTCGTCGACAAATATAGAAGGTTTTAATATAAACCATCCAATATATAAGGAATTTATGGATTTTATGAAATCCAAACAGACCCAGGATAATACTCCTCCTACCTATTCCACAATATTGGTGGATGAAGAGAATGCAGAGGTATTTGATATAAATGAGAAAAAATAGGTTATACTTCTTCTGCAAAATGATGATTTAAAATGGAAACATGATCCATGGCAGTTGGTGAATAGGTATTTAGATACAGTATGTTATACTAGTACTGCATATAAATACGGAATGCATTATGAGATGATACTCTCAGCCACAGGGTCTGGAGAATTTCAACATTTTTAACCTGCTAATACAAAGAAAGTTTAAATTTCTCGAATATTATTATCAAGAGAATTCTTTCTCCAAAAGAATGGGGAATGAGTCCTCTAAAGGAAAAGGATTATATCCATCCTGAACAAAAAATTGCAGTGAAATTTAATTATTGGGATTATGTTGACAGTTTTAATAAAGCTTTAATAAATGAGAATGCTAATAAAAAGCATTCACGATTTATAAAAATATGTTTAAATGATTTTACACAGACTATTCCTAATTAGTTTTGTAAATGGTGGATGTTATGTGGTCCTTCCATAAAAATTCTACCAGAATAATATAAGAAATTATACTTGGAATGGTTAGACATATCCCCCAAGCTCATAAGCATGGAAAAAGATAATATCTTTTTCGAAGGAATGTCGGTGATGTTCTTCTTTATAGAATTTTCTGTTCCATGGATTATGAAATGGAATGTTGAAGTTAATACTACTTTTGAAGGATTCCCTTGTTTACAAAGAACTTTTTATACAAAGTTCTGGAGTAAATTAATTAATAAAGATCTTGAAGGAAAGATGCATGGCCAAGAGATCTTAGATTTAATAAAACAAACTATTAATAAGTATCATGTTTAGAATATATCTGCCCCTCAATAGGAAATTACTAGTCCTTTTAAATAGATTATTAGAAAACTTCACAAGAGGAAAGGGATCATATCTAGGTCAGAATCCATAACATTATATATGGAGGAAGTCAAGAAAGATTTAATGAAAAATCTTGATGTTGAAATTGAAGATGACATATCAATGGCATCTGCAAGCCACACTAACCAAGATGATAAAATGTGCATAGCAGGAGAAGGCCAAAGTGATAGCACAGAAGAGATGATTGATATTGACGCTCTCTTAAAGAAATTTCAAGAACAAGTGGAGGAATCCTCCGACAAGACCACACGAAAAGGCAAGGAAAAGCATGAGGATAGACCCCACCACAATGATAAAGGGGTAAATGACAAATGGCTTTTATAAAGAAAGCATCTTTGAAAAAGATGATATAGCGGCCACCGAAAGCTATGTCCGCCACATGTAGTAGGTGTGAAGGCCACAATTGTTTGTCAGCCTTATTGTTTTGTAATTGGCCATTGTAAAGTGAGTGGGCCATATTTTTATTCGATATGTTTTCTTTTCCCTCTATATAAGAGGACCTATGTTTTATTTGGAAGGCAGGTTTTAGAACTACTTGCCTCTCTCTCTCTCTAAACTGTCTTGTAATATTTTCGAAGTTTAAATAAAAGTTTGCAATTTGGTGTGATTAAGGTGTTCCTTTTGAAGTTCCATTACATTATCTATTCTCCTTTATTTTATTTCTTCTTAAATATATCCTAAATGGTAGGCTAAATTGTTGGTGTTGAGCTATATCATAGTAGTTTATTATAATGAAATGGTAATGTGACTATAGAAGATGGTTTAAACAGTAAGAATTAAGGTTTAATTGGAGTAATTTAAGGATATTAATAAGAGTCTAAGAAATCCGTTGGATTAACCTGTGTTGAGGGCAGACTCGGATGTATCTGTTAGATTAACCTGTGTTAAGGGCGGACCTGGTAGAGACCGTTGGATTACCTTAATAGAGGACTCGGATACCATGAAGTCTTTATAATTATCTTGAAAATTACTTTAATTTGTAAAAGATCCTTATAGTAGACAGGGTGATTCGTTGATTATGGTATCAGAGCCATGGAATTATAGTAATTATAGGTGATATAGATCAGCACAATTTAATCATGAATATCATAAAGAAGAAGCCTACTGTTAAAAACAGTAGAAAAGAAGAAGGTGATACACCTAAGCATCTTGATTTACTTAATAAATGGACTATTCCTAAAATTTCCCCTAGAATTATATATCCAATGGGAACCTTTGAGAAATTTGGTCTCAAACAGGTGGTTAAAACCACTGAAGAGACCATTACTATTGATAGTGATCATCAGACCTTTAGAATTATATGTGAAACTGATGTTGCCCTTTATAGGGATGTTTATATATTTATGCATATTGGCTTAGTTCAGGTGGCATTTAAGCCCCTTACTTTACATGGTCTACCTGAAAATTTTATATTAGCTTTAAGAGATGGTAGAAACCAGAATTGGAAAGTCTCCTATAGGGACTATTCATACTAGTTTGGCTTATGGTCCAGTTTATTTCAATGCATATCCTAATTTGCAGATTTCCTTGCAGGATGAGAATTCATTAAGTTATCTTATGTTAAATGTTAAAGTTTATGGTTATGATTATATGTCGGGCACTGAAGTTGTTTGTATTTGTTATAGAATCTATTATAAATTGTTGAATACTTTAAATCCTATGTGTAAGGTTATCTATTTCAAAAATGAAACTAATTTAATAGAAACTAATTTTGAAAAATCTAAAGTAGTTACTTGGAGACCGATTAAGTGGGAAGAAATTGATTTCCCATAAGAATGGGTTATTGAGGGAGCTACTTTTCCTAAAAATAATATTAATGAAGAGATTTCAGAAATTGAACAGTTGAATGATTGAACTATTAAAATTAAATTTGTTGATCCTTTATATACTAGAAAAATTGATTATGATAATATGTCTTCGAAGATTACAAGATCTAATTCTTCATATATATCTCTTGTGGATTATAATGTGCAGGTACCATCTAGAGCTTCTACATCTCAAATTAGAGAAAGCTATAGATGTGATAATATAAATATTGATAAAGATAATATTCCTAGATCTGACTCAGATTTAGATATAATTGAATCTAAAATGAATTTCCTAGATGGGTTATCTACATAAATTGTTTTATGATGTCTAACAAACCCATTGATTTTAGTCCAGGATCACTAGCAAGAGCAAAGATTGCTAAAAAATTTCAAAAATCCAGATGGAAACCTTTTAGAAAATGGTTTTTTGAAAGCTTTAATAAAGCAGAGCAAACTAATTTTCAAGAAGAATTTTATAAAGACCTGATTGACTCGGGATGAAATGTTTTAATCGCTTTTGTCCCTTGGTTTATGAGTAAACGTGTTTATAATTATATTTCTATGTTGGAAAAAGATTTCACTTTGAGTAATGGAGATATTACTAAATCAGTTTTTCCTCCATTGCAGTCTTTTCAAATTAATAAAGATGATAAGATTGTACATTTTAATGCTTTTTCAAAATTATTTGAACATAATACTGCTTTAGATACTACTCAACATATTAATATTATGATAAAGCAACATAATTATACAAATATTTATATGAGCATGTTAGGTGAACATATTGTTTCTCTTCATGACAAAGCTGATAAACTTTTCTCTCAAATAAGTCTTGATAAGAAAGGTAAGGGTAAGGTTGCTCAACCCAACATTCAACCTCCACCATATATTGAAGATTTCAAGTTAAAAGATTTTTTTGATTTGGGAAAATTTTCTATAAAAGACATTTAAAGGTAATAACCTTAAGCCTCTAAAGATTAATAATCTTTCAGGAGGAGAAAGTAGTGGTGGTAATAAAGGATTTTCTAATGAGATTAATAAGATATCATAAAAATATGGAAAACAGATAGTTCAGAGGGGCCAAAAATAAACCAACACAGAAAAGGAAAACATCACATTAAATTAAAAGAAGTAGCGAGAAAATTACAATGGAAACAAAATCTTTCTTCAATCAGGGGTTTTGCAAAAATATCAGCTAATTAATTTATAAAATCCACTAATTCTAATAAAAATCACGATTTTCAACATGATCTCTAATAAAATGATATTTGACATCAATATGCTTTGCCCTAGAATGATGCACAATATACTTAGATAGGTTGATGACACTAGTATTATTACATTTCACTAGTATTAGCACAATATAAGCAGAAGAATGATCTCTAATTTAATTTATGTCATCCCTATTTCATCCAAGACCTTCTGGCGATAGCTATTCTCTTTCCTTTTTCACATCACCAGTTTCTCGAACCATACAAAAATAAGGGTAAAATCTCCATTGGTGATTTAAATTGTCTCTGGGATTTATTCCTCTAGGCCCTTGATCCTGATGCGAGCCCCATCTGAGATGATTTTTGAGCTCCATTTCTTCCTCTTCTTCATTTTACAGCCATTTTCCGCATCTTTCCCCTATCTCCTTCATGACTTTTTTTTTACCAAAGTTGCAGCACTAGCCCAAGTAAAGATTATTATTGGAATTCTTGATATGCTAAAGTTTCACAAACAAAAATTAACACAAATCAATTTATGAATCATATAGATATGATAATTCTCATGTCAAGTAATTCAAATAAATTACTCCCTCATTTTCAAACTTTTGTTGAATATTCCTTTTTGGTACTTTTAAAAAAGAATCCTTATTTCTTTTTTCTAAAAACACTTTTGTTCTAATATTCACATGTTATATTTAATGCCATAGGATTAAAGTTCATTTTGGTACCTTCTACATATCTTCTTTAGTTAAAGACCAAAAGATTCAAAAGCAATCTTTTCATTCTTAAACTTTGTGCCAAGTAAAAATCAAACAACAAAAATTAAAATGAAGGAAGTATTACCTTGCGTTTTGATATTACTCGTTCAAGTCCAAATATATGCCAAAGCATCATAATAGGTACTTCGAAAGGGTTGAAATTGATTGGTGGTATTTCTTGGCAAATTTTGAGTTGCTGCAAATAACTTCTAATTCCTTAAACTTAAGTGAACTTTCTTAATGTAACAATAGCCACCGGTTCCTCCTCATAAGTATAATTCTATTCAAGCTATAAAGTTGGTGCTTCAAGCATTTGAGAGGACTCTTATATACATTTACTTAGAATAAATACGGGACACACTAGATAAATAAATTACATCTTACAAGGAATTAAGTGCCAAACAATAGGCCACTCCTCTAACTTGATCAAGTATCTCATGTGGTCCTATAATCTCGGGCTAATTTTACAAATTTTCCTGATTCACATCATTCCTTTAATAGGAGAGACGTTGTTGAGTTTTCTTTTAGTTACTGCAGTCATATTTTAACATAATAAGTTACTCTAATTTTATGATGAGTTTAAATTTTAAATATTTGTTAGATTGTTTTAATTGTTTAGATTATTTAGCCTTTTTAGAATTTTTGTTTTACAAATTTTCTATAGATTATGCTACCAACTTCGCTATTTAAAGCCCTAATATGCTTAATAAAATATTGAAAGACATTTTCAATGTTTTTTTGCTGCCACATTTTTAAAAATCACCAATAGTTGTATCAAAAGGTTCATTGATTTTATGGAATATGTTAAATCTTCCAAACAACTATCGTACTACTTCTAACCCGCAAGGGATATTTTTCAATCCTTTTAATCTATTAGGGTTACCCATTGTAATGACCCGCAAGGTCATTTTGGAAATTTTCCCAAAATTATAATTTTATCCCTTTCCATAATTGCTTGAGTCAATTTTGATCAGTCAGTGAAATTGGATTGGAAAATTTGAATTATTTGATAACTATGGTTATTTATTTGACGGGTATATAATAAATAATTTATTTATTCAATTGGCGGTTAATGGGTCAATTCCATAATTTTTACTTCTTGACCCATGTTAAAATAAGTTAATTAGGTTTATCACTTTTAGTATATAACTATTTTAGAAAAGAAAAGAAAGGGAGAAAGAAACACTTACCTGTGCAAAGCGGCGGCCGATGTAGGAACCGACTACTGCACATCCAGGTAAAATTTCTAACGCCTTAAATTTTCTTAATACATATTATATTATAGTCAATTACGATGCCGAAAGTTATTGGAGGACTTTAGATTATTACTGTATAAACTAAGAAGTAATTGGATTCTTTAAATGTGTTGCTGCTGCTGTATCACTTCGATGGTTTTGGAAATTGGTGGGGACAAAGTTATATGTTCTCAATTATTATAATCATCTCACATTACAAATTAGTTAAAGGTTATGAGTTGTACCTTGTTTCATGCGATTTTCACCACTGGTTTCGTAATCAGTGGTTTCCACGTTTAGTAATTCTTATTTTATTATCAAAGTATAAATTATGTTTGTGATTTATTGAGATAAATAATTAAATATCAGGTGTATGGTATGATATGAATAACATTAGATTGATGATATTGGAGAATTTGGAACTTAACCCTAGACTTGAAATTTGGAGAAAAATTGAAAGAGTTGACATGTTAATTGACAATTGACTTCAAGATTTATATAGGAATTTGATTATAATTTCGGATGAGTTTTGGGTCTAAGATAGACATAAGATAATATGAGTGTTGTTAGTTCGAAAGTCTTATAGTAATTACTTATTTGAATAGATTGCATTTGTTTGGAGGCCGAATGAAAGGGAAAGACTCAGGTCCCAGAGTGATTGTTCGACTATTTGAGGCAAGTAGATTTCTAAACCCTTGTTAAGTGTATGGAATTCGTGTATTTCCTTGTAATATGTGTTTGGGGTAATGAGACTTGGTGATGGGTTAACTTGTCCACATTGATTAATTCTAATGATGAAAAAGGGTAATAAAAGGCAATGTGATTAATTGTTTGTGTGTTATGTGTTGAGAATTTTTTGTGACGGGCATTGGTATGAGTACCAGTGTTATAAAGGGGAAGTTTATTACTATAGAATGTGGATTGTAATTCGAGAATGCCAAAGTATATGGGCACAAGGTGATATATTATTGACTTAATTTATTATGTGTGATTGTGTTCTCTATTGAATCAGTATACTGGTGATAGCTGAGGTGATTACATATCATATTGATATTTGATTAAGATGCATCATCTCTTTTATTGAAATCATATTGTGCACATGCATTGACATGAGATTGAGTATAAGTTGGACATGTGGAAATCATCCGTGCTGGGGATGCTGAGATGTTAAAAATTATAATTGGGGCACGTCGAGATCGTTTGTGCGAAATTTATTTGATTTATGATAGTGCATTGAGATCGTCCGCCCAGACACGTGGAGATCGTCTATGTTGGTATATGGACCTCGCGAGTCCCCCATGGGTCATGAACTCTCGATATATTTCCGAGGAGTATCATGTCTATACAGTTGAGAGAGTACTTGATATTCTGAGGCATATCATTTCATGGTGTCATATTGCATTGCATCCCATGACATCCTTCATTCTTGATGATTATGTGTTTTATTGGTGCTTGAAAAGTACTTGATATTTGATTACCTCTATTGATGAACTTGATCTTATGTGTTGTTGATATCTGTGAGTGCTTTTTTTTTGTGGAAGTTGTGATTGATGAATATTGAGTTTGTTGTTGAGAATATGTAACTTGTTAAACTGATTGTTGTTGAGCTAGGTTCTATATAAACTGTGAACTATTAAGCTGTGCTGGTTTTATACAGGTTGTAGTTGTGGAGATTCGATTGGGGTGTAAGGAGTACCCATATTCTATCCCCTTAGCTTGTGTTTAGAGGTTTAGTTGCTGAGTACCTTGTGGTTTGGTACTCACCCCTTGCTTCTACATTTTTTTAGGTTACTAGCCGGACCTTTGTGATATTTTCTCTTATCCTGGTCTAAGGCTTCTTAAGGAGGTTTGTGAGGTATTCTCTTGTCATTTCAGCGAACCTTCTTACTCTTATTTATGATCTCGTTCTATTCTAGAAACAAGGTCATTTGAGACTTGTGTTTTCTTTGAATCAATTGTAATACTTTAGAGGTTTGTACACGTGACAACCAGATTTTGGGGGTATTTGAGTTGATTATGGAATTTCCGCATTTTATTGTAATGATTGAGTTTTAGTTTAACTTGTCTTGGTGGGATAAGATGAGTGCCATCACGTCCATTTTTAGATCGTGACAAAATAGTATCAGAGCCCCAGGTTCGTACGTCTCACGTGTACACAAGCTGAGTCTAAGTAGAGTCTCGAGGATCGGTATGGAGACGTTTGTACTTATCTTGGAGAGGCTATAGTGATTTTTAGGAAAAATCTTCACTTCTTGAATCTCTATCGTGCATCTTTTGTTTGTTATGGTTGGTATCGCTTCATTCAATTCTCTCTCACTTATGTGATGACTCGTGTGTAGTTCCTCATGTGAGTAATTGGTGTCGTGTATGGCTTGGATGTTAAATATGATACTAAGGTTGAATTGATACACTTATAGAAAAGATGTGTAGTCAAATTTAGAATGTTCAACAATTTGAAAGAGTTGTGTAAGGTTGGTACCCTAGTAAGGTGAATAGTACTTGTGTGGTATATATGATATTTAGGGTGATTTAACAATTGGAAGTGGAATGATTAAATGGATGGCTGGATAATGGACATGTAACTTTGAAAAATATAGGTAGTAAAGTTGTAATGAAATGAATGGGTTGCTTAGTGAAGGATGAGAATAGTGTTACACCAATTGAGTTTAGAATTTCTATTGCGATTTTATATATTAAGTGTATATCAAAGAGGGTCATAATGTGACTACTATATGGTACCAATACTTACTTGGTTAGATTTATGGAGTGTGTTACTTCTGCTATTGACTTGACCTACAAAAGAATACATATAGCTGGGAGTAGATTCAAAAAGGAGTTGGTAATATTTTACAGCGATTCGACGGACAAAAATGTGTGGGCTATTTGGGTTCAATCTTCTTAGTAGGTATGATGTGTTCTAGTGATGGATCTAACAAAGTTTCATGAGGTGGTACTAGTGGTATATGCAAACGGATACGTTGATTATTAAGCGTGAATACTAACTACTTAAAGAGTTATCAGTTGTGTCACATACTCGTATAATGAGATTCGATGTTGCAATCACATTTGAGAAACCAACTAGGTTGTTACTACAAATATTTGGGGTTACGATATGTATATAAGGAAGATTTTAGTGGTGGATCATTGATACAGTATTAATGCATTAAGTTGGTAAGTGTATCCCGAGGGTTCTAAATAAGGACCGATGATTTCATTTTAAGGTCCAAGAGAATGGATAGATACCAGAATGACAAGCTTATGGGTAAAGGAAATCCCAAAGAGTATACTTGTGTGAAGGTAATTGAAAATTTTAGTAAAAAGTACATATAAAAGTGGGTTAGTCCTTTGGATTCGATTGGTATAACTAGATTTCAAATGTCATACTGATGAAAAAGTTAAATTTGTGGTGATGGAAAGGGCTAGTTCGTGATAGATTGTGATTGGGATGAACTATACGAAAAAGATTGTTGCTTAAAGGGATTTTTGTATGGTAATGAAAACTTGCGAGTATATAATGTTATGGCTTGCTATTATTTGGTGAGTAGCGTGGTTGCAAGCAAAGTTGTAGGAGGTGTTGAAACACCGCTCGAATAGAATTTAAAGGAGCCAGAATCATAATGAAAAAAAATATAAACTAGTGAGATATAGTGTAGCATTCGAAGGAGGTGAGAGTAAGAATATTTTCTGTGATTGCAAGGGCTAAGGAGGTATCTTCAGAGGGGTTGAGAATTGGATTCAGAGATACATGATTTCACCCATTTAGCTCTACTTATGATAACAGTGTCACAGGTTCATCAGATTGGTTAAAAACTACTTGATAAAACTTGAGAAAGAAGTGTACAAACGTTCAGCTTGAGTGTGATGATAAGTTTTTTTTTTTTTTTTTGTGTGGTTTTGAGTTGATAATGAGTATGGTTGAAGTTTTAGCGAAGGATATGATATGATCAATGCAGAGACGATCAATTATAGGCTAAGATACGTGAATTCATAAAGATCTCTAATGTATGAGCTAATGTTGATAGATAATGGGATTGTGTTACACAGTTGGGATCAAAATTCAAGTTTTTCATGGTGATTTTAGGTTCGTGGTAGTATGTTTTGTCAAGGTATGAATTGGTAAGATAAGAAATGATCGATCACATTAAGTATTGAGCATTTGGAAGGACTTGTGCATAATTTGAATCGTAAATTGGGTTACTTTTAATTGTTAAAGGACCTAAGGGGGTTTCACATAATGTTATCATTTAGAGGATAAGGTAAAAATGTCATGGTTTGTTGGTCAAAAGGATAAGATTGGTAAGCAAGTTAGCAAAGGAAACAAGAATTTGATATATTAAAGAGTTCAAGACATTTGAAATTTATGTCATGGAAAGAATTTAAGAGAGGTGAAAGAATAAGACCTCTCATATAGACCCAAGGTTATAAGTTGAATGTTGTATGGATTTTCGCTTATGAGTTCAGATACAACAATGGATGAGGATTGGTTCGATATAGACTTACTAGGGTTTTATCATCAACTTTATAAGGATTGAGTTTTGGTTTGAGTTACAAACAATGATGTGTGGAAGATTCTATGTGGGTATGTCGAGTTAGATTGTTCAAAATATGATAGGTAACTTATGGATGTTAAATGGTGTGGACCTACGATTCTACATGGTTAATGAGAATTTTTGAGGGGATTGAAACTACTTTGTTGATGAGATGATATAGATTGTTATGATGTATTTCATAGGCATTTAATGGTGAGTAGATCTTATGTGCTTATAGTATATATAATTATTAGAGTGACTAAGGATTTCTTTGAGTTTTGTCATAAGGTATGTGAAGGTTTGGAATGATAATTGAAACATTGTATGTGAAAGACTGCGTGGAGTTGGCATTGTGTGTGATTCAATGGTGTTATCTCGATAAAAATGTTCTATAAATTTTAAAATTAGTGTTATCAGCCTTGGGTGGGACCCATACCTATCATAAAATGCTTATTTGTAAAGAGAGAGCGCTATAGTTTGAAAATTTTGGAGGCGATAATGTGTTGGTTAAGAAGACTTTGATACTAGTGACGGTTTGAGAGTAAGCTAAGTGGCTAACTAGTGTGGTTATGATGTTTGTTAGTATTAAGAGTGTTGGCTTTAGTGGAGTATTGTGAAAAGTATGTGAAGTTCAATGAATCGAGTATATTAATGATTGTAATAAGGACCAGAATGGTTGATTGTGGGTGACAAAAAATCAAGGAGATAGAGTCAGATGAATGAAAAATATTTGATATGAGTACTATGGAAGAAGTATCTAGTGTTAGTCAACTTTGGTTCTGTATATTCTTTTATGACCATCTACTTCGTTTTGGATATGGTTTGGAGTGTGATTCACTACCTATACCCACACATGTTTTCATATTTATGGGTGAATCCCTAGTGGTGGATTGGATGTACCGATCATATGATTGTCCTCTTGGTAGAGTGGCATCCTTGGTTAGACTTGTCCATTTCAGTTATGGAAGATTTGGTGTTGTTTGGGATAGTTGAAGTATACTAGTGATTTTACATGCACAACCTTGATTAAGAGAATTCATAGAAGTGCTACCATGGATACTTACTGTTGTCTGATAGTCTTAATTTCATCTCGTCATCAAGGTCACGTTCTGCATATGTGTGATTGAACGAAGGGAGCATTGGGTCTAGCTCTACTGTTCATAAAGGTTGTCTACAATAATAGCTATTGATGTAGCATTTTGATAATGTTGTTAGAGGTTATGTTAGTTTGAAGTGTATCGCTAGCTAAGTGGTTACTTGATCTTGTTCTTCTTTCTGTTAGATAAGTTTGATTCTCCCTTGATTAGTACTTGATGTCTAAAGATCAGTTTTTTATAACTTAAGTTCATGAAAAGATTGTGTTGTGAGAAGGGAATCTTGATAAAATTTGTGATGGTTTGAGCAATATGGGTGTTTGGTGGTTAATTCAGGCTCACTTATGGTCATAGCCAGTATTGATTTAAGGTTTATCTTGGTTATGTGAGAAAATATTCGTTATGATAGTTGTGTTAACGTCCAGTGGATTTCAGTGTAGATTGGGTTCATGAGTTAATTTGTGGTTTGATAATCACTCTTCAGTTACAGATCTTCCAAAGTTTGATTCGAAAGTTTAGTTTTTAGTTGTTGATCTTGATGGAATGGTCATAAGGAGGATCTCACTTGGAGAGATGAACACCAACTAGTAGGTCATAACTCAAGCTTTTGGTAACATCGGTTAATCTTTATTCTTCTTCCTTATGTTTGAGGACGAATGTGATTTTTAGTGTTGGATAATGTAATGACCCGCAAGGTCATTTTGGAAATTTTCACAAAATTATATTTTTATCCCTTCCGATAGTTGCTTCAGTCAATTTTGATCAGTCAGTGAAATTGGTTTAAAATTTTTGAAATATTTGGTAACTATGGTAATTTAATTGATTGGTATATAATAATAAATAATTTATTTATTCAATTGGCGGTTAATGGGTCAATGCCATAATTTTTACTTCTTGACCCATGTTAAAATAAGTTAATTAGGTTTATCACTATAGTATATAACTATTTTAAAAAAGAAAAGGAAGGGTGTAAGAAATACTTACCTGTGCAAAGCGGCGGCCGATGTAGGAACCGACTACTGCACATCCAGTTAAAATTTCTAATGCCTTAAATTTTCTTAATACATATTATATTATAGTCAATTAGGATGCAGAATGTTATTGGAGGATTTTAGATTATTACTATATAAACTAAGAAGTAATTGGATTCTTTAAATGTGTTGTTACCGCTGTATCACTTCGGTGGTTTTGGAAATTGGTGGGGACAAAGTTATATGTTCTCAATTATTATAATCATCTCACATTACAAATTAGTTAAAGGTTATGAGTTGTACCTTGTTTCATGCGATTTTCACCACTGGTTTCGTAATCAATGGTTTCCACGTTTAGTAATTCTTGTTTTATTATCACAATATAAATTATGTTTGTGATGTATTGAGATAGATAATTAAATATCAGGTGTATGGTATCATATGAATAACATTAGATTGATGATATTGGAAAATTTGGAACTTAACCCTAGACTTGAAATTTGGAAAAAAATTGAAAGAGTAGACATGTTAATTGACAATTGACATCAAGATTTATATAGCAATTTTATTACAATTTTGGATGAGTTTTGGGTCTAAGCTAGACATATGATAATATGAGTGTTGTTAGTTCGAAAGTCTTATTATAATTACTTATTTGAATAGATTGCATTTGTTTGGAGGCTGAATGAAAGGGAAAGACTCAGGTCCCAGAGTGATTGTTCAACTATTTGAGGCAAGTGGATTTCTAAACCCTTGTTAAGTGTATGGAATTTGTGTATTTCCTTGAAATATGTGTTTGGGGTAATGAGACTTGGTGATGGGTTAACTTGTCGACATTGATTAATTCTAATGATGAAAAAGGGTAATAAAAGGCAATGTGATTAATTGTTTGTGTGTTATGTTTTGAGAATTTTTTGTGACGGGCATTGATACGAGTACCAGTGTTATAAAGGGAAAGTTTATTACTATAGAATGTGGATTGTAATTTGAGAATGCCGAAGCATATGGGCATTAACCGATATATTATTGACTTGATTTATTATGTGTGATTGTGTTCTCTATTGAACCAGTATACTGATGATAGCTGAAGTGATTACATATCATATTGATATTTGATTAAGATGCATCATCCATTTTATTGAAATCATATTGTGCACATGCATTAACATGAGATTGAGTATAAGTTGGGCACGCGGAGATAGTCCGTGTTGGGTATGCTGAGATGCTAAAATTATAATTTGGGCACGTGGAGATCGTCCGTGTTAAATTTATTTGACTTATGATAGTGCGTTGAGATTGTCCGCACAGACACGTGGAGATCATTCGTGTCGGTTTATAGACCTCGCGAGTCCCCCATGGATCATGAACTCTCGATGTATTTTCGAGGAGTATCATGTATATACAGTTGAAAGAGTACTTGGTATTCTGAGGCATATCATTTCATGGTGTCATATTGCATTGCATCCCATGACATCCTTCATCATTGATGATTATGTGTTTTATTGGTGCTTGGAAAGTACTTGATATTTGTTTACCTCTATTGATGAACTTGATCTTATGTGTTGCTGATATTTGTGAGTGCTTTTTTTGTGGAAGTTGTGATTGATAAATATTGAGTTTGTTGTTGAGAATATGTAACTTGTTAAAGTGATTGTTGTTGAGCTGGGTGCTATGTAAACTGTGAACTATTAAGCTGGGTTGGTTTTATACAAGTTGTAGTTGTAGAGATTCGGTTGGGGTGTAAAGAGTACCCATATACAATCCCCTTAGCTTGTGTTTAGAGGTTTACTTGCTGAGTACCGTGTGGTTTGGTACTCACCCTTTGCTTCTACATTTTTGTAGGTTACTAGCCCGGACCTTTGTGATATTTTCTCTTCTCCTGGTCTAAGGCTTCTCACGGAGGTTTGTGAGGTAGTCGCTTGTCATTTCAGCGAACCTTCTTACTCATATTTATGATCTCATTCTATTCTAGAAACAAGGTCATTTGAGACTTGTGTTTTCTTTGAATCAATTGTAATACTTTAGGGGCTTGTACATGTGACAACCAAATTTTGGGGGTATTTGAGTTGGTTATGAAATTTCTGCATTTTATTGTAATGATTGAATTTTAGGCTGACTTGACTTGGTGGGATCAGATGAGTGCCATCACGTCCATTTATGGATCGTGACACCCATTTCAACCCATCAGGGCTACTATTTTCAACCCATGTTTTTTTTCAACAAAAAATCTTTTCAAAATCAAATTTTTACAAAAAAAATAGCAAGCAATTGTCTCTCTTTAAAGAAAATATAATGGAAAATAAGCAAAACTTCACAAACATGTGCTAATGAAAACATTAAAGAAGCTAAAAACCTCACATTTTGTGGGTGTAGAACTACAGAGGGAATCTATATGCGTGCAGTTATGGCTTTACATTTGCTTAGGAAAAGCACATGATTAACAATTTTTAAACTAAATAAAACAAACTTCCTATTATTTAAACACATTTCCTACATAGGAATAGATGCAATTACCAAATGATCATCCAGTTGGAGCATAAACTGATTCATACGAACTAAAATGCAACCGCTCTTTAAGTTATTATGTCTCAAAAAGGAGGGAAAATGGCTTTAGATCTCAAACAATCAACAAAGAGACTTTTTTTTTTATCCTTACTTTCATTATAGCTAAACTAAGCAATAATAAATCTCGACACATAAATTTTATAGATCACAAATAGAATTCAAAAATTATTCTCAACATATTAATTTCATAAAACACACATAGAATTTTTATCATAGAGACGAAACATAGAAAAAAAGGACAAAAATAACCTTTTGTGGGGTCAGTGAATGGGGGTGTCTTTTAGCCTTAGATCTATACCCTTTTTGCAAATGAAAGCGAGTATGGATCAAGTGAATTAAAATAAAAAGTCTCTTTTGTGGTTAGTGTCAACTGTAAAGAACAATGCTAAAAGAAATTCAAAGGTATTAGCAAGCTTTTGAGTGGAGAAGGAGGCTGAAAAACTTGTCCAAAATGGATTCGAAATGCTTAAAGGAGTAATAAACTAGAGTTCTTCATATTGAATTTTTTTATTTGAAGTTCATGGATCCAATTACGGAAGTCAAAAGAGCCGTTTGAAATAAAAATAAAATCTTTGAAAAGTTTACCTTTTCTGAAAAATGTCAACTATTTTGGTATCTTGTGTCACGGATGAGAGGAGATGATGAATATGACAAATCTTGCACTAAAATAACGTGATAATATCCGGCTATTGTAAAAGAGAACCTTCCATTTTTCTCAAAGAAGAAAGAAAAGAGATGATGTAGCGGTTGTAGGTATTAAAATTATGTCTTAGAGAAAAAGGGGTGTATCAGATTATTTAGAAATTATATAGGCTGATGGTTGAGAACTTTAGGCTGAATTAGCTGATTCTGGCTCCTTTTGAATGTAAGAAAAAGGTTGCTGATAGGTTAAGAAATTTAATTGGATGCATGATATAGGCTAGTCTGGTTGATAGACTTTTTCTTCTTTAAATTAAATCTTTTGAGCTTCTAATTTAATAACTAGTACATTACATAAATATGTAGAAAGGAAAATACTAATAATATCTTTTCACTAAAGGTTTAAACTAAATATAGATCTGAAATATTTACTTTTAACGATCTAATAAGTGAGAAACTTAATATTACATGACGGCAATAGAAAGGTTAAAAGGTAGTCTTATTACTAAATTTTCAAAAAATGTGGCTACCATAAGATTAATAATAATATTAATAATAATAGTAATAAAAATACTCATAGTAATAATAGTATTAATTATAATAATAACAACAACAACAACAACAACAACAACAACAACAACAACAACAACAACAACAACAACAACAACAACAACAACAACAACATTAATAATAATAGTAGTAGTAGTAGTAATAACTATGTTAACAAGTTATAAATATAATAGGAATTAAATAGTAAAAATAATCATTAACTTACAAGCTCAAACAAATGTAATTTAAAGAAAGGAGGGTCAAAATTGTGCATTAACTAGGTGGATGAGGATCCCTAAGAGTTTATTCAGGGAATTTTGAAGATAACCGAGATTATGGGTGTCACTCCATTTGGGAGTGCTGATTTTATTGCTTATCAGTTGAAGGGAGTGACACATATTTTGTACAAGAAATGAAAGGTGGAAAAGGATGTTGATGCAGGACAATTTTATTGGAAAATGTTCAAGCCTTTCTAAATAGGATTTTCTCACTTGAGATGAGACATTCTATGGTCCAAAAGTTCATAAATCTGTGATAGGGTAACATGAAACTGAAGGAATTTCCTTGAATTTCACTCAACTTTCCATTTATGCTCATAATATGGTGGCTGAGTGTAGGGTCCACATGATTAAGTTTATATCCATTGCTTTTGATACCGTGGTGAAAAAGTGTAGGACGACGGTATTAATCAATAACATGGACATCTCCCTCTTGATGACTCATTCTCAACATATATTGGAGAAAAAGCATAAAAAGATAGGGATAACAATAGGGCTAGAACAAATAGTTTAATGTAGTCTCAACAGAAGTTAGAAGGTGCTAGTCAATCTTAGTTTCATCAAAGGTATTTAGATCCAGCCCCATTTTCTACTAGTGCTCTTGTCTGTAAGTTCATATTCGACAACTAGAATGTGACACCAGACTCAAAGTGACAAGGTTGTCTTACTAGTGAACACTCTTTCTCAACGTATCAGAAGGGTGGTAAGAAAAATCTGGGAGAGAGAATGGCTGGTAGTGGTGGGTGTTTTTTATGTGGTAAGACAAGTTACAGATTGAGGGATTGCTCATCAGCAATATACAAGAGCAGGGATGTTTGTTAGCAAACTCCTCCTAACACTTCAAAAGCTCTAGTATGTCACCCGACTCAGTAGGGTACCTTAGCTAGTATGGGTGGCGGAGAGCATCACAACATGTTCTATGCTTTTTATACTCGACAAGATCAGAATAGCTCCCTTGATTTAATCACTAATATGTTACATATCTTTTTGTTTGATGTTTATGCATTGTTACATCTAGGAACACACTTTCTTTTGTGACTCCTTATGTTGAAATGAAATTCAATGTTAGTCCGAAAATCCCATCAAAAGTACTTTTCTTTGTATCTGCTTTTATTGGTGAGTCAGTCTTTAATCTCTATCTTTGAAAAAATCACCTCAATTGATTTAGTAGAGTTATACATGTTTAATTTTTATGTCATTCTTGAAATGTATTGGCTACACACTTGTTATGCCTCAGTTGACTGTAGAACAATAGTTGTCAAATTTATGTTTCCTAAGAACCAGTCATTGAATGGAAGTGTAGTACCCCAACACTTATAGGCTAGTTTATCTCGTGCCTTAAGGCCACAAAGATTATTTCTAAGGGTTGTATCTACCATCTAGTTTGAGTTATGGATTCTAGTTATAAAACATCAAATTTCAAGTCAATCCCTGCAATGAATGAATTCCCAAAAGTATTTCCCGAAGACCTTCTCAAAGTTTCTCCCAATAGGGAAATCAACTTTGGAACATATGTTATTCTAGATGCATAACCTATCTTCATCCCTCCTTATAGAATGAGTCTAGTTCAGCTTAAGTAGTCGAACAATTAGTTCAAAGACCTTGGAGATAAAGGTTTCAACAGACCCAACCTCTCCCCATAGGGTGCTCTAGTTCTCTTAGTGCATAAGAAAGATGGTTTTCTAAGGATGTGCATCGATTACCATTAATTGAACAAGGTCACAGTCACAAATAAATTTCCTATTCCAGGATTGACATGTTTGACCATATCAATGGTGGCAGTTTCTTCTCAAAGATATAAAATTTAAGAGGGGGTTGAATTAAAATTACCGTAGTTGACTAAAGTTTATTAGTAGTCGACTATTCCTGTAGATTAAGTTTGCAAAAAAATAATAAGCAAAGGATATAATCTAAAAGAACACTAGATGTTTTTATACTGGTTCAGATCACCGATGTGGTGCCTAGTTCTGTCCCCTCAGGTTTTAAGGGTTTCCTTTAGAGCTTGAAGAAAACATAGGTGATACCGAGATTTGAACCTAATATCCTATCTAATGTGCAAAGCATACCATTTACTTTGACATAACTTCTACCTATATAACCTACACTTTAGACCATTCTATTTCTTCTCTTATTCAACTGTACACTCAAGAGAATACATAGTTTTATGAAAGACAAAAAAAGAATATAGTACATATTCAAGTGAAGTGCATTCTTCACAACTAAAGATCAGGGTGGTTTATATAGATTGGCTGATTGCTCTTGTAAGGAAAACCCAAGGGTGTTCTTTCAATCTCGGATTTTGAGTGATTCCTTGATTGAGGCTGATTTGCTAATTCATGTCCATATTAGATATATGCATGAGCAAATCAATTTTCTTCCTTTTGATATCTTCTATTGATGATCTTCTTGCGAACTTGATTGTTTGTTGATTGAGCTGATCTTTGTATTCATTTTGATTGCATCCTGATTTTAAATATTTTGATTGATTTAATTGTCCTAGTTGGATACTAGGATTTTGGCTACATTGAATTTATTCCAGGCTACATGAATGACGACTTCTTTTCTCTACGCTGCTCGGGTACTATAATTCATTGCTTTCCTTGTTTGTAATACTTAAGTGTTGTAGGCTTGACTTCTTTCCTTTTTGATTCTTTTTGTTACTTTGCTTGCAATGGATCATATAATTGTTAAATGTCATTTATCAAAATAAATTGATCCTATGGAGCTAACAATAATGACAATTAATCCAGAATTTGACAGAATCCCTAAGAGAGATAGTGAAATTTCCATGGAAAATTTCATGTGTCTTTTTGCTAGAGTCATTTGTAGCTTCCCCTGTCACGAGGCTTTTATTTCATACCTATCTATTATATTTTATGTGCTCCTAATGTCTTTATTATTACCCACCTTAGAATAATTGTGGGACATATTCTCCCCCTTTGGCATAGTGAAAAACAAAGAGACAAAGTGCAAGAAAACCTAAAAGCAGAACAAAGAAGAACAAAAAATAAACCAGATAAACAGCTAAGAGGGTTGAGAAACCTCAATATACAATCCAAAAGATAGTCAAAATGAGGGAAAGACTCCTATTTAAAGATAGTTCAATAGTACCAAAAAGGAAGAGGATCCAGGGATCAACAAGAAAGTACTTAAGAGTGTTGAGCACATTTCTATAGAAGGAGTTGTAGGAACGTTCCACATTCTTAAAGAAATTGGAGTAAGAGGTCTGGATGGAGATTGCAAGATCTGTGTTGTAGGAACTGACTCTATCTTTGAGAGAGTCACCTTGCCGGATCAACTTTTTGACTGAGAGATCCCTTTTTGCTTTAGAATAGTCATAGGAATATGCCACTTACCCACATTTGTACAGGTGTCCTTATGAATGTGAATGCCATTTTTTTATAACATCTTGAAGAGTCTGTAGTCAACATTCCACAGCTATTATGTGAGTTTTGAGTTCATTTGTATTCTTCAACAAATGTGTAGCCGACTCTCTACATACTTTGGTAGGTTTGACTGTTTGAACTCTATCTTTGATGGAGTCCTTCTTGACTCATATTCTTACTACCTACACATACCACATACTAGAGAAAGTATGACAATCAGATGTCGGAGCAATTTCAAAAAGTTTGAAAACGAAAAGAACTTCTAGACGATTAACCAAACTTAACAAATTAAGCAGTTCATATAGTAAACTTGTAGCGGCATTAGATTTTTCAGCAATTTCTAAATGTACTCCTTAAACTAAACTGTCAAATTTATGCAAAACTTCTTTAGCAAGCAGTAAAGAAAAAAAACATCACAAATAGATATACACTTCAAAGAGCCATTCCAGGGAATAGGATTGGTGGCAACAATATGCCCTAGAATGTGATTTTCAAAATACAGGGATACGAGTCCAAAATAATACAAATCAGTAGCAGATTCAGCAACGACTACCTTCGAACCTTTTAGAGAAGTCTTAAAATCATTTGTCCATACTCCATTCATATATGAAACCACACAAGAGAATTCAGTTCCAGAAACATCACCAAACAGATCTCTGTTAACAACAAGATGGCTTCCCATCACAAGAGTTTCCAACTCAGCACTGTCCTTTGATACACAGAGATTAGTGATGAGTCCACAAATTGGACTCATTTGGAGCTATATTTTAATAGAATTTGTGTCCTCAAATGCTTATTTTATCTCAATATCTGATGGAAACCCTTAAATTTCAGGTATTTGAAGTTTAAAGGAAAGCATGGACACTACTTCACAAAAAGGAATAGAAAGGCTGAAAAGAACGAGAAAATGAAGGACTGAGGATCGCTGAGTCCACTTGGCGAGTCGCCAAAGGGTCTCACTTCGCCTTTTGTTCTAGTGTGTTGAGCCTGAAGGAAAGGAGCAAGTTGGCGGAAAAAGGGAGCAATCAGCGTATCGCCTAATGACCCAAAACACAATGATGCCGAAGGATGGTACAAGACAACGATGAACCACATCAAAGGTTGAATTGTCGAGTTGATTAGCGATTCCAACTAATGTCGCTGAATGATCCATTGTAGCACAGATTTTTGAAAACTATAAATACTCATTGAGAGTTATAGCTTAGTATAAGATTTTAGTGTCATAACATATTCATTGTGAAACAATTAATATAATTTTTGTACTTTTTCTCTGAGTTTAAGAGGGTTTTGAAACTTGAAGAAGAAGAGTGTTTTATCTCCAAGGATTTGGACTTAGGTATCTCGAATTCTTCACTCTTTGCCTGTAACAAGACTTAAATCTTCATACTTGTTTGAATGCAAGCTCATTTAACTATAAATTTCTATCTCTTGATGTGTGGCTAAAACCACAATTCTTGGGGTGTGATTTAGCAAATAAGTCTTGATATTAATGTTGGGTCTTGCTTGCTGATAGATTAGATGTATTTTAATAGTGATTTCATATAGTGGTTGTGGTTTAATTTAATGGGTTTGTAGTTGCAAATACAAAACCACGCATGTGTTTTTGGCTTGCTCGAGAGAGAGGACGCGAAACCAAGACCGCTAGACTAATGGTCTAAAGAGTGGGTCGACATGAGGTTCAGCTTGAGAGGGTAAGCCCTAGTCCCATATCCTAACACTCAGCTCAAGAGAGTGAGTAGGGTAAGGCGTAGGCTGGCCTTCATGCAAAAAATGGGTGTCTGAGAGGAACCCATTTGAAACGGGGTAAGTTTTCTGAGAGGGAACTTATTTCCATCTAAAGCTTAGCCTAGTCACTATTATCTTACAAATTTCCTATCAAAAGCATGTACTCAACGATTTATACCAATATATATTGCGGGCACATCCCAAGAATCCCCTCTCACTCACAGATTTCTTTGTTATTTTTACTGTTTTTGCTATACTTGTGACAAAACCCCCAAATCGATATTTCACAATTTTGTGTCCCCTTTTAATTTACAATGCTTTTAATCGTTAATGTAAACTAATTTTATTTTTTCTATTAATTATCGAAACAACTCCCTTGGGACACGACCCCAACCCTTGGTTGGGTTATTATACTATTGCACGGTCGTAGACACTTGCATCGGAAGTTGTGTCGTTGATTACGCAAACATCAAAATGGCACCCCTGCCGGGGAGTGGTGTTATTTGAAAATTCGTAGATTAGTAGAATTCTTAATCTTTTTAGTTGTAGTTTACTAACCTTATTTTTAGTAACATTTTTCTCTAAGTTGTTGTATGTAGAAACCCTTAGCATGACTGAGGGAAGTGGTGTCATGTTAGTTGCGATGAACCAAGATGTCGAGGGTAACTTCAAGTTAGTTGCACCGGCAACTCAGCTGAACGACTTAGCCACCAAAATCTCAAAAGTGGAAAACCAGTGCAAGAGCCAAAGGGGGCTCATACCTCCTTATGAGCAAAAAAAGGTCTAGGAGCAATAAAAATAAATGTATCGAGGATACACTATTTAATCATTCTCCAAAAACTTCATAAACAAGATAGAATGCTAGAGGTAATGAAGGAAAACGTGGAGGTACTAAGTTAGATGAGTGGCTCCCACTCAAGATCAATCAAGTTGAATGCAAACCTCTTGGACCGCACATTGCCTCATCTCTACCCAAGTAGTAAAGGTGGGTGGCCTAGTGGCACTAGGTCTAATCCCAGAGATGAAGTTTGACTGGTAGCTCACGTTGAGCCACGACGTTTAGTAAGGCGCTTCTTGGGAGGCAACCCAAGGTTTTAAATGCTTAAATTTTCTTTTATAAATAATGGTGTGTTAGTGGTATAGGTTAAGGTATTGAGAATGTGTGGAAATTGCATTTGGCGAACTAATAGTACTATTTAGCGAATTGCCGAATTGGTTGGCGGTCCCGATGAAAACTGCCGTTTAGACCTTCACTTGGACTGAAGATCTTGTAAACCTCGGTGAGGTAAATGACCATTCGACGTGTCGCCGATTGGATCGGCGAGTGCGACTAATGTCGCCGAATGTTTGCAAACTAGATGGTTTATAATGGCCAAAAGTCCAAAAATTTGAAGTCGTTCACTTTCCCTTGCTTTAAATATCCACAAATTCACACCAAGGTAGTATTTTCAATATTCATATATTCTACTAGTATTTTGGTTGAGTGATCTGTGCTCAGAGTTGGATTTCTTTGCTGCATAGCTTTTCAATCACATTTTAATCAACACAGAAGGTTAGTTGTCCAAACCGCGATTTTACTTTCGAATAGTTTGAACTCATTTGCAATGATTGTATCTTAGTGATGTGTGCTGGGCCTCTCTAATAGGATTAGAATGATTACATGCCTATTTTAATTCAAAATTCTTGCCTGTGTTATATGATTGTTGAATGCTCGTAATCTTAGTGCATTTTAATGAGTTGGGTCATGATTTCATGTTGTTATGATTGTTTGGGTGAAGTCTAAGTAGTCCATGTTTGTGCTAAATGTCAAAAATTTGCTCAATGATAGATAGGGTGACACCGCTCTTAAGAGAAAATATCGTGAAATGGCCAAATACGGCATGTTCGGGAGAAATTTGAGTATTTTGGGGTGATGGGTAGTATGGGTCTTGTTCAAATTTTGTTAGTTCATGATTTGATTTTTCTTTTGGGGTTTGTGGGATTGAATTCGAGAAGATGGATTGAAAATGGGCACGTTGGACCATTTGACGAGCTGGGTCGAGCTCATCGAATCGTTTCGCGGTTCGCCCAATGTCTCCATCTCACCCTTAGTATCTGGTCAAAATGGATGAGACTGTAACTTTCTGTGAGAAGCCATGGGTCGCCGAACGCACTCGGCGACTCACCGAAAGTACTCTTGATCGCCCTCCGTATGCTACCTTGAGACCCTTTTGAAATGTAACCTTCGGCAGACAAACCCTTGCTTGTCGAAAGCAGTCGGCGGTTCGCCAAAAGGACTCTCTTATCACCGATTTGCCTTAATTATTTAGCCAATCCATTGGCGAGCCCGATTTATTTCGCCGAATTGGTTCGACGACTTGTTGACTTGATCAGCGAGTCTATCTGCAGAGAAAGTCACTGCGCCTGAATTTAAGTTGTTGTCTTATGCTTTCTTGATCTTTTACAGATATGGTACGCACCAATTTAACCGAGCAACCACAGAAAAAAGATAAAGGCATTACGATCACTACAGGAGGATCAAACCCTCCAAAGAGAAAAAAGGATGACCTACAACCGGGAGATAAAGGCAAAAGAAAAAAGCACATAGCTAGGAAGGGAACAAATGTTGAACCAATTTTTTTTGAGCCAGAGGATGAGCAACCTTTGATTAATCGAATGAATGAACTCAAGGCTAGAACTCAGCCCACATCTATCGGAACCCTGTCAACTACCACTCCCCGACTATAGAATCAATGCCAACTCCAACACCACCTCCAATGGCTCCTGCACTCCCCGTAGCTCCACCTCCACCTAGGTTGCTGAACAGATTAAAAGGTGATGGTTTACGAACCATTCTAAAAGAAAAGTTACTATCGGTAGAGGGCTTGGAAGGCAAGCATGCTGAGGTGCTTGACACACTCAAATATTATGAATTGGAGCAGTTCACACGAGAGGAGGTTGACAGGAGGAGAGCAGCTCTAGATACATCTCCAAAGGTCAATATTGACTCATTACTAGTAGAGGCACTTCGTCTACTCTGGCTTTAGAGCCTTCAGGTATACATGCTCCTTCTTCTCCTTCACAAACTCCAGGTACATCTTCTTCTTCCAAGTCCACCAGTATCACTCATTCCATGACCCTGAAGATGGGGTAGCCAGCCTATTCAGTGGATGTGAGGGTGATGCGATTGGATAGATCCATCCCAAGGATGATTGACAGTGCCATCTTGATTGCAGTGGGCCCTCTTAGGACAACTGCTGATGAACTGACTGCCAGAGTCATTGCTTACAAGAGCAGATAGGGGGAGACACCCAAGGTTTAAGCATTAAAAGCCAAAATAGCATAGTTGAAGAAGGACGTAGCCTGTTTGAAGGCAACCGACTTCACTATACTGATGCAGGGAGCAAATGACAAGGATGCTCCTGAGAATTCGGGGATTCCTCCGGCCACTACCGGAGTTATGCAGAGGGATGATGTAGGACATGCAGAGTAGAGACAGAGACTGATGAGGAGCAGATAACATTGCACAATGAAGTAGTGTGCGAGAGCCAAGAAGACAACATATTCAGAGACTTGCTGAATCTTGTGGAGATGGTTGTGCGGTCAGCAACTTAGACAGTATCGGCTGAGACGTCCACAACTGCTCCTACTAGATCTGGCATTATTAGTTCATCTGAGGCTACTCCGGGTACTGAAACCCATGACCAGATAGATGCACCGGGCACTGATGCCCATATTCAAACCCTGACAGATAGAGAGACTACATAGACAAGAATTCTTTTTACTTCTCTTTGTGTCTATTTAGTTTTACTTTTAGACACTTTTATTTGCATTTGAGGACAAACAAATTTTAATTGTAGTGGGGGGAGGCCTACACATTTTATGTTGATAGTTGTGTTTTGTGGTTGCATTTGGGTTGTTCTGTTTAAAATTGTATTTTATCTGCTTTTAGTGGATGTTTAAGCTTATGGCTCCCTTTTGTTTTAAAATTACAAATATGATTTTGACCCTTCCAAAAAATTTTGCCACCTCTTGTGTGTGAATGTGGTTTTTCTTTTGCAAAATTTAAGTCTCGGTTTCGATCAGTATCGATGACCTGAGTAGTGCTCTCAATCGAACGAACATGAATGCGCAGCTATGACGAGGCCAAATGAAGTTGCATAGACAATATGTGAACTCTTTACATCTCGTTGTGATTAGTCATTTATCAAATTGAGTCTCTTATGATGACCTTTGCACACTAGCGAAAGTGTGGAGTCTCGTTTGACTTTAGTGTCGATGCCTTGTGTGATGAGCTTACTTTGAACCATGCATTGATAGATCCTAGAATTTGCCCCATTTATCCGGTCAACTAAGTGAAACTATCTCTTGATATGACCTTAGGCAACTTCTAAAAGTGTGAGCCAATTTTACATATACTTCTTTTATGACCTACCTTGAGAGCGTGTGATTCTCGTTTGAACACCACTTGAGCAATAGTTTTCTTTGGAAGAAACTTGATGAAACTATAACCTTTATTTATCCACTACTGATAATCCTCTTGAATTGTGGTTAGTTGAATAGCCAACTTAGGCCAAAAGGCCAAAAGCCTAAGTTGGGGGCATGGTATAATGAAAAGGGGAAGTGAAGAAGTGCCAGGAAAGTCTCCTTTCATCCATAGATTTAAGAAAAATGGAATCCCTCCATTTATTAAAACAAAAAAACAGAGAGAAGAAGAGAAAGAAAAAGAAAAAAAATGAAAATGAAAGTTGTGAAATAATGGTACAAAAGGAATGGGGTTCCCAAACAATCCATGGAAAGTGAATAATAGGATGACTTATGAGTACTAAAGAGAATGATGAAGAAAAAGGAAAGCAAGTGTTATGAGCACCATAGTTCATGAGGATGAAAGTCACTAAGCCTAAATGACCATACCTTTGCAGTCAGCCCCATTACAAGCCTTAAAAAGATCTTTTTGAGCTTGAGTAAACTGAAACAAATAATGACTAGAAAATAAGGGCAAACCTATGGGTGAAAACATGCATCGTGTTCTTCCTTGTGAGAGTAAGTGGTGCATCTGGTTCCGAAGCTTTTAATTGTGAACCATTGTATGAATATGGAATCATTCTTTCTATGAGGGTGTTTGAACACTATAGTTGAGCTTGAAGTTTCATTTGAAGAAAGTATTGTGAGCATGAGACTCTTCGGTATTGGTGAGTCACAACTTGAATCTTTAAGTGCACATTTGATCTTTGCATAAGTAAATTCAATCTTATTGTGTGCATTGATGATTGAGTCTTGTGTAGCACTGTTTGAGACACCCTTTTTGAACAGCAGAACTTGAGTTTGCTTGAGGACAAGAAAAAGTTTAAGTTAGGGGTGTTGATGAGTCCACAAATTGGACTTATCTGGGGCTATATTTTACTTGAAATTGTGTCCTCAAATGCTTATTTTATCTCAATATCTAATGGAAACCCTTAAGTTTCAGGTATTTGAAGTTTGAAGGAAAGCATGGACACTACTTCGCAAAAAGGAATGAAAAGGCTGAAAATAATGAGAAAATAAAGGCCTGAGGATCGCTGAGTCCACTTGGCGAGTTGCCAAAGGGTCTCAGTTCGCCTTTTGTTCCAGTGTGCTGAGCCTGAAGGAAAGGAGCAAGTTGGCAAAAAAAGGGAGCAATCAGTGTATCGCCAAAAAGTTCCACGGAGCAGTACTATGTCACCCAATGACCTAGAGCACGTCGATGCCGAAGGATGGCGAAAGACGGCGATGAACCACATGAAAGGGCGAATCGTCGAGTTGATCGACGATTCCAACTAATGTCGCCAAATGATCCACTACAACACAGATTTTTGAAAACTATAAATACTGGTTGAGAGTTATAGTTTAGTATCATAATATTTTAAGTGTGAAACAATTAATATAATTTTTGTATTTTTTCTCTGAGTTTGAGAGGGTTTTGAAACTTAAAGAAGAAGAGGGTTTCATCTCCAAGGATTTGGACTTGGGTCTCTCGGATTCTTCACTCTTGGCATGCAACAAGACTTAAATCTTCATACCTATTTGAATGCAAGCTCATTTAGGTATAAATTTCTATCTCTTGATGTGTGGCTAAAAACACCATTTCTTAGGGTGTGATTTAGAAAATATGTGTTGATATTAATGTTGGGTCTTGCTTGCTGATAGGTTAGATGTATTTTAATGGTGATTTCACCTAACGGTTGTGGTTTAATTTAATAGGTTTGTAGTTGCAAATAAAAAACAATCCATGTGTTTTCGGCGTACTCGAGAAAGAGGTTGCGAAACCAAGACAGCTAGATTGATGGCCTAAGGAGTAGGTCGACATGAGGTTCAGCTTGAGAGGGTGAGCCCTAGTCCCATATCCTTATACTCAGCTTGAGAGAGTTAGTAGGGTAAGGCGTATGCTGACCGTCATGCGGCAAATGGGTGTCCGAGAGGAACTAATTTGAAACGGGGTAAGTTGCCCAAGAGTGAACTTATTTCTATCTAAAGCTTAGCCTAGTCACTATTATCTTGCAAATTTCCTATCAAAAGCATGTACCCAATGATTTATACCAATATATATTGCGGTCACATCCCAAGAATCCCCTCTCACTCATAGATTCCTTTGTTATTTTTACTAATTTTGGTATACTAGTGAAAAAAACCCCAAATCGATATTTGATACTTTTGTGTCCTATTTTAATTTACAAATTTATTAATCATTAATGTCTTTAGCTATGACTAGTTAGAACTAATTTTATTTTTCTATCAATTCTCGAAACCACTCCCTTGGGACACGACCCCAACCTTTGGTTGGATTATTATACTATTGCATGATTGTAGACACTTGCATCAGAAGTTGTGTCGTTTATTACGCAAATATCAATTAGCATAGAAGAAATGAACACCTTCTTCAAAAAAAATCAAGCCCACAAATGCTAATTAAAAAAGATAATTTTTGAGCTTTGTGAAATGAACTTACAAGACAAGGAGAATCTCTCAACTTACTAATATTAATCACATGGCTAGGAACAATGTGTCAAGATTTAAAGTAATCACACATGTTCTTCTATTCAACTACCCAGAATCTTGTCATGTCCTCAGATGATATATATCCACATGCACTTAGACAAGGTTTCTTCTTGTCGCTCTTCTTGATAAACAAAAGTCTCTTTCTGGAGGAAGGAGAACGGGAGACTAAAGAGTCATCAGAGGAGTTGGAAGAGAGAGAAATAGAGAATGTAAACTTAAAAGAGGCTGAAAGTTATTTACAAAGCTTTTAAGAGAAGCCATGGATCAAGTTCTATGATTTTTTTATGAAAGAAAGGGGAAGAGAAAGAGTAAATAAATATAAGAAGGAAAAAGTGGAAGATGGAAGGTTTTGATGGAACCTAGAAGTTATAGAGAAACGTTTGAAAAGGAGGAAGAGGAGGAGGATTACAGAGAATAGGAAAAGACGGAGAAGAGTAATAATGAAAAACATAGAATTCTAAGGGGCCAAAAAAAACCTACACAGAAAAGGAAAAAATTACGTTAAATTAAAAGAAGTAATAGAAAGTCAATTGAAATGTAAATAAAATATTTGTTCAAGGAGGGCTTCTATAAAACTATTAAATAATTAATTTTTTGAATCCAAATTTTTTTAAAAAAAATAATCAACATTTTAAAGAAGATCTCTAATAAAATGATATTTGATATTAAAATGCTTTGCCCTAGAATGATGCACAACATATTTAGATAGGCTGATGGCACTAGTATTATAAAAAAAAATAGCAACATATTTCATAAGAAAGGTTATAATCAAGTAGTTCATGCATCAACTATAAAAATTGAGTACCACAACTTCCGATGACTAGATATTAAGATTCAGAAGTATATAATGGATAGACAATTGTATTTTATTGTGCCAGGAGATCAAGGATTGACCATGAATTTGACAAATTTCACTTGTGCTTTTTTGATCATTTTTGTCACCTGAAAAATCAACAACTAAGTATCCAATTAAATAAAAATAAGAGGAGTGAGTACACCGTAATCCTAAATCATAATTTCCGATAAGATAGCGAATGATTCTTTTCATAAAGGTGAGATGTGATTTTTTAGGATTTTATAGAAAATGTGTACATTTCCATACACTGTACATAATATCTGTTGAGTTGCAATCAGATAGAGTAGAGATTCAATCATCTCATGATACGTTTGTTTATCTACATCCTTTCCTGGTGCATCTTTTTTGAGGTAGGTTGATGGAATCATAAGGTTTTTCCCAGCTGAACTTATTTATAAGTTCCTTTGTGCATTTGGTTTGACTGATGAATGCTCCATTACCTGACTTCTTGATTTGTAATCAGAGAAAGAATGTGAGCTCCATCATTAGAGTCATCTAGAATTCACCTTCATAAGGTTAGAAAAATGCTCACATAGAGAGGGGTTAGAGGTTCCAAAGATAATATCATCCACATAAATTTGATCTATAAGAATATATCAAATAGATCTTTGAATAAAAAGAGTTGCATCAATTTTCCCTCTTGGAAAGTTCTTGCTTACTAAATTTATGCTTTATCTTTCATACCAAGCATTGGGAACACGTTAAAGACCATAAAGCGCTTTAGAGAATTTGTGAACATAATTAGGACAAGAATTTTCAAAAATATGATGTTCTTTCTCAAAAACTTCTTCCTTTATGAAACCATTTAGAAAAGTACTTTTATAGTAATTTGAAAAAGTTTAAAACGCTTAAAAGAAACAAATGCTAGAAGAAAACGAATAGAATCTAATCTTGCTACTGTAGCAAATGTTTCGTCGTGATCAATACCTTACTATTTTATATAACCTTGAGCTACAAATCATGCTTCTTTATAAATGAAATTTCTATCTTCATTTAATTTTTTGTGAAAGATCCATTTAGTTCCAATTAAAGTGCAATTCTTTGATCTTTCAATAAGAGTCCATACTTAATCTCTTTCGAGTTGAAAAAGTTCTTCATTCATTGCTTGCTTCCAAGATTCATTTTCCATCACATCATTTATATGCTTATGTTCTATTTGAAAGACAAGTGCCACATATGTTTGTTTTTCAGTGAAGCTCTTTTCTGTAACAAATCATGTAATTTGATTTTCCATGATAAAATTGTTCGGATAGCTAGCAATATGTCTCCATTCTAGAGACACGCTAGTCCTATCTGCTGTGATGGTTGGCTCTGGTTCTGGGAGAGTTGAGTCTTCGTTTATTGTTTGGATGGAGGTTTTGGTACAATTTTTGGCAGTTGTTGAAGGAGAATTTTCATCATCAAAAATTTCTATTTCCTGTATTTTTGGGTTAGTATCATAAAAAATACATGAACAAATTGCTCAAAACAAAAGGTCCATTTATTGAAAACTCAAAAAACATGACTAAAATGTGCATAGCCCAAAAATATACCTTCATTGCTTCTTGGATCAAATTTACCAAGATTATTCTAACCATTGTTGTGAATGAAACATTTGCATCCAAAGGAATAAAACTAGCTGATGTAAGGTTAATTACCGCTCTAAAGCTCATATAGAGTTTACCTCAAGATTGGACTAACAAGTCATCTCTTTAGAATGTGACATGCAATACTTACCACTTCGGCTCAGAAATGATTAGGAAGACTGCCCTCAAGCAACATTTTTCTGGCTGTATCATGCACCAAGCGATTCTTTCATTCTATTACACTATTTTGTTGGAGTGATCTAGGCGAAGAGAAGTCTTGAGTAAAACTATTTTTATACACAAAAATCTTTGAAAGCCTTATTTTTCATTTTTCTGCCATGATCACTATGAATTGTTTAAATAAAGTATCCTGCTTCTCTTTTGAATTTTTCTCAAAAATATTTCAAAGTTGGTAAAAGCTTCATTCTTATGAGATAGAAATCTAAACGAAGTAAACCTCGAGAAGTCGTCCACAATTATGAAAGCATATTTCTCACCACCGAAACACGTAGTTTGCATGGGACCAAATAGATCCATTTGAAGAAGTTCAAGAAGTTTAGTGGTACATAAAATATCTTTGACTTAAATGAAGTAGGGGTTTGTATACCAAGTTTGCAGGCATCACATATGTGATCTTTATCAAATATATATTTAGGTAGTCCGATGACTAGTTCAAGTCTGGACAATTTTTCAATATAGGGCATGCTTGCAAGTCCAAGTTTTATGTGTCAATAGCAACATATCATCCGAGATAGCATTGAGGCATGTGAGTTTTGGCAGATCAACATTATTCATGACATAAATGTTGTCAATACGTTCTCTAATAATAGTGATATATATAGTTGTATGTGTTATGGTGTAGCTCGTAGTGTTGAAGAAGTCTTCAAATCCAACATCACATAGTTGAGTAATAATAAGCAAATTATGTTTAAGTCAAGATATACTTCTAATAGATCACATGTTGAGATGAGAGTGATGATCGGTGTCCTACTACATCTCCTTTGCATTATCTATGAATTTTACATATCCTCCATTAAAATCTTTTAGTGTTTTAAAGTTTTCTCTCTTTCCACACATATATCTAGAGCATCCACTATCAATTACCCACAATTCCTTTTTAGGTCTTTTTTGTTTGCTCCTGCAAGAAAGATAATTTAATTTTCTTTAGGTACCCAAGTCTTCTTGGGTCCTTGATGGTTAGGACTAGAATCCTTTGGTCTGAGGACCCATTTGCTAGAATTAAATTTCATACAATTAAAAGATTTGTGACAAACAACGCCACAAGTAAAATAGGTAAGCTTATAAGACGTTTTAGTAGAATAAAAAGATGAGTTCTAAGATCAATTGATAATGGATCTGTTAGATCTAACTAAGCTATGACTTGGTGATTTCTTCATGTTGTTTAACTGCATATTGATTTCTCCAAGTTTTTCTAATAGTAAGTCAACTTCAATCTAACTTTCTTAAAGAAGAATTTGTCGTTCTTTATTTTCTTGAGAAATCTTGTTATATTTATCAATAACCTTCTACAATCATCAGTTAATATATCTAAAAAATTTTGTAAGTAATAACATTTAGAGGATTTTTGATGTCTGACCTCGACTGATTCCCCTATTGCCATAAAGCATATATTTTCTATTTCAGTGTGATCCTTCTAGTCCTTCCTCATCGCTAAATGCTCCAAGACGTTATGGATTTATTTTCTTCCTATGGCTTTTTCTTATTAGTTTTATCAAAATTTTTCATGACCTAGGGGTACACCCAAGATGTAACATGGCGTACTTGACCCCGAAGGGGTCTCATAGAAGCCCTTAGCATATCACAACATAAGACAATACAAAAGTACGTAAATTATAAAAACTTTATCCATACAATCGAGGTCTTTTATAAAAGCAAGCGGAAGTATTACTACACTTTATCTCAAACCATCTAATACATGTTTTGAATAAACTCTTGGGACATAGCCCATACAATAGTCTCAAAAACATAAAAGAATAGACATTAGGGAAATAGTGGCTTTGTCCTCGAAGCTATGAGGACTCACCAAATCTTAAACTACTTCTCTCCTTAGAAACCTATCCTCAAGAATGGAACTCAAATCTCCGAACCCTACATTTGATCAGAATGTAGGTAAAGTATGCATTAGTACAAAAGTACAAATTATGATAGCTAGCATAACATCATAAGAGCATATTATCATAAGGGTTAGTCAACATAAGACATAGTCCATAAGTATAAGAAATACTTCATGAAACATAAACTATAAGCATAAGAGACAATATCATGGTCATATGCAAAGTCTCCAACATAAGCATCATATAAGAATTTTTCCACCCGTAGTCCTTCATATCATAAGAGAACCATTTCAAGTAACCTCAAAGCATACTTGTGCAAGGTATGGATAAGACCCCATAATCCCATCCAAGCTAAGTATCCATTTTGGTAATCAAAACATAGTCCATATACATAGTCAAATCCTAGACTTTCATAAGTAGCTTCACGTCATACTTGTGCAATGTATGAGTAAGACCCCATAATCCTACTCACACTAAGTACCACCTTAGGCCATCATACATACTTACCATCTTAGGATCTCATCCTTAGCTTAACTCTCATAACTAAGGGAATCTCTCAAATTTAGTTAATCACATCATGGAAGGAAACTATAGCAACAATCCATCAAAGCATACATCATATAAGAGCAACACTTCTTAGGTAACCTTAAGCCATACTTGTGGAATACATAGATGAGACCCCATAATCCCATCCATACTAAGTACTTCTTTAGGTCATCATACTCATGCTTCTTAATTAGGGACTAGTCCCTCTTTAAAAGCATTGGAACACTAGGAAGCACTTCATTATGCATATCTTAGTTCCTTATTAAGTTGAAACATATGAGATACTACATTAAGTACATCTTAGTTCATCATTGTTTTGAACTCTAGGAGATGCTTCCACAAGTATAGTTTTAGTTCATTAAGTTTGAACTCTAGGAGATGCTTCTTCAAGCACATCTTAGTTCACTAATTGTATTGGACTCTAGGAGATGCTTCCTCAAGCATAATCTTAGTCCATTAGGTTTGAACTCTAGGGGATGCTTCTTCATGCATAATCCTAGCTCATTAGTAATCTTGTTGTAGTTGGGATACAACCTTATCCGACATGAGAACATATGAGCTATCACATGATCCTCTTGATGCTACCACACCATCAAGGGTTGGTCCACTTGCCTAAGGTAGAACCGCTTTGATAGCTTAGTTGGATCCACTAGCTAACTTTCATACGGGGCACGTAGTTATGGGATACAAAGGTTGCTACTAGAAACCCAAAACTCACTAGGTGAAGGCTTCCATCTCATGAGACATACTTTGGGAAATCCAAACTCTACTAGGTAAGAGTTCCCATTTTGGAAGCCCAAACTCATCTAGGTGGGAACCTCCATCTCATTTCAATATCCACTTGATGCTAGGCCTAAATCCCACAAGATAATTATTAAGTCTTTACTATGACTCAAGTTTCATGGAAGGATGTCCTGGACAATCAATCCAAGTTAATTCATTAAGATACCTCTTTAGACCATGTCTGAGTAACTATCACCATCCATGACCTAGGTATGAAGTTTCTTTAGCCTTAAGGTCCATTAGTTGAGAAAAGTCTTTCAACCCTAGAACCATTGCTATGTGAGAACGCCTTTCATGTTAAGTTCATTATGAGTTCATGATAATAAACTTTCAATCAGCCCATAACAACAACAACCTAATCATTTACACTTCACTCTCAAAGTGTACTCATAACATTTGCGTAAATTCTACAAGAACATGCATACATTCATAATATAGATCATATTGACTTTACTTTCAAAACCCTATGATCAACATACATGACTACAAGCCTTACTCTCAAAGATTTACCTCTTACAATCACCAATCACATATAGATCACAAGGAATTATAGTCACAAGCTTCATTCTTAAGCAATTCTAACTATAATTCACCATAAAGATTTAATCTCAATCATTATTAGTCATGATCCATCATATATTCCTTAACCAAATTCAATTTTATGTTTACATGCTTCTATTCTTGATCAATTACTACTTATAACATCAATTCTAGAAGATCATCACTAAATCCTCAATTTCACCTTTCATGGCACAGACCCACATAATATCAATTTCATCAATTAGACTAGGTTTAACCATTAAAAACATGTAATATCATCATAATATCATGAATCAACACTAAAATAATCATAAATAAGTACTATCCACTCAATTGGAATCATATTTCAACACTACCCACAATATAGGAAGAAACCCTAGCTAGAATTGGGGGTTTGTCTTTCACAATCGGGGGAAATCTAGGGGGATCTATGGATGGAAGAACCCATAGATGAATAAGAAATCATACCTTAATTCAAATACCTCACAAAATCATGCAAGGAATTTCACCTATCTTCATTGTCGTTTTGTTGTCATTGTCATTGTTGTTGTCCTTCTTGTTGTTATTGTTGTTGTTGTTGCAGTTGTTGTTATCGTTGTTATCGTTGTTATTGTTGTTGTTGTTGTCATTGTCGTTGCTGTCGTTGTTGTCATTGTTGTTGTTGTCGTTGTCGTTGTTGTTGTCATTGTTGTTGTCGTTGTTGTTGTTGTGGTTGTTATTATTATCGTTATTGTCATTGTTGTGGTTGTTGTTGTTGTCGTTATTGTCGTTGTTGTTGTTGTTATTATTGTTGTTGTTGTTATTGTCGTTGTTGTTGTTGTCATTGTTTTTGTTGTTGTTATCGTTATTGTCGTCGTTGTTTTTGTCTTTATTGTTGTTATTATTGCCGTCATTGTCGTTGTTGTTGTCATCGTTATTGTCGTCGTTGTTTTTGTCATTGTTGTTGTTATTGTTGTTGTTGTTGTCGTTGTTATTGTAATTATTGTTGTTGTTGTTATTGTTGTCGTTGTCGTTGTTGTTGATGTTGTTATCGTTGTTGTAGTTATTGGCGTTGTCATTATTGTTGTCATTGTCATTGTCGTTGTTGTTGTTATTGTCGTTGTCGTTGTTGTTGTTGTTGTTGTCATTGTTGTCGTTGTTGCTGTCCTTATTGTTGTTGACATTATGGTTGTTGTTGTTGTTGTTGTCGTTGTTGTTGTTGTTGTCATTGTTGTTGTTGTTGTTGTTGTCGTTGTTGTTGTTGTTGTTGTTGTTATCGTTGTTGTCATTGTTGTTGTTGTCGTTATTTTTGTCGTCGTTGTTGTTGTTGTCGTCGTTGTTGTTGTTGTCGTTATTTTTGTTGTCGTTGTTGTTGTTGTCATTGTTCTTATCGTTGTTGTTGTTGTCGTTATTTTTGTTGTTGTTGTTGTTGGTGTTGTCATTATTGTCATTGTTGTTGTTGTTTATCTGGTTGTTGTTGTTGTGGTTATTGTAGTTGTCGTTGTCATTGTCGTCGTTGTCGTTGTCATTATCATTGTCGTTGTCGTTGTCGTTGTCGCCGTTGTTGTTGTTATTGTTCTGGTTATTGTTGTGGTTATTGTAGTTGTCGTTGTTGTCGTTGTCAATGTTGTCATCATCGTTGTCGTTGTCATTGTCGTTGTTGTCATTGTCATTGTCATTATTTTTATTGTTGTTGTCGTTGTCATCATTGTAGTTGTCGTTGTCGTTGTTGTAGTTGTCGTTGTTGTCGTTGTCGTTGTCATTGTCGTTGTTGTTGTTGTTGTTGTCGTCGTTGTTGTTGTCATTGTCGTTGTTGTGGTTGTGGTTGTGGTTGTTGTCGTTGTCGTTGTCGTTGTTGTTGTCGTTGTCGTTGTCGTTGTTGTTGTTGTCGTTGTCATTGTTGTTGTTGTGGTTGTGGTTGTCATTGTCGTTGTCGTTGTTGTTTTTGTTGTTGTTGTCGTCGTCGTCGTCGTTGTCGTCATTGTCGTTGTGGTCGATGTGGTCATGGTCGTGGTCGTCGTCGTAGTAGTAGTAGTTGTTGTTGTTGTAGTTGTTGCTATGCTCCTTCTCCTCCTCCTCGTCTTCTTCCTCTTTTTCTTCCTCCTCCTCCTCTTCTTCTTCTTCTAGAGAAAGAATTTATTAGAGGGAATTTTTGTTGTTTTGTTGTGTTGAAAATAATTTCTAGGATCAATGTATTTAGGGGTCTGTTAGGTTTATATAGGTGGTCTAATTACTAATAAAATGACACCACTTAACCCCTAACTAATAATTAATTAACCCTAAGTCCCAAACTTAAAACGACTAAGCCCCAAAACTGCTTTACCCATGAGACCCCGACCCACGGACCGTGGGTGGGTCTATGGACCGTACTAGTGCTTCGTGGGTGGTGGCTTCAACTCTTAAAAAGGGGCCTTAAACCATGACCCCTTCCCATAGGGTGTGAGTCCACCTACGGGGCGTGAGTCCCATCCGTAGGTGGCCCTTTTTGGGCAGCTTTTAGGGACTGTTTTGGGATCCTCCTCAAGTACCCCTTGGTTGGTCCTTGGGGAGTTGTACCGTGATGTTTAACCCATAAACCCTTCATTCTAAGTATGGGAAGTCATTTTACAATTCTAACCCTCACGTCAAACTCTAAAACCTCCATTTAAAGCTCTAGAACTCTTACGTTAGGCTCTAGTTAGGTCTATGAACTTATGGAATGTTACAATATTGTATAATAGTATCAGGTTTTCCACAATAATAACATCATTCATAATTTATGGAATAATCCTTTTTTATATCTTATTGAGGCCTTTGTCTTCTCTGATGTAACATTTGTTTGGCTCCTCGATTTATGAGAGCCATTCCTTTACTCTAAGTTTCATGAATTTCTTCTTCAATTTCAGCGGTTCCATCTGTAAAGACTACAATATTTTATTCATCGTTATTGTATTTGCTGATATGATTTTGGTCATAGGAATGAGGTTTCGTTGAAGTTAATCATAGGTCATTTGTTGTAGATCTCCATCTTAAAGAATGGTGACCTTTGTTTCATAGGCCTTAGGAAGACTTCTGTTGAGCTTTCCAACTTATTGTCCATTTGAGTAAATCATTCGCAGAGATTTGAATTCATAAGCAATTTTACTAAATCTTGGAAGCATATTTTCTACATTTTCATCGTCTGCCATTTAGAAAAATTTATATATATTTAATAATGAATTGATTGATGCTATCCAGACTTTACTGGTTCCATCATAGGTGACTTCAAGTTTGTCCCACATTTCATTCATTAGTTTGAATTACCACTTGTTATTACTTTTTTATGTCAAATGATTCTTGATCAAAAGTTTGGTCTGTAGATTCCTTCCCAGTGAGTCTATCCATTCTTGAAGGTTGTTTGAAGTAACAAATATTCTAAATCTGCCTTCAAAGTGAGAATAGTGTTGTCAATTGAAGTAAAGAGGTCGGTTTGAGGAATATTTGTCTTGTAGAAGAGCACCCAATTTTGATAATTCATCATAGATCTTTGCTATGATGTGGTTAAATACTTTATTTGTGAGATCCACTCTAATACCAATTGAAAGTCTAGAGGGGGGTGAAGTACGATTACCGCAGTTGGTTGACATTCATCAATAGTCAACTCTTCCTAGAGATTGGGTTATCAGAAAATTAATAAGCAAAGGAAAAAATAAAAAAGAACACTAGCTATTTTTATATTAGTTTGGATCACTGATATGGTACCTAGTCTAGTCCCCTTGGATTCAAGGGGTTCCTTCCGAGCTTGAAGGGAACTTAGCTGATACAGAGATTTGAACCAAAATTCCTATCAGATGTGAAAATTAGATATTCTACTTTGACGTAGCCTCTACCTGTAAAACCTACACTCAGACCTTTCTTTTTCGTTTATTTTTCAATTGTACAATGAAGAGAATACAAAGTTTTTTGGAAGACCAAAAAATAGTACAAGTTCAAGTGAAGTGCGTACTTCACAGCTAAAACTAAGAGATTTAATATCAATTTGTTGGTTTCCCTTTTAAGGGAAACCCAAGGGCGTTTCTTTCAATCAAGGATTTTGCGTGATTCCTTGATTGAGGCTAATTTACTTATTCATGTTTATATTAGATATGTGAATGAGCAAATTAATTTTCTTCCTTTTGATATCTTCTCTTGATGATCTTCTTACAGGTTTGATTCTTGTCTTGTCGAGTTGATCTTTATGTTATTCTAGATTGCTTCCTAATTTGTCTCTCGATTTTTCTTGATTGAATTGTCGTATTATGTTACTAGCATTGTGGCTCTTTTGAATTGATTCAATGTTCCTTGAATGATGACCTTCTTTCTTTGCATTGCTCGGTACTGTAATTCATTTCATTCCTTCTTTGTGATGGTTAAGTGTTGTAGGCTTGACTTTTTTCCCTTTTGGCTCCTTAGGTTAGTGTGCATGCAATGGATCATATAATTGTTAAATATTGTTTATAAAAATTAATGGATCCTATGGGGATTATAGGATTGACCTTAGATAAGGCTATCATCTGCTCAAAGTCACAGAATGTAAAATTTTGAAGACAACCTTCACCACTCGGTATGGTCACAATTAATTCATAGTTATGCCTTTCAGACTAACGAATGCTCCTAGAGAATTTATAGAGTTGATGAAAAGGGTGTTCAAAATGTATTTGGACATGTTCGTCATTGTCTTGATAGATGACATTTTGATCAATTCTCTAAGTGTGGATGAGCATATAAGCCACTTGAGAATTGTCTTTCTAATTCTTAAGGATTGGCATTTGTTTGATAAGTTCCGTAATTGTGAATTTTAGTTAAGGTCAGTAGCATTCCTAGTCCATATAATTTATAGAGAGCACATTTAGGTTTATTCTCTACAGAACAAAGCAGTTAAGAATTGGCCTAGACTTATTCCCCCCCCGGGCTACAAACAATTTGTTGAACGAATTTCTTATATTTCTTCTAATTTGTCTAGATTGACTAAGAAGAAAATCTTTTCTTTATTCTAAAGCTTGTAAGAAAATTTTTTAGGAGTTGAAAACTCAACCTACTCTAGCAATACTTTTGACTCTACAAGATGGTTTCATGATGTATAGTGTTGCCTCCAAAATAGACTTCGCTATGTATTGATCCAACATGTAAGGTCATAGTCTATCCTTTTGATTAACATTTCAAATACACCTCATTTGATTCTAGGTGTAAACGATCGTTAATTAGTATAAGAACCAACAAGTGAGTTGGAGTCGAACCCACAGGGAGTGGTACAAGTATGAATTCCAATATGAAGTTGAAAATGCGATTTAAATGATTGTCGGAATAGAAATTATCGGAAATCTTTTAATTAAATCAAGAGATTGACATAAAATGCTAGGGGAAGGGTTTGAATTGAAGTTATAAGTCACAACAATGACAATCAACAAGATAGATCAAATAAGGAAAATGGACTTGGAGGAATGACCAACCAATTGCCAAATTCTTGCTAAATGGGTCCTAGGTGATTAACAATAGTTATTAAATCTTCATCCTTATATAAGATAATTTTCTCTCGAACAACTACCTTGTTTCAATTGAGTTCTTTTGAACCTCAACATGCTAACTACGAAAACCAACCCTTAACCTCACTACATCCACTCTCTCAAGCTAGATTAGGTAGAATGAAACTTGGGATTCTTTCTCTGGAGCTGAACCCACAATAGCCCAATCACTAAAAACGCCAATTTATTGCTTTAGGGTCACAGTCCTCTCTCCAGCAAGCATAAAATACTAAATTCTTTTGAAATAAACATTTAGTAAAGCAATTTAACTTCAACAGTAAATCCGATGCATATCAATTTAGCATTAAAATCAATAATTTCTAACACCCACTTAACTAAATTAACCAATTACTCTCATGGTCTAACCCCCAAGAATGCGGTTTTAGCTAGTCGTCATAAAAAGTAAAAATTCAATACATATTACATGCTCCATAGCTGGGTATTAATTTCCACAATCTAAAAATAAACCAATCTTTCTTAAATGGCAATACCCAAATTAAAGTCTACTTCAAAAAGCCTTAAAACCAATAAGGAGAGTGTTTTTGTTCTAAATTACTGTTTCCACAATGTTTGGAAGCCTTCTCTCTCTTACAAATATCAATTTATATTGATCCAAGATTTAACCTTTTTGGGTCAATCGGTGAAGATAGTCGGGCTTCGTCAATTGTCCCTGTCCATCGCATTCTTGCTTTATGTTTTCAGCAAACATGCACTAGAACTTTAGGAAATCTATATCGGTATCGCCGATCACTTCTGCGATACGCCCTTTGTTCCTTTGGATCTCCAATTTTCTTGCATCTTTAATGCTCGTTCAGTGCATTCGGCAGTACATCCTCCCTTCACCGATCCATTCATCGACTTTCCGATATGGGAAATAATTCGCTCAAATTTCTCTCTTTTCAGACTTGGTGTAATGTAAAATTAGATGGGCTTGTGGACCACTTGACGGACCGCCTAGTGGTCTTTGGCGATCACTAGGATCGCTCCTCTCCACTCTTTTGGCTTGTTAGTTCCTTTTTGTTCGGTAGTGTCCTTGCATTGCTCCTTAGCCATAAATGTTGTAAATCAATACTTTAACATCAGTTTAGAGCATAACTTAGGCATTTGAGGACACCAATACTATTAAACAAAGTCCTAAATGAGTCCAAATCTCGGACTCATCAACACCCCCAACTTAAACTTTTTCTTGTCTTCAAGTAAAACTCAAAATCAGCAGTTCATTAAAGGATGTCTCAAATAGTGCTGCATAAGAACATACATGAATGTACACAACAAGGTTAAAATTACTCATACAATGATCAACTATGCATTCCAAGATTCAAATTGTGACTCACCATTATCAAAGATGCTCAAGTTCACAACACTTTCTTCAAATGCAAGTTCAAGCTTAACAAAGATACTCAAATGCCCTCACAGCAAACATGATTCCATATTCACAAAACATTTCTCAACAATTTAAAGTCCCAAAATCAAATACAACTCTCACACTCACAAAGATGAACACATACATGACTTCACCCATAGGTTTGCCCTTGTTTTCCAATCAACATTCATTTCAGCTCACTTAAGATCACAAAGGTTTTTTCAAGGCTTGTAACGGAGATAAGCGTAAAGGTATGGCCATTTAGGCTTAGTGGCTTCTACCTTCATGAAATATGGTTTGAACATCACTTTCTTCCTTTTCTTTATCATTTCAAAAATGATCAAAATCCACCCCATTATTCAACTTCATATGAACCACCGAATACCCCATTTCTTTTGCAATATTCACTACTTTATTTCACAACTTTTTCAGTATTTTTCTTTTCTTTCTTCTTTTTTATTTTCTTTTCTATTCTCTTTTTTACATAGAGGAGTTCCATGTTTTTCAAAGCAATCACAAAATGGGGGATTTCTGACACTTCTTGGTTTTCCTTCTCATTTCACCACAACGCTAACTTAGGCTTTTGGCCTAATTGGCTATTTAAGCAAACCATATTTCATGAAACATATGGGTGAATGGATAAAGAGAGGTCACAATTGCTCAGGTTTCTTCAAGGTAAAGGGTAAGGCTCAAAAGGTGCCAAGCAAGGTTCACACATCTCACAAGGTTGGACACAAAAGCGGTATATTGTCAAATTGGTTCACTCTTCAAAATTCTTTCCTAAAGATTATTTCAAGCACTTGCATCACTTAATCAACCGGACCAATGGGGCAAATTCTAGGTGTTGTCACACACAATGTTTAGAGTAATCTCATCACACAAGGCATTGGTACCAATATCAAACAATACTACACACTTTCTAGCTAGCATGCAATGCTCATCACAAGAGACTCAGTTGACAACCGGCTACTCACAACGAGATGCTAAAAGTTCACATATTTCCTATGTAACTTCATTTGCCTCATAGTAGCCGCACATTCATTTATCTCAGTTAAGAGAACTATTTAGTCACTGGTATTGACCACAATCAATACTTGAAAATGCAGAGAATGACAAGCCACCACCCTGCCAAAAGCAACCAACATTGTCTTCAATGTGATCAAAGAACAAACACAACTCACAATAAACAAAACATAATAGAATTAAAATAGAAACGAAAAGTACTGGTGCTAAACAAATATTGTAGGGTTAGAAGGAATCCTCACTAAGTGGCCATTTTGTGTGGTACCATGAAGGTCACTGAATCGATAAGCGAACCATTAAACTTATATGCACTCGCCTGAATATCTAGACTGCTGCCACTCCAGATTACGCCGAAGGTTGATCGAGATCAAGTACGCTGAGTCGCATCGGTGCATCGCCTAGAGGGATTGTACATCGCCAAAATTTCCATAATTTCTACCCTGTAGGAAGGTTCAAAGGGCGGAGAAAGTCAAGCTCACTCAATCTGTTCGGCGTACCACCGAATGGTTTGCATCCATCGCCAAAGATTCGAGTACCTCAACTCATCCTTTATGCCATAAGAGCGATCCAAGTCAAGATCACCAAATCAACTTGGTAGTTCGCTGAAATGGTATTGGTATCGCCAAATTACCCATACCTATACATTTATCACACAAATTATTCAAAACCACAAACACTTGGGTTGCCTCCCAAGAAGCGCCTTAGTTAACGTCGTGGCATGACGTGGAAATGCTTTCAAGCATCTTCCAAATACACCACTTCAATCAACACAATCTCATGACATTCCCTAAATTACAGCTTCAAGTGTTACCCATTTACTTTGAAGGCTGGACATTCTTTACCCTCAACCTCAATGGCCTCATTCTCGAATATGTGTGTCATTTTAAAAGGGTCAGACTATTTTTACTTGAGCTTTCTCAGGAAGAGTCTCAATCGAGAATTGTACAACAAAACAAAGTCTTCAATTCGAAATTCTTCTAAGGATTTTAGAGTCAGGCCATTTTTTCAAATATATATTTTATTTTTTTCAGAAAGTTACTAAAAATGGTAAAGGTATGTGCATTTTTTTCATATCAATATTCTAAGGTCATTGGTGCAGTTAAAGAATTTTTTGAGGTGTTTTGATTTACTTTTCTTTATTTTTATATCTTTTAGACATCTACTAGGAAATATTATTTATTTTTTGTTATCTTTCGGTTCGTTACAAAAAAGAATAAAGTTTAGTTCATTTTTTTCATTTTAATATTCTAAGGTCATTGGTGCAATTTAAGAATTTTTTGAGGTATTTTGATGTAGTCTTCTTGATTTTTATATCTTACAAACACTTTCGAGTAAAAAATAATTTTTTAATTATTTTTCCTACAGTTAGGAAAAAGAGCAAAGTTTTGTTTATTTTTTTCATTTCGATATTCGAAGGTCATTGGTGCATTTTTAGATTTTTTTGAGCTGTTTTGATGTACTTTTCTTTATTTTGATATCTTTCAGAGGAAAAATTAATTCTTTTATTACTCTTCAAATAGTTACGAAAAAGAGTAATGTTTTGTTCATTTTTTCGTTTAGATATTCTAAGGTTACTGGTGAAGTTTGAGAATTTTTGGAGGTGTTTTGATGTACTTTTCTTGATCTTTATATCTTTTGGACATTTACAAGGGAAATTAATTTTTTGTTAATTTTTGGACAGTTACGAAAAAGTGTAAAGTTTTATTCATTTTTTCGTTTCGATATTCTACGGTCATTGGTGTAGTTTGAGAATTTTTTGAGGTGTATAATGTACTTTTCTTGATTCTTATATCTTACGGACATTTATGAGGAAAAAATAATTTATTTTATTTTTCGGACAGTTACGAAAAAGTGTAAAGTTTTGTTCACTTTTTCATTTCGATATTCTAAGTTCACTGGTGCACTTTGAGAATTTTTTCGAGGTGTTTTGATGTACTTTTCTTTATTTTTATATCTTTCTAACATTTATGAGGAAAAATTAATATTTTTCTTATTTTTCGGACAATTACGAATAAGTGTAAAGTTTTTTTCATTTTTTCGTTTCAATATTCTAAGGTCATTGGTACATTTGAGAATTTTTTGAGGTTTTTTGAAGTACTTTCAAGATTTTTATATCTTTCGGACATTTACAAGGAAAAATTATTTTTTATTATTTTTCAGAAAGTTACAAAAATGATTAAAGTTTTATTCATTTGTTTCTTTCGATATTATAAGGCCATTAGTGCAGTTTAAGAATTTTTTGAGGTGTTTTGATGTACTTTTCTTGATTTTTATATTTTTCGAACGTTTATGAGGAAATTTTTTTTTTTTTTTAAAATTTTTCGGACAATTATGAAAAAGGGGAAAGTTTTGTTCATAGTTTCGCTTTGATAATCTAAAACCATAGGTGTAGTTCAAGAATTTTTTGAGGTGTTTTGATGTACTTATCTTTATTTTTATATCTTTAGGACATTCACAAGAAAAAATAATTTTTTAGTTACATTTCAGGAAGTTACTAAAAAGAGTAAAGTTTTGTTCATTTTTTCATTTCGATATTCTAAGGACATTGGTACAATTTTAGAATTTTTTTGAGATGTTTTGATGTACTTTTCTTGATTTTTGTATTTTTCAGACATTTACGAGGAAAAAATTAATTTTTTTGTTATTTTTTTGACAATTACGAAATAGGGTAAAAAATTTTGTTCATTTTTTCGTTTTGATATTCTAAGGCCGTTGGTGCAAATTGAGAATTTTTTGAGGTGTTTTAATATACTTTACAAGATTTTTATATCTCTTGGTCATTTACGAGGAAAAACTATTTTTTTTAAAATTTTTCGAAGACTTACAAAAAAAAGTTAAGTTTTGTTCATTTTTTCAGTTTGATATTCGAAGTTCATTGGTGTTGTTTGAGAATTCTTTAAACTGTTTTGATTTACTTTTCTTGATTTTTATATCTTTCAAACATTTACGAGGGAAAAGTAAATGTTTGGTTATTTTTCTGATAGTTATGATAAAGAGTAAAGTTTTGTTCATTTTTTTCGATATTATAAGGTCATTGGTGTATTTTGACAAATTTTTGAGGTGTTTTGATGTACTATTCTTAATTTTTATATCTTTCGGACATTTATGAGGAAAAATATTTTTTTTGTTATTTTTCAGACAGTTACGAAAAAGTTTAACTTTTGTTCATTTTTTCATTTAGATATTCTAAGGTCACTGGTGTAGTTTTAGAATTTTTTGAAGTTTTTTGATGTACTTTTCTTGATTTTGATATCTTTCAGACATTTATGAGGAAAAAATAATTTTTTTGTTATGTTTTCAGATAGTTACGAAAAAGAGTAAAGTTTTGTTCACTTTTTCGTTTAGTTTTTCTAAGGTCACTGGTGCAGTTTGAGATTTTTTTGAGGTGTTTTGATGTACTTTTCTTGATTTTTATAACTTTTGAACATTGACGGAAAAAATTAACTCTTTTTTTTTTTTTTGGACAGTTACGAAAAAGTGTAAAGTTTTGTTTATTATTTCGTTTCGATATTCTGAGGCCATTTGTGCAGTTTAAGAATTTTTTGAGGTGTTTTGATGTATTTTTCTTGATTTTTATATTTTTCGGACATTTACGATGAAAAATTAAATTTTTTGTTATTTTCGGACAATTACGAGAAAGCATAAAGTTTTGTTCATTTTTTCGTTTTGACATTCTAAGGCATTGGTGTAGTTTGAGAAGTTTTTAAGGTGTTTTAGTATACTTTTCTAGATTTTTATATCTTTTGGTCATTTACGAGGAAAATTTTTATTTTTTTATTTTTTGAAGACGTACGAAAAAGAGTTAAGTTTTGTTCATTTCTTCATTTCAATATTCAAAGTTCATTGGTGTTGTTTGAGAATTTTTTAAAGTGTTTTGATTTACTCTTCTTGATATTTATATCTTTTAGATATTTACGAGGGAAAAGTAAATTTTTGGTTATTTTTCTGATAGTTACGATATAAAGAGTAAAGTTTTGTTCATTTTTTTTCCCGATATTATAAGGTCATTGGTGTATTTTGACAATTTTTTGAGGTGTTTTGACATACTATTCTTGATTTTTATATCTTTCGGACATTTACGAGGAACAGTTAATTATTTTGTTATTTTTCGTATAGTTATGAAAAAGTTTGAAGTTTTGTTCATTTTTTCATATAGAAATTCTGAGGTCATTGGTGTAGTTTTAAAATTTTTTGAGGTGTTTTGATGTACTTTTCTTGATTTTGATATCTTTCAGACATTTATGAGGAAAATATATTTTTTTTGTTATATATTCAGATAGTTATGAAAAAAAGTAAAGTTTTGTTCATTTTTTCGTTTAGATATTCTAAGGTTACCGGTGCAATTTGAGATTTTTTTGAGGTGTTTTGATGTACTTTTCTAGATTTTTATATCTTTTGAACAGTTACGAAGGAAATTAATTTTTTTGTTAATTTTTGGACAGTTACGAAAAAGATAAAGTTTTGCTCATTTTTTTGTTTCAATATTCTTAGGTCATTGGTGAAGTTTGAGAATTTTGTGAGGCGTATTGATGTATTTTTCTTTATTTTTTTATCTTTCAGACATTTAAGAGGAAAAATTAATTTTTCGAATAGTTAAGAAAAAGTGGAAAGTTTTGTTCATTTTTTCATTTCGATATTCCAAGTTCACTGGTGCAGTTTGAGATTTTTTTTGAGGTGTTTTGATGTACTTTTATTGATTTTTATATCTTTGTGACATTTATGAGGAAAAACTTTTTTTTTTTTGTTATTTTTAGGACAGTTACGAAAAAGTGTTAAGTTTTGTTCATTTTTTCGTTTCGATATTTTAAGGTCATTGGTGCACTTTGAGAATTTTATGAGGTGTTTTGATGTACTTTTCTTGATTTTTATATCTTCCAGACATTTACGAGGAAAAAATAATTTTTTTTTGTTATTTTTCATAATGTTACGAAACAGATTAAAGTTTTGTTCATTTTTTTGTTTCGATATTCTAAGGATTGGTACAGTTTGAGAATTTGTTGAGGTGTTTTGATGTACTTTTCTTGATTTTTATATCTTCCAGACATTTACGAGGAAAAAATAATTTTTTTTTGTTATTTTTCATAATGTTACGAAAAAGATTAAAGTTTTGTTCATTTTTTTGTTTCGATATTCTAAGGATTGGTACAGTTTGAGAATTTGTTGAGGTGTTTTGATGTACTTTTTTTGATTTTTATATCTTTTATACATTTACGAGGAAAAAATATTTTTTTGTTATTCTTCAGACAATTACGAAAAAGGGTACTACTTTGTTCATGTTTTCGTTTTGATATTCTAAGGTGGTGTAGTTTGAGAATTTTTTGAGGTGTTTTGATATACATTTTTTGATTTTTATATCTTTCAAACATTTACGAGGAATAAATAATTTTTTTGTTATTTTTTGGACAATTACTAAAAAGAGTAAAGTTTTGTTCATTTTTTCGTTTCGATATTCTAAGGTCATTGATGCGGTTTGAGAATTTTTTGAGGAGTTTTTATGTACTTTTCTTGATTTTTATATCCAGATATTTACGAGGAAAAAATATTTTTTTTTGTCATTTTTCGGATAGTTACCAAAAAGAGTAAAGTTTTGTTCGTTTTATCGTTTCGATATTCTAAGGTCATTTGTGTAGTTAAAGATGTTTTTGAGGTGTTTTGATATACTTTTTTTGATTTTTATATCTTTTAGACATTTACGAGGAAAATTAATTTTTTTGTTATTTGTTCAGACAGTTACGAAAAAGAGTAAAATTTTGTTCATTTTTTCGTTTCGATATTCTAAGGTCATTGGTGCAGTTTGAGAATTTTCTGAGGTATTTTGATGTACTTTTCTTGATTTTTATATCTTTCGGACATTTACGAGGGAAAAGTAAATTCGTTATTTTTCAGATAGTTACGAAAAAGAATAAAGTTTTGTTCATTTTTTAATTTCGATACTCTAAGGTCATTGGTGCGGTTTGAGAATTTTTTGAGTAATTTTGATTATCTATTCTTGATTTTTATATCTTTCGGACATTGGCGAGGAAAAAATAATTTTTTTGTTATTTTTCGGACAGTTACGAAAAAGTGTAAAGTTTTGTATATTCTTTCGTTCGATATTCTAAGGTCATTGGTGCAGTTTTAGAATTTTTAAAGGTGTTTTGATGTACTTTTCTTAGTTTTATATCTTTTTGACATTTATGAAGAAAAAATATTTTTTTTGTTATTTTTCGAATAGTTACGAAAAGAGTAAAGTTTTGTTCATTTTTTAGTTTCGATATTCCAATGTCACTGGTGCAGTTTGAAATTTTTTTGAAGTGTTTTGATATACTTTTCTTGATTTATCTTTCAGACATTTAGAAGGAAAAAATTAATTTTTTTGTTATTTTTCGAACAGTTACGAAAAACAGTAAAAAAAAATTTCACTTTTTTGTTTCGATTTTCTAAGTTCATTGGTGTAGTTTGAGATTTTTTTTGAGGTGTTTTTATGTACTTTTCTTGATTTTTATAGCTTTCGGACATTTATGAGGAAAAATTATATTTTTTGTTATTTTTCGGACACTCGGAAAAGAGTAAACTTTTGCTCATTTTTCGTTTTGATATTCTAAGGTCATTTGTGCAGGGTATTTTTTGAGGAGTTTTGATGTACTTTTCTTGATTTTTATATCTTTCGGACATTTACGAAGAAAAATTAAATTTTTTGTTATTTTTCGTATGATTACGAAAAAGATTAAAGTTTTGTTCATTTTTTTGACTTGATAGTCTAAGGTCAGTTGTGCAGTCTGAGAATTTTTGAGGTGTATTGATGTGCTTTTCTTGATTTTTATATTTTTTGGACATTTTGTAACACCCCAAAAAATAGTAGGCTAAACTAGAGCTTGACGTGAGGGTTATTGTCGGAAATAACTCCCGATACTCTATATATATGTTTTTGGTTTAGAACGTCAAGGTACGACTCCCCAAGGACCAGCCATGGGTCCTTAAGGTGGACCCAATAATATGGCCCAAAATAGTCCACCCACGAGAGGGGATCCACGGCCAGTAGGTGGACCTACGCCCCATGGGTGAGGGGTCATGGGTCATGGCCCCAGCAAGTAAGTTGGAGTACCCAACCCACGGACCACCAGCACGCTACATGGGTCCATCCACGGACCGTGGCAGTGGGGTCATGGGTAGTCCCCTGAAATTTCCTTTTGGCAATTAAGTAGGGGCGTTTTGGGGTTTTTTGGTTTTAAATGATATTAAGTGACATCGTTTTATACTAAAATAGAACACCTATATAAGGATTTTAAGTCACCAAATTAAGTCATCCTCCTCATAATTCCAAATCCTTAAACAAAGACCCGAACCCTCTCCAAAAATTCTCTCTAGAACTCCAAGGAAGAAGAAGAAGGAAGGTGAAGCTAGAGTTGAATGAGCAAGGATATTTACTCAATTTCAATAGAATTCATAGCTAAGGTATGGTATCTCTTCATCCATGGATAGAATTCCTTCATGTAGCCCCTTTAAAACCATCAATTACCAAGCTAGAAATCCCAAAAGTTAGGGTTTGACTTCCATCTCATGGATTCCTTTCAAATTCGTTTTTAATGATTGAATTATGTTTTATTATGGATATATTGGTGATTTTATATGATTTTATGTTGAATTCCTCAAGAATCCATGAATTCCCCTATTGTCCCAATTTGGATCTCAAAGTGTGGTATTGATTGATACAAGTAGAATATGATGAGATTATGCTTGTAGTAATTGATCTATTTGAACAATATTATCATCCATGTCTAATGTAGTAATTCTAGATGTGTTGATGGAATATGATCCATGGTCCTTAAAGGACAAAATATGAGAATTGTGCATGATTATGAGATTTATGTACATGCTTTATGAACAGTTTGAGAGTAAAGTGATTATGATTATGATCTTGTGTGTGTTGTTGAAAGGATATTCTCATCTACACACCTATTCATCAATATGATATAATGTGAAAGGTTTTCTCACAATATGACGATTTTAAGGTTGAAAGGCTATTCTCATCTATTGAATCTAGGAGCTATCTTATGAATTATGTTGTATTGAGTGTCAAGATATTCTTCCATGAGTATGAACTTAAGTCAAGACTTAATATGAACTTTGTGGGAATTAATGCTTAGCACCGAGTGGATATTGATATGAGATGGAAGCCCTCACATTAGTAGAGGCCGGGTTTCTAGGAACAATCTCTTGGGATGGAAGCCCTCACGATAGTAGAAGCCGGGTTTCTAGTAGCAATCCCCTTGTCCCATAAATTATGTTCCCTCATAGGTCTTTAGCTAGTGGATCCACCTAAGCTAAGAGTATGGCTCTACCTTATGCAAGTAGGACAACCCCTTTTCGGTGTGGGATAGACACCCGATTCCATGTTAAGCTCACATAGTCTATGTTGGTTAAGGTTTATTCCCACTTTGATAGTATGAACAAAAACATGAATTATGGACTATAACTACTCAAGAAGGTATACTTAGTATGGGTAGGACTATGGGATCTTACTCATGCATTGCATAAGTAGACTTTGAGGGTACTTATGGTATGTCTCTCCAATGATATGATGATCTATGTAATGAACATGCTTATGACTTAGGTTTTTCCATTATCTTCAAAATTATGCTTCAACTTAGTAAATTACATGCATTCAACTAAAACGTCCTTTTTAGCATGATTTCAAGGTTTTATGCATGACTATCATACTTAGTGCATTTTTGTACTAACCCATACTTTCCTATATTTTTCCCAAGTGTAGTGTCCGGTTCTTAAGATGATCCCCATTTGGTTCAAGCTTGGATTCGACTTGTCACGACCTAGGGGTACACCCTAGATGTAACATGGAGTACTAGACCCTAAAAAGTCCTAACACAATACACTTAGCATATCATAACATAAAGTAAATAGAAATGGTGCAGAAATTTTAAAACTTTTTCCATACAATAAGTCTTTAAAAAACAAAGTGGAAGTCTATAACACTTTGTCTCAAACCATCTAAAACCACATGAATAACTCTTTGAAATGCAACCCATACAATAGTCTCAAACATAAAAGAAAAGACATAAAGGAAAGGTGATCACATCCTCGATGCTATGAAGCCTCACTAAGTCTTCAACTCCTTTGCTCTACTAGAACCTATCCAAGAAAATGGAACTCAATGTCTCCAAACCCTACATTTGATAAGAATGTAGGCAAGAGTATACATTAGTACAAAATGTACTAAATATGTTAGCTAGCATGACATCATAAGAGAATAACAAAAACGTTAGCCAACATAAGACATAAATCATTAGCATAAGAGATAATAACATGGTCAGAAGCATAATCTTCAATTTAGACATAATATGAGCATACATCAACATAAGGCATAATCCAACAACATAGGAGATACCACATATTCATAAGCATAGCCCATACTTAATTCCTCCTAACATAAGAGAAACTTCATAAGTAACCTTCAAGTCATACTTGTCTAATGCATATATGAGACCCCATAATCCCACCTACACTAAGTACCAATAGGCCATCATACCTCTTTATCATCTTTTGATCTAATCCTTAGCTTACTTCTTATAGACAAGGGAATCACTCACCTTTAGTCAAACATAACATTGAAGGCAACTATAACAACAGTCCATCAAAACATACATCATATAAGAGAAATACTTCTTAGGTAACCTTAAGTCATACTTGTTCAATGTATGAATAAGACCCCATTATCTCATCCATACTAAGTACTCCTTTAGGTCATCATACTCATACTTCTTGGTTGAAGACTAGTCCCTTTCTTGAAACCTTGGAACACTATGAGACACTTCATTAAGCATATCTTAGTTCCTCATTACTTTGAACCCTATGAGATACTTCTTTAAGCATGTATAAGTTCATTATATCTTGAATCCTATAAGATGCCTCTTCAAGCATGTCTTAGTTCATTGTAACCTTGAACAATACGAGATCCTTCTTCAAACATGTCTTAGTTCATTATTTCTTTTGAACACTAGGAGATACTTCTTTAAACATGTCTTAGTTCCATGGATACGAAGATTGCTACTAGAAACCTGGAATTTACTAGGTGAACACTTCCATATCATGAGACCTACTTTGAGGAAACCCGGACTCTACTATGTGAGGGTACCCTTTTTTCTTTGGAAGTTTGGACTCAACTACGTGGGAACTGCCATCTCATTGTCAATATCCACTTAGTGCCAAACATAAACCCCCTAGGATAGCTATTAAGCCTTACTTAACATTCATGTCTCATTGAATGATGTCCTTGACAATAAATCCATGTTCAAGTGATTTTATCACATTATATATTCAAACATTAATAAGATATATTAGGTAGGTATAGGTCATCCACCACAATTCACTCCTTTAATCTACTATTCTCGTATAGACTTTTCTCTCAAAGCCTTAACATACATAATTCATCATATTAGCTTTACTCTGAAAGCCCTAGTGATCAACATTCATGACTACAAGCCTTACTCTCAAAGCTTTACTTCTTACAATCATCATACATAGCTAGATCACAAGACATTCTAGTTGCATGCTTCATTCTTAAGCAATTCTAGTCATATATCATCATAAAGACTCAATCTCAATCATTGATAGTCATGATCCATCATCTATACTTTATTCTAATTCAATTCATGTTTACATTCTTCTATTCTTGAACAATTGCTATACATATCATCAATTCTAGAAGATCATCTATCAATCCTTAATCCCTTCATAAGGAATAAACCCACATTACTTCAATTTAATCAACTAGACTAGGGTTAACCATGGAAAACATTTAATATTATCATAATAACATGATTCACTACTAATTCAATCATAAAAAATCAATATCCAATCAATTGGAATCATATTCAACTAAACCCACAATATTGGAAGGAACCCTAACTTGAATTGGGGATTTCATCTTCATAGTTGGGGGATTTCTAGGGGACTCCATAGATGGAAGAATCCATGGATGAATGAGCTAACATACCTTGATTATAAATTCCTACAAATCTTTCAACAATGGAGTCTTGACTTGACCTAGCGTGATTCTCTTCTTCTTCTTCTTCACTTTATAGAGAGAGAATATTTGTGAGGGAATTTGGTTTCTTTGGTGAATTGAAATAATGAATAGGATAAATGTATTTAGGGGTCTAATCACTCTATATAGGTGGTCTAATCTAATATAAAATAACACCACTTAACCCCTAATTAATTCTAGAATGTTCCCTCAACCCCTCACTAACTGACTTAAACTTGACCACTGTCTCACCCACTAGACCACGCCTATGGGCCATGGGTTGACCCACAGGGCATGATGGTCATCTATGGGTGGTGGCCTGCAAGTCCTCTTTTAGGGCTTGTGACCCACGGGACGTGGGTTCATATACTTTCTGTGGTCCCCTTTCGTGGGTGACTATTTTGGGGCAGGTTCTAGGGTAGCTTTAGGGTCCTCCTCAAGGACCCTTGGTTGGTCCTTGGGGAGTCGTACCTTGATGTTTTAACCCTATACCCTTCATTCTAAGTTTGAGAAGATATATTTACGACTCTAACCCTCACGTCAAGCCTTATCTTAGCCTACTAGTTCCGGAGTGTTACAATATCTCCCCTTGGGAACATTTGTCCTCAAATAACACTCTAGGAACTTCATAAGATGAAGACTCTAGACTAGCAACCAATCATGCATGAAACTCATCTAAATGCACACAAACAAGGCGGAAAACTTCAACTCCAAGCTAAACATACTTTATGCACACAAGGGAGTAGGAACTACATCTAACAACCCAAATGCATGAAATTCTCATAACTAATCATTTTCAAGGAGGTACTACCATCTCCTAGCTACAATATACACTCATGGAGCCTATATGCAATTTACTCTCAAAATGCATTTATTTAAGGAGGAATCTTTCAACTCCAAACTAAGACATGCTCATCTATTCATCTCATGAAGTTCTATAGGCAACTCTACTCAATGCACTTCTACATGATGAAAAACAATGCACATAAGTCATTTATATCAAGATTTATGTTTTTTTTCAATGAACATGCATCAAATAAGGAAATCAGGGCAACACATAAGCACACAATGACCTTGCTATCTAAGCATACTATCTCCCCCGTGGGAGCGAGCCTATACAGACTTTCTAAGCAGGATTGATACTAAGGACAACTTCAAGTATCACATAGCAAGTCACAAAAGACAAGCAAAGCAGAATCTAATGAAGCATAAAACACATATCGGAAGCAACACTTGGAGGTCACTCTTGTTCTTTTCTAGCTTGAAGAGCATAGAACCTATTATTCTTTTGGGCATACCCATCCAAACCACTAGAAGCAACTTGCTTATCCTCCCTTCCCTTAGTCCTAAGCACTGGGTAATCCCTCATTTTGTGCCCATTTTTTCCACAACCATCCGTGTCGGCTAGGCACTTACCATAATGATTTCATCCATACTTGGTGCAAGTATACTTAGGTAATGGAGACCCACTACCTTTATCTTGGTTAATCCTAGGGGTATTCGGAGAAGATTGACCGGAATATCTTTGTTTGACCCTAGGTCGACCTTGTCCTTCGGACTTTGCATTAGAAAAGTTCCCCTCACTGGTTCTTGCCCTTTTTGACTCTCTATTCTTTTCTTTGAGTTTATCTTCCTCCATTTGTTGGGCATACGCCATAAGACGTGAGATATCCATATCATGAAGGAGCATTTTCGTATGACATTCTTTTGCTACCATGTTGTACACCCCCGTCAAAAACCTACTCATCATATCCCTCAAATTTGCCACCATAGATGGAGCAAACTTAGATAGTTGGGTGAATTTCAAGGCATACTTCTTAACACTATGCTACCTTGCCTAAGGTTAATGAACTCTTCTACCTTAGTATCCATCAACTCTCAGGGAAAGAACCTATCAAGGAACACTAGTTTGAACACTTCCCACTCTATTGGACCCACTTCTAGCTGCCTAACGTCTTTCCATTATTCATACCATACTTGAGCAATAACTTTCAATTGGTAAGCAGCTAGTTCCACTTTTTCTACCAAAGTCACCCCTATGATAGCAAGTTTCTTATAAATCTCATCTAAAAACTCTTTTGGAACCTCTTCCACCTTGGAGCCATAAAAATCTGGAGGATTTATCCTTATAAAATCCCTCACTCTAGAAGAAGCCTTACCCACTATAGGATTTACTGGAGATACAACCTCCCTATTCACTTGAGTCGTTACAACTTGAGCCAAAACTTGAAAATCCACCCTATACTCTACATGAGTAGCATTCTCAACTAAAGGATTAATTGGAGCTTGTCGAGGAGCTTGGGGAGGAGCTTATGGTGGAACCTCTTGATCCACCACGTCTTCCTCATTCCTTCTAGAATTTTCCCTTGTATTAGCCATATCTTGAAAATCATAGGGCACGAATTAGTAGAAAGACCTACTAGAGTTAAAATCTATGGCACGACTTAAAGAATGAAGAAGTGAAGGTTCCTATCATCTAATAGCTTCCTATTCATAAATGTGGCGCGCTTTACACTTATGAACAAGACTCTACCAAACATGGTTTTGAGACAATACTAGAATCATTCTAAACCTTGTCTCTGATTATTTGTCATGACCCAAGGGTACACCATAGATGTAACATGGCGTACTAGACCACGAAAAGGCCTAACACAGGCCACTTAGCATATCATAACCTAAAGTAAATAGAAATGATGCATAAATCTTAAAACTTTTTCCATACCATTGAAGTCTTTATAAAAGCAAGAGGAAGTCTATAATACTTTGTCTCAAACCATCTAAAACCATATAAATAACTCTTTGGGACGCATCCCATACAATAGTCTCAAACATAAAAAAAAAAATAATAATAAATAAAAGAAAGGTGATCACATCCTCGATGCAATGAGGACTCACATAGTCTTCAACTCCTTTGCTCTACTGAAACCTATCCAAGAGAATGGAACTCAATATCGCCGAACCCTACATTTGATAAGAATGTAGGAAAGAGTATGCGTTAGTACAAAATGTACTAAGTATGTTAGCTAGCATGACATCATAAGAGCATAACAAAAACACTAGCCAACATAAGATATAAATCATTAGCATAAAAGATAATAACATGGTCATAAGCATAATCTTCCATTTAGACATAATATAAACAAAAGTCAACATAAGGCATAATCCAACAACATAGGAGATACCACATATTCATAAGCATAGCCCATACTTAATTTCTCGTAACATAAGAGAAATTTCATAAGTAACCTTCAAGTCATACTTGTGCAATGCATATATGAGACCCCATAATCGTACCTACACAAACTACCACTTTTAGGCCATCATACCTCTTTTTAATATTTTTATCTCATCCTAATCTTACTTCTCATAGACAAGGGAATCTCTCACCTTTAGTCAAACATAACTTGGAAGGCAAATATAGCAAAATTCCATCAAAACATACATCATATAAGAGAAACACTTCTTAGGTAACCTTAAGTCATACTTGTGCAATGTATGAATAAGACCCTATAAACTCATCCTTACTAAGTGCTCATTTAGGTCATCAAACTTATACTTCATGGTTGGAGACTAGTCCCTTTCTTGAAACCTTGGAACACTATGAGACACTTCATTAAACATATCTTAGTTTCTCATTACTTTGAACCCTAGGAGATAATTCTTTAAGCATGTCTAAGTTCATTATTATCATGAACCCTATGAGATACTTCTTGAAGTTATTCTTTGTTCATTGTTACCTTTAACACTATGAGATGCTTCTGTAAACTTGTCTTAGTCTATTATTGCTTTTGAACACTAGGAGATACTACTTTAAACATGTCTTAGCTCCATGGATATGAAGATTTCTACTAGAAACTTGGACTTTACAAGGTGAAGGCTTCCATCTCATGAGACCTACTTTGAGGAAACCTAGACTCTACTATGTGAGAGTCCCCCTTTTTCTTTGGAAGTCTGGAATCAACTACATGGGAACTTCCATCTCATTGTCAATATCCACTTAGGGCAAAGCAAACACCCCCTAGGCTAGCTATTACTTACTTAACATTCATGTCTCATGGAATGCTTTCCTTGACAATCAATCCATGTTCAAGTGATTCTATCACTTTATACATTCAAACATTCATAAGGTAGATTAGGTAGGTATAGGCCTTCCACCACAATTCTATCCTTTAATATACTATTCTCATACAGACTTTACTCTCAATCATTACTAGTCATGATCCATCATATATAATTTATTCTAATTCAATTCATGTTTACATGCTTATATTCTTGCACAATTACTATACATATCATCAATTCTAGAAGATCATCTATCAATCCTCAATTTCCTTTCACAAGGCATAAACCCACAATACTTCAATTTCATCAATTAGACTAGGTTTAACCATGGAAAACATGTAATATCATCAGAATAACATCATTCACTACTAATTTAATCATAAATAATCAATATCCAATCAATTGGATTCATACTCAACTAAACCCAAATATTGAAAGGAACCCTAACTTGAATTGGGGATTTCATCTTCATAATTGGGGGATTTCCATGGGACTCCATAGATGGATAAGCTAACATACCTTGATTATAAATCCGTACAAATCTTGGAGTCTTGGCTTGACCACCTAACTTGATCTTCTTCTTCTTCTTCTGGTCATCCATGTGTGGTTGCCTACAAGTCCACTTTTGGGCCCCTCGACCCACGACCCATTACCCATGGGGCGTAGGTCCATCTACTGGTCGTGATCCCCTTTCATGGGTGACTGTTTTTGGGTAAGTTTTAGGGACACTTGGTTGGTCCTTGGGGAGTCGTACCTTGACATTTTAACCCTAGAACCTTCATTCTAAGTTTGGGGAGATATATTTATGACTCTAACCCTCACGTCAAGCCTTAGCTTAACCTACTAGTTCTGGGGTGTTACACGACTATTCTCCTTGCTTGTTGGTGATTCCTCATGGTTCGAGGACTGATGATATCTTTGTAGTTCTTTTCTTGTATTTCTATTTCCGAATATTGTTGTAACGTTTGTGACCCCATTTGATTCCAATATTGTAATATATGTCAATGTTGAGAAAAGTCTAGACTTTCGCTTTCTTTATTAAAATTTTGGACTTGAAATGCCTTTGTACTCTTTATTGTTCTATGATTATGTTATGATATGCTAAGTGGCTTACATGATTCTTTTAGGGGTTCTATCTGTCTTGTTACATCTAGGGAGTACCCCTGGGCCGTGGAAAACTTGATAATCAAAGCACAAGCTTTAGAATGATTCTAGGATGATGTCTCATAAGCCATGTCTAGTAGAGTCTTGTTCATGAGTGTGAAGCATGCCATATTTATGAATGGGAGGCTATAAGATGTTTAGAAAATTTCACTTCTGTCATTACTCTTAAGTCGTGCCTTAGAGTTTAGATCTATAAAGTCTCTCTCTTAATCCTTCTCTTGTGTCTTTAGGAAATGAATAAATGAAGGGCTAATGCTAGAAGGATGGAAGAAGAGAATGTGTATCAAGGAGCTCCTCCTCAAGTTAATCAAGCTTCTGTTGATCCTGTGGTTGAAAATGTTACTCATACGGAGTTTAGGTTTACTATCCAAATGTTGGCTCAAGTCGTGACGGTTCAAGCCAATAGATAGGTTGTAGCTCTGGTGAATCCTAATATGAATTCGGCTGCTTCAAGGGTTAGAGATTTACCTAGAATGAACCATCCCGAGTTTCATGGCTCCAAAGAGGAAGAGGACCCTCAAGAATTTATGGATGAAGTTTACAAAATACTTGATATTATAGGGGTGACTTTGGTAGAGAATGCGGAGTTAGCCTCTTACCAATTGAAAAGTGTTGCTCAAGTTTGGTATGATCAGTGGAAGGGTGAGAGACCCGTAGGAGCGGGCCTGGTAGAATGGGAATCATTTAAATCGACATTTCTTGATAGATTTTTTCCCCTAAAGTTGAGGGAACGAAGGATGCAAGAGTTCATTAACCTTCGTTAAAGGGGTATGAGTGTGAAGGAGTATGCTCTTAAGTTCACCCAACTATCCAAGTATGCTCCAACTATAGTGGTGGACTCAAGGGATAAGTTGAAAAATTTTGTGATGGGAGTATCCGACTTGGTAGAGGAAGAATGTCGTACGACAATGCTTATTGGTGATATGAATATCTCACGTGTTATGGTACATGCCAAAATAATTAAGGAGTCAAAGCTCAAGAAGAAGAATAGGGAGGTGAAAAGAGCAAGGATTGATAATGGGAACTTCTCTAGTGAAGTTCGAGGGACAATGTCGACCAAGATTTAAACAAAGGTTATCCAACCAAGGCTCCTCTAGTGCTCCAAGGGTCAACAAAGATAGGGTTTTCAACTCTAAACTTCAAGGAGGTAATAGTAGTGGTTCATATGTGACTAGGCCTAATTGTGCAAAGTGTGGAAGAAAACATGATGGTAAGTGCCTAGTTGGCATGGTTGGTTGCTATGGTTGTGGGAAGAGTGGCCACTAGATGAGATATTGCCCAATGCTCATCGCCAAGGGAAGAGAATGAAAGCAAACCCCTCATAGCGGTTCAAACTCCAATGCCCAAAAGTAAACCACTTTTATGCTCTTCAATCTTGAGGTGACCAAGAGAGCTCCCCGGATGTGGTGACTGGTATGTTAAAAGTCTTTCTTATTGATGTGTATGCTTTGTTAGATCCTGGTGCTACTTTGTACTTTGTGACACCTTATGTGGCCATGAAGTTTGATATACTCCCCAAAGTGTTATTAGAGCCTTTTTCGGTGTCTACCCCGGTTGGTGACTCGGTGGTGGCTAAGAGAGTTTATAGAAGATGTCCCATTTCTTTATCCCATAGAGTTACTCTTTTCAACTTGGTAGAGATTGACATGTTAGACTTTGATGTGATTCTTGGTATGGATTGGTTACTTACATGTTATGCCTCTATCGATTTTAGAACTCGGGTGGTTAAATTCCAATTTCCAAATGAGCCTATTTTAGAGTGGAAAAGAGGAAAGTTTATGCCTAGAGATCAATTTGTCTCTCGTCTTTAAGCTATGAAGATGATCTCCATTGGGTGTATTTACCATCTTGTTAGGGTGAAGGATGTTGAATCTGAAACCCCTTCTCTAGAGTTGGTTCCAGTAGTTAATGAGTTTCCGAAAGTTTTTCCTAATGATTTCCCAGTATTCCTCCCGAGCGTGAAATAGATTTCGGTACTGACCTTCTTTTGGATACGTAATATATCTCTATTCCTCCTTATAGAATGGCTCTGGATGATTTAAAGAAGTTGAAAAAATAGTTAAAGGATCTATTAGACAAGGGTTTTATTCAACCGAGTATTTCTCCATGGGCTGCTCCGGTGTTTTTTGTTAGAAAAATGGAAGGGTCTCTTAGAATGTGCATTGATTATTGCCAATTGAACAAAGTGACAATTAAGAACAAGTATCCCCTTCCAAGGATTGGTGATTTGTTTGACCAACTTCAAGAGGCTAGTTATTTCTCTGAGATTTATCTTCGTTCGGGTTATCACCAATTGAGGGTGAGAGGGATTGATATTCCAAAGACGGATTTCCAAAAAAGAAATGGTCACTATGAGTTTTTAGTAATGTCTTTTGGTTTGACTAACGCTCCGGCGACGTTCATGGACTTAATGAATAGAGTATTCCGACAATATCTTGACATGCTTGTGATCATTTTTATAGATGATATTTTGATCTATTCAAGGAGTGAGAATGATCTTTTTGACCATTTGAGGATGGTATTGCAAGTTCTTAAGGACCATCAACTTTTTGCAAACTTTAGCAAATGTGAGTTTTGGTTAAGGTCCATAGCATTCCTTGGTCATATTGTGTCAACAAAGGGTGTTGAGGTAGATCCTAAGAAGACGGATGTGGTCAAGAGTTGGTTTAGACCTTTGTCACCGATAGATATTAGAAGCTTCTTGGGTTCGACTGATTACTATAGAAGGTTTGTTGAAGGATTTTCCTCCATTACTTCTCCTTTGACGACTTTGACTCAAAAGAAAGCTAAGTTCATATGGTCGGAAGCTTGTGAGAAGGGTTTCCAAGAACTAAAAGATACTACCTACGCTCTGGTGTTGACCTTATCGGAGGGTACAAATGGTTTTGTGGTGTATTGTGATGCCTCTAGAGTTGTATTGGGATGTGTTCTTATGCAAAATGGTAAATCAATTGCCTATGCTTCAAGGCAACTTAAAGTCCATGAGGAGAATTATCTGACCCATGACCCTGAGTTAACAACTGTTGTCTTTGCCTTAAAGATATGGAGGCATAATCTATATGCGGTTCATGTTGATGTGTTTACCGATCACAAGAGCTTACAATATCTATTTAGTCAAAAAGATTTAAATCTTCGGCAAAGAAGGTGGTTAGAATTGTTGAAGGATTATGACATGGGTGTTCTTTATCACCCAGACAAGGCCAATGTAGTAGCAGATGCTTTTAGTCGGTTGTCTATGGGAAGTGTGGCTCATGTAGATGATGAAAAGAAATAATTGGTTTGTTATATGCATAGGTTGGCTCGATTAGGTTTTCAACTAGTGGACTCCACCAAGGGTTGTGGCATGGTCCACAATGGTTTCGAATCATCCTTTGTGAAGAATGTGAAGGCAAACCAAGAACTTGATCCTATTTTGGTAGAAATGAAAGAGTCGGTACTCAAGAAGTCCGTTGAGGCTTTCTCCCATGGGAGAGATGGGATGCTTAGGTACCAAGGACATTTATGTGTTTCGGATGTAGATGGCTTAAGGCAACAAATTTTAGAGGAAGCTCATAGTTCTCGGTATTCTATTCATCCGAGAGCCACCAAGATGTACTGTGATCTACGGGAAGTCTATTGGTGGAATGGAATGAAGAAGAAAATTGCGAGATTTGTGGCCAAATGTCCGAATTATCAACAAGTTAAGCCTGCGCATCAAAGGCTGGGAGGCTTATTCGAAGATATACCAATCCCCACTTGGAAGTGGGAAGAGGTGAATATGGATTTTATTGTGGGTTTGCCTCGCACCCGAAGGCAACATGATTCTATTTGGGTCATTATAGATCGGATGACAAAATCAGCCACTTCATTCCTGTCAAGGTTTCTTTTTCGGCAGAAGACTATGCCAAGTTGTATATAACAGAGATAGTGAAGTTGCATGTGGTTCCTTTATCTATTATTTCGGATGGGGTGCTCAATTTACTTCACACTTTTGGAAGTCATTCCAAGAAGGTCTTGGTACTAAGGCTAAGCTTAGTAAGGCTTTTCATCCCCAAACCGATGGGCAAGCGGAGAGCACCATCCAAACATTAGAAGATATATTGAGGGCATGTGTTATAGACTTCAAGGGTAATTGGGATGACCACTTGCCTTTAATAGAGTTTACCTACAATAATAGCAACCATTCAAGTATCGGCATGGCTCCTTTTAAGGCCTTATATGGTAGGAGATGTAGGTCTCCGATTGGTTGGTTTGAGGTGGGTGAAATTTCTTTGATAGGTCCCGAGCTAGTTTATGATGCCATTGAGAAAGTCCGACTCATTAGAGAGAGGTTGAGGACGGTCCAAAATCGATAAAAGTCTTATGTCGATGTTAGAAGAAGGGTTCTAGAATTCAAAGTTAATGATTGGGTCTATTTAAAAATTTCACCTATTAAAGGTGTGATGAGGTTTGACAAGAAGGGAAAACTTAGTCCTTGGTATGTGGGCCCATATCAAATTTTGAAATGTATTGGGAAAGTTTCCTATGAGTTAGACTTACCAAATGAGTTGGCTCCGGTCCATCCTGTGTTTCATGTCTCCATGCTTAAGAAGTGTATTGGAGATCCGGCATCCATTATCCCTTTAGAAGGTTTGGGAGTTGATGAAAGTCTTTCATATGAAGAGATTCCGGTAGATATCCTAGACCGGTAAGTCAAGAGGTTGAGAAACAAGGAAATAGCTTCTGCAAAGGTTTTGTGGAGGAATCACTTAGTTGAGGATGTTAATTAGGAGGCCGAGGCTGATATGAAGTCCCAATATCCTCATCCTTTTCCTTTTACTCCTAATAGAGCTTGAGGTAAGTAGATCCTCTTGCGTTTTAGTGTTTTGGGAGTCAAGTGTGCTACATGAGTTTTTCCATGATTTCCTTATGTTATGCATATTCTTGATGAAATTCATGTTTAGTAAGAAAATGAGTTTTTATGATTGATTTTCCTCATGTTGTTGTGTATTAAGTAAGAGTTGCCTATTTGACTTCATGAGATGAATTGATGAATATGCTTTAATATGCTTTTGAGAGTAATTGCATATTATCTCCATGATATTGTGTTGAGCATGCTTTTAGTTGGAGAAGATAGTTCCTCCTATGATTATGAAAAATGTTGAGTTTCATACAAGTAGGAATCTTTTAATTCCGAACTAAGGAATGCTTATCTATTCATCTCATGAAGTTCTATAGGCAACTCTACTCAATGCACTACAACATGAGGAAAAACAATGCACATAAGTCTTTTCTATCAAGATTTATGTTTTTTTTTTCATGAACATGCATCAAATAAGGAAATCATGGCAACACATAAGCACACAATGACCTTACTATCTAAGAACACTATCTCCCCCTTGGGAGCAAGCCCAAACGGGCTTTCTAAGCACCATTCATACTAAGGACATTTTCAAGTCTCACATATCAAGTCACAAAAGACAAGCAATCTGGCATCTAATAAAGCATAAAACACATACCGATAGTAACACTCGGAGGTCACTCTTGCTCATATCTAGCTTAAAGAGCATAAAACCTATTATCCTTTTGGGCATCCCCATCCAAACCACTAGAAGCAATTTGCTTATCCTCTCTTCCCTTAGTCCTAAGCACCGGGCAATCCCTCATTTTGTGCCCACTTTTTCCACAACCATCCGTGCCGGATAGACACTTACCATAATGATTTCCTCCACACTTTGTGCAAGTAGACTTAGGTAATGGAGACCCACTACCTTTCTCTTGGTTAAACCTAGGGATATTGGGGGAAGCTTGACTGAAATATCTTTATTTGACCCTAGGTCGACCTTGTCCTTCAAAATTTGCATTAGAAACGTTCCCCTCACCAGTCCTTTTCTTTTTTTCCTCTATATTATTTTTCATAAGTTTATCTTCCTCAATTTGTTGGTCATAAACCATAAGAAGTGAGGTATCCATATCATAAAGGAGCATTGCCGTTCGACATTCTTTTGCTGCCATGTCGAACACCCCCGTTAAGAACCTGCTCATCACATCCCTGGAATTCGCCACCATAGATGGAACATACATAGATAGTTGGGTGAATTTCAAGGCATACTCCTTAACACTCTTGCTACATTTCTTAAGGTTAATGAACTCTTCTACCTTAGCTTCCCTCAACTCTCGGGGAAAGAACCTATCAAGGAACACTAGTTTAAACACTTCCTATTCTATTAGACCTACTTCCATCGGCCTAACATCTTTTCTTTGTTCATATCGTACTTGAGCAACACTTTTCAATAGGTAAGCAGCTAGTTCTGCTTTTTTTACCGAAGTCACCCCCATGATAGCAAGTATCTTATAAAACTCATCTCAAAACTCTTTTGGATCCTCTTCTACCTTGAAGGATTCATCCTCACAAAATCCCTCACTCTAGAAGCAGCCTTGCCCACTCTTGGATTCACTGAAGCTACAACCTCCCTATTCACTTGTGCCGTTATGGTTTGAGCCAAAACTTGAAAAGCGTCCCTAAACTCCGCATGAGTAACATTCTCAACTAAAGGATCAATTAGAGCTTGTGGAGGACCTTGGGGAGGAGCTTGGGGAGGAACCTCTTGATCCGCCATATCTTCATCATTCCTTCTAGCATTTGCCCTTGTATTAGCCATATCCTGAAAACCATAGGACATAGATTAGGAGAAAGACCTACTAGAGTTAAACTCTATGGCGCGACTTAGAGAATGAATAAGTGAAGTTTCCTAATCATCTAATAGCTTCCTATTCATAAATGTGGTGCGCTTCACACCTATGAACAAGACTCTACTAGATGTGGTTTTGAGACAATCCTAGAATCATTCTAAACCTTGTGCTATTATTATGTTGGAGGACAGATGATATCTTTGTAGTCCTTTTCGTGTATTTATATATTCGGAATATGTTGAGGAAAATTAATTTTTTTTGTTATTTTTCAGACAGTTACGAAAAAGAGTAAAGTTTTGTTCATTTTTTCGTTTCGATATTCTAAGGTCATTGGTGCAATTTGAGAATTTTTGAGGTGTTTTGATGTACTTTTCTTGATTTTTATATCTTTCGGACATTTTTGAGGAAAAATTAATTTTTTTTTGTTATTTTTCAGATAGTTACGAAAAAGAGTAAGGTTTTGTTCATTTTTTCGTTTTGATATTCTAGGGTTATTGGTGTAGTTTGAGAATTTTTTGAAGTGTTTTGTGTACTTTTCTTGATTTTTATATCTTTCGAACATTTACGAGGAAAAATTAAATCTTTTTGTTATTTTTCAGCTAGTTACTGTAATGACCCGAACCGTCGTTAATTAGGAAAGAAAAAATATGGGGAGGAATGGACCCATCATCTCACCAGAGCGGGATAGGTGCCGCTAGGGTGGTTGCGCTCCAGCAGGCTAGGGAGCGCCAGAGCGAGAAGGCAGAGAAAGAACTTAAATGGCGTGAAACCTTATTTCTCCTTTTTCCCAAAACACTAAACAGAGGCGAGGATCACCCCACAAACACTCAAAAGACAACTCTATACTTGGGAAAGAAGGAGGAAGAGAGTTCTAGAGTAAGGAAGTTGATAGCTTGTGGATTTTCGATCAAATTCACCATCATGAGGTTCGTAAACCAAATTTCTAGTCATTATCCCGTGCAACTACTTGGCGCATAGGTAGCTTAGGTTTATTAATTGAGTTGTTGTAAATCCATGATTTACAGCGTATTATATTGGTAATTGATGGTAGAATTTAGGCTTTCGTGGATCGAAAAAGGGGATGGTTGTACATGTATTCCTAAGTGTTACATCAGACATATGCCATAGAAAGAACTCTCATCCTATGAACTATGGTTAGGTGAATGTTTGATTTCATGTTTGTGTGATGTGTGCTGGTAATTGCTCATTGTAATTCATGTATGTATGTGAATGAAGCATTGTTGATCAAGCCTAATGAAATGAGTATGAATGAACAAATGTATGCCATGAGTCAACACTTGATTGTATGAATATGAGTATGCACATTATGAGTGAAAATGTGATTGTAGTTGTGTTGATTGGATCGAGTGTCATGTTCCGACATATATATTGGATCAGGTTTCACTTTTCAACATATACATGGGATCGGGTGTCACATTCCGGCAAACTAATTGGTATCGGGTGTCACTTTCTGGCACACTAACAGTTTGGGTATTGGTTCCATGAGAGGACCGTTGTATTTATATATCTTTTTGTTATTGATAATGTAGAACTGTATATTGCTCTTGAGTTGATAACTTGTTTAGTGTATTATATGTATATACGTGGTTTGGCTGTGCCGTAAGGTAAATTGGCTATATCTCGTTAATGGATGAACTGTGAATGGTCGGGCCCAAATTGGGATGATATAAGGTAAACAAAGACCGAGGGTCTAGGTGTTACTAGGGGTTACATAGATAAGTTCTTTGTATTCAAATAAGGGTATGTTGTGAGTGATTGGCCGGGGTGGTAGTGGTTACATTCGGAACCTCTCTAAGAGGTAGAATGTTTAAATTATGATCAAGAGTGGAGCGAGTAAGGGGTTAGAGTCAAGAGTAATAGTATATTTTGAAGCAGTTGGAAATGGTAAGGGCATAAGGATATGAAGTTGGAGGAATGAACAGTCTTATTGAATGTTTCCTACTATTTGATTTCTTATATAATGTTGTGGGCATCGGGTTGACCGATGATGCCTACCAGTACATGTGGTTTTACTGATACTACTTTTGCTATGCCTTTTGGCATAGTCTGGTTATAGGGTTAGTGATGTTCATAGGTGAAGACGAAGAAAATCTCCAACAACTTCCATTTTTCCTTCCATGTGGTGGGAGTTATGTCACTTGTTATTATGTTTTAGGCCTTGTAAATCATAGAAGCTCTTGTACCTATTTAGAATAGATCCTAGGGGTGTTAATTACTTTACAAGTCTTAACTCGAATTGTTGACGAAACTCCTTAGTTTATAAAAAAATTCATGAATGTTATTTTATTCCTATTTTTATTAATCTTATGCATGTCTTAAACTGTTTGGGAATCGGGGTTCTCCTACTTAGGCATTAGAGTACGTGCAAGCACGGCCCGGTGGGTTGGGTTGTGACAAATTTGTATCAGAGACCAGGCTACCGGTCTTCCAGTATAAAAGCAAATGTAAAATAGACTCCTGCGAATTAGTGTGTTGACGTCCACATCTAATCTTCAGAAAGCTATGGAGCATTTGATATATCGTGAGTTTATGATGTATTTGATGCATTTCACTTAAAGTTTGTGTGTGTATTGGGCTAGTTTGTTATTAGAAATATTGTTTTGTATGTAATTCTTGCAGGAAATAGGCTTAGATGCAGTAGATGAAGATGCGAACTGAAAATTGCATAAGTAGACAACGAAGGAGCCAACCATGGACTGTAGGTCCAGTGACAGCTGTAGATGGGCAGTCGTAGGTCCTGGTTAGAAAGTTGATTTTCAGTAGTCAAACCACGAAGTGACAGGACAGACCGTAGTCTAATCAATGGACCGTAGGTGGAGTTGTCGTTTGAAGGCCTTGAAATATTGCACAAGTATGAAACTATGGAGAGTGACCTACGGACCATAGGTCAACCCACGGTCCATAGGTCGTACCGTCGACAGAAGCCACGTCTGAGTAGTTTATTTCCTTATTTTGTTTCCTACTTAGTTAGTGATTTGTTTTTTATAAATAGGAGTTGTAATTCTCATTTTTGGGAGTTAGACATTATTGTATACTTTGAGTTTTGGTCTTTTGGGAATTATTTGGAAATATTTAGCAATTTTAATTTCCGAAAGTTGGTTTATACAATTTTCACTTTGAATTTCAATTCAAAATTTGGGTTTTCATCTATTCTCATTATAAGTTCATGACTTCTTCTAACATAATTATGACTAGCTAAATCCACAACTAGGGTTGTGGGAACCATGAGCAATTAACAATGTATGAATAATAATTAAGTGATTCTTGAAGAGTGTTTATGCATGTATTGTTAATCCTTTTGTTTAAAAGTCTTTCTAGCGGTGCGCAACGTTAGAACTCGCCTCGTTCCTACTTGCCGGACCAAGGAGGTAATGAATGAGAAAAGATTAAACAACAGAGATTTAGTGGATGCTATCTAATAGTTTTATTTCAATTGATGTGACGGTGAAAACTAAACTAAATTGATATGATGACTTATCTGGGGAAAAGGTAAGGGTTAGTAAAGCATACACCCATAAACGGACCAAGTTATGTGGTGAAATTCCTTACTTGGAGGACCAATCACTTAGAGATACCTAGCTTACCAACCTTGCATGTCAACCACTAGGATTGAATTACTATTATTAGTATTATTGCGTTAAGATTTTCTAGGAAGATATATACCCTAGTTTCCATCTGATATTGATAACTCAAATCGTGAATCTTGTTTACTTGTTACTTAAGCATTCTAAATACCAATCTGTTACTTAGTTACAACAAACCCCCTATTAATTTTCTCGAAAATAGTTTGACTAAAAAGAGATAATTGTGAGTTAAGTTTAACTTTAAACCATATTCCTTGTGGGATCATTCACAACCTACAAGTTGGGTTCTTTACTTGATAATGATAACTTATACTTCTTTAGGGAGGTGTAATTTAAGCGTATCAGCATTCTAGGAAGCTATTCCATTACTTCTCTCCTTTTGTGCGAGCTGTCGCTTGTTGTATGAGTTGAGTCCAATTGGTATCTCCCGATTCCCATTGGTATCTCAAAAAAGTGAACTAGACGCCGTAGTCACGGTTGAAGGGACATAAGCAAGGTAAATTGGAAATGAGAATGTTCCAATTTGTATCTGGACTTAGAGGCTCTATAAATGAATGAATGATCAGTAATGGTCATCTATGGAGCGAATTAATAAATAATTTGGACTTGTTTGTGAGTGGTAGCTTGAAATTGTGAATATGCACATATATTGTCTGATTTAACTGTTGGTGTGAAAGGTACATTTACGAAGAATGCTATGATGTGATTATGTGCACAGTATTGCTTGTTTGGATTTCGATCCGTGCAACATGCTAGCTTAAATGTTCGAAACTGTGCGAGTCGTAATGCCTGAGTTTTGTGAAAACTTGTTGTTGGTAAGATAGTCATCGGTGGGTTAGGTGCAATGATCTAGATAAGCTACGATGTGATTCGTAAGAAAAATTTGGATGTGTGTTGCGACCGACTATAACCGTGGGAGTGTATGGGCAAATTATAGGGATGTGTGTGTTAGTGGTGTTGGATTAATGGGAAAGTGTTTCTGGAGTATGTTGATGTACTGTGAGTTTACGGTATTTTTAATACATTTCACTTAAGAGTTGTGTGTGTCTAGGGCCATATTAGAACTAATGTTTATTGTGCTATATTTGCAGGAGATAGGCTTGGACGAGGTCGAGAGAGATGACAACTGAAATTATGCAGAAGGAGCCACCCATGGAGGTGACCTACAAACCGTAGGTCAAGTCACGGTTCGTCGTGGAATGATAATCAGGGAAGTCTGACTATGTGTGGAACAACGGAGGCCAGTGACAGAGTGTGTCGACCCACGAGCCGTCCTGCACATCCATCGATGAGATCAAAGATTTGGAGTTCCAGTACTTGATATAAAGTTCTATGTGTGGAGCCACAAAAGAGGACCCACATACCGTAGGTCAATCTACAGTCTGTTCTGCACATCCGTCGTTTGTGTCTGAAAGTTGAAGGTTCCAGCCTCTATGGGAAAGTTCTAAGTATTGAGCGACGAAAGGGACCTACTGACCGTAGGCTGATCCACAGTTTGTAGGTTAGTTTCGTCGAGGGTTCTCCTACTTAGGCATTAGAATAGGTGCCTGCATGGCCCGGTGGGTTGGGTCGTGACAATTACGAAAAAGAGTAAGCTTTTGTTTATTTTTTCCTTTCGATATTCTAAGGTCATTGGTGCAGTTTAAGAATTTTTTGAGGTATTTTGATGTACTTTTCTTGATTTTTATATTTTGCAGACATTTATGAGGAAAAGAAATTTTTTTGGTTACTTTTCGGACAGTTACGAGAAAGAGTAAAGTTTTGTTCATTTTTTCGTTTCGATATTCTAAGGGCATTGGTGCAGTTTGATAATTTTTTTGAGGTGTTTTTATGTAATTTTCTTGATTTTTACATCTTTTGGACATTTATGAGGAAAAATTAAATTTATTATTATTTTTCGGACAGTTACGAAAAAGAGTAAAGTTTTGTTCATTTTTTCTTTTCGATATTCCAAGCTAATTGGTGTAGTTTGAAATTTTTGAAAGGTATTTTGATGTACTTTTCTTGATTTTTATATCTTTCGGACATTTACGAGGAAAAAATAATATTTTTGTTATTTTTTGGACAATTACGAAAAAGAGTAAAGTTTTGTTAATTTTTTTGTTTCGACATTCTAAGTTCATTGATGAAATTTGAGAATATTTTGAGGTGTTTTGATGTACTTTTATTGATTTTTATATCTTCGGACATTTACGATGAAAAATTTAAATTTTTGTTATTTTTAGGACAATAATGAAAAAGAGTAAAGTATTGTTCATATTTTCAATACAATATTCTAAGGTCATTGGTGTAGTTGGAGAATTTTTTGAGGTGATTTGATGTACTTTTCTAGATTTTTATATCTTTCGGACATTTATGAGGAAATATTAATTTTTTGTTAATTTTTGGACGTTTGCAAAAAAAGAGTAAAGTTTTGTTCATTTTTTCGTTTCGATATTCTAAGGTCATTGGTGCAGTTTGAGAATTTTTTGCGATGTTTTGATGTACTTTTCTTGATTTTTATATCTTTCAGACAATTACGAGGAAAATTTAATTTTTTTGTTATTTTTCGGATAGTTACGAAAAAGAGTAAAGTTTTATTCATTTTTCATTTCGATACTCTAAGGTCATTAGTGCAGTTTGAAATTTTTTTGAGGTGTTTTGATGTACTTTTCTTGATTTTTATATCTTTTGGATATTTACGAGAAAAAAATAATTTTTTAATTATTTTTTCGGATAATTACGGAAAAGAGTAAAGTTTTGTTTTTTTTTCGTTTCGATATTCTAAGGTCATTGGTGAAGTTCGACAATTTTTTGAGGTGTTTTGATGTACTTTTCTTGATTTTTATATCTTTCGGATATTTACGAGAAATATTTTTTTTTTAATTATTTTTCAGATAGTTATGGAAAAAAGTAAAGTTTTGTTTTTTTTTTTTTTTTTTGTTTCTATGTTCTAAGGTCATTGGTGAAGTTTTAGAATTTTTTAGGTGTTTTGATGTAATTTTCTTGATTTTTATATCTTTCGGACATTTACGAGAACAAATTAATTTTTTAATTATTTTTCGGATAGTTACGAAAAAGAATAAAGTTTTGTTCATTTTTTCATTTCGATATTCTATAGTCATTGGTTCAGTTTAAGAAGTTTTTGAGTTATTTTGATATACATTTCGTGTTTTTAAAATCTTACAGACATTTACGAGGAAAATTTAAATTTTTTGTTATTTTTCGGATGGTGACAGAAAAGAGTAAAGTTTTGTTAATTTTTTGGTTTTGATATTCTAAGGTCGTTGATGCAGTTTGAGAATTTTTTGAGCTTTTTTGTTGTACTTTTCTTGATTTTTATATCTTTCGGATATTTACGAGGAAAATTAATTTTTTGGTTATTTTTTGGATAGTTACAAAAAAGAATAAAGTTTTCTTCATGTTTTTGTTTCGATATTCCAAGGTCTTTGGTGCAGTTTGAGAATTTTTTAAGGTGATTTTATGTACTTTTTTGGATTTTTTATATCTTTCGAACATTTACAAGGAAAAATAAAATTTATTGTTATTTTTCAGACAGTTATGAAAAAGAGTAAAAGTTTTGTTCATTTTTTTTTGTTTCGATATTCTCAGGTTATTAGTGCAGTTTGAGAATTTTTTAAGGTGTTTTGGTGTAATTTTCTTGTTTTTTATATCTTTTGGACATTTACGAGGAAAAAATAATTTTTTTGTTATTTTTTTGAATAGTTACGTAAAAGAGTAAAGTTTTTTAAAATTTTTTCGTTTCGATATTCTAAGGTCATTGGTGCATTTTGAGAATTTTTTGAGGTGTTTTGATATACTTTTCTTGATTTTTATATCTTGCAGACATTTACGTGGAAAAATTAATTTTTTTGATTTTTCAGACACTTACGAAAAAGAGTAAAGTTTTGTTCATTTTTTCTTTTCGAAATTCTAAGATCATTGGTGCAGTTGGAGAATTTTTTGAGCTGTTTTGATGTACTTTTCTTGATTCTTATATCTTTCGGACATTTACAAGGAAAAAATATTTTTTTTTTGTTATTCTTTGGACAGTTACAAAAAAGGGTAAAGTTTTGTTCATTTTTTTTTCTCAATATTCTAAGGTCATTAGTGCAGTTTGAGAATTTTTTGCCATGTTTTGATGTACTTTTGTTGATTTTTATATCTTTTAGACATTTACGACGAAAAATTAATTTTTTGTTATTTTTAGACAATTATGAAAATGAGTAGTAAAGTTTTGTTCCTTTTTTCATTTCGATATTCTAAGGTCATTGGTGCAGTTTTTGATTTTTTTGAGGTATTTTTATGTACTTTTCCTGATTTTTATATCTTTCAGACATTTACGAGGAAAAATTAATTTTTTTGTTATTTTTCAGACAGTTACGAAAAAGAGTAAATTTTTTTTCATTTTTTTGTTTCAATATTCTAAGGTCATTGGTGCAGTTTGAGAATTTTTTGAGGTGCGTTGATGTACTTTTCTTGATTTTTATATCTTTCAATCATTTTCGAAAAACAATTAAGTTTTTTGTTATTTTTTGGACATAACGTAAAGTTTCAAACTGCACCAACGACCTTAAAATATCGAAACAAAAGAATGAACAACATTTTACTCTTTTTTGTTACTGTTGAAAAAATAACAAAAAATTAATTTTCCCCGTAAATGTCCGAAAGATTTAAAAATCAAGAAAAATACATCAAAATACCTCAAAGAATTATCAAAATGCACCGATGACCTTAGAATATTGAAACAAGAAAATGAACAAAACTTTACTCTTTTTCATAACTATCCGAAAAATAACAAAAAAATTGATTTTTCCTTTGTAAATGTCCGGAAGATATAAAAATCAAGAAAAGTATATCAAAACACCTCAAAAAATTCTCAAAGTGCATTGATGTGCTGCGAATTCTTGTCACATTTGATGCTTAAAAACGAGGAACTGATACTAGAATTAAGTGTATTTTTGTATAGTTTGATATGTTTGTTAATGGTGTAGGCAGAATCTGGCGTGTGTAGAAAAGTGTAAAAAGAAGCAGAGAATGATGATGACTAAGTGAAGTTCACTACCAACTTCACAGATCGTGACCTACGTAATGGTCCGTGGTTGAGCCCGCGAAATTGAACTAGTGTGAAGGTCTGAGAGGAGCTGAAAGTTGAATGGACCAAGTGAAGACCATGACCAACTTCACAGGCCGTGGTCCTCATTATGGATCATGGTTGTGATCATGATGCTGAAGCAGAGAAGAGGTTAAAAGAAGTTGTTAAGTGATGGGACCAAGTTAAAGTCATGGGCACTTTTATGGCTCATGAAGATCATTACGAACTGTGGTACCCATCGTGATGATGAACCAGTGGATGGACTTCGAAGAGTTGAAATTAGGATTGGACAAGTAAAGACCACGGCCAACTTCACGGGCCGTGGTCTCGTCCGTGATGCAAGTTCCAGTAATCAAGTTTGAAGAGCAACTTTTGGGGAGTTTCCAAGGGAAGATCACGGAGGGCTTCACGGTCTGTGAAGCCCTCTACGAGCAGTAGAAGTGGCGGTAGAGCCACCCGACATTTCAGTCCTAATTCAATTAGGACTCATTTTAAACATTCTATTTTGAATTACTTTAGGTCGTTTTTGAATATTATTCATTATCTTACGTTTTACGACCAAGAAATAAAGCATTACTATTAGCTTTTGATTTTGGTATTTCGATTATTGTTATAAGTTTGAAGTTCGGATTTAGATTTTCAGATTATCGAAGTGATTGTTGATTTGCTAATTATTTTTGCAAGTCATTCTGAACATATTTTCATTTTTCATTACTGATTGTTTACGTGAAAGTATGAGTGGCTAAATACCACGACTGGGATTGTGGGATCCATGACGAAATTCTAGTTAAGATTCCGTAAAATGAGTAAAGGGCAGTTTGTGTTTACAATCTGTAGTTTTTAGTTTTCAATATCTTTATAAACTAGTGAGTGCACCCACTAGAGAAGCCTGTATCTGGTATTTATTTGAGAGAAAAATACCAGTTAGGAAAAAGCTGAACTAAATTAACGAATTGGAGTTAAAGTTTGAGTTCGAGAGAAAAAGAACTTTAACACCATATCATTTTAAGAGAGGGTCAATGTTAGTAACACTCTAGGGTCGAGAGAACATGAGTGATAATTATTTCATTAGACTAAGAAGTGTCATATGAAATTATCTTGAAAAGATTTTGTAAACATTAAATTGACTGACACTCAATTACGGAAGAACACTAGAACTAATGTTATGGTGAACACAATCCTGGTTTCTCTTAATTAACCGAATCAATCTTACAATGAAATACTGCAAGTTTTGGTACTTATAACATTTCAACCAAACCCAATTTACTTTCCATTGTTACTTGTTTAGGAGATAATAACAACATTCGAATAAATGCGACAGTGAAACCTTATCTGTAAAGAAATTCTCTATGGGATCGACCTCAACTCTAGTTGGGTTCTGTAAATTGACATCGACCGTTTACACTTCTTATTTGAGGTGTAATTTTAGATGTATCCAATTTTGGCATCGCCAGCAGGAGTGGTAAAGTTCTTACTGACCTTATTCCTGCAAGTACTAAACATGAACAGGTATTGGAGCAAGCTGGCAGAGAAAAGGATGAAGCTGAACAGGTAGATGACTTGGAGGATCCTCGGCCAAAAGCGCAGTCTGCGAGAGGAAAAAAGAAAGCGATCGAGGAAAACATTCCCTTACAGCACATTCCCAAACCAACTCCTCATTTCCCTCAAAGGCTCAAAAAGAAAGCTGAATATGGGAAGTTTACAAAATTCATCACCATGTTGAAGAAGCTTTCAGTAAACATACCACTGGTGGAAACCCTGGAACAGATGCTAGGATATGCCAAGTTCATGAAGGACTTGGTTACAAAGAAAACAGTTGTAAGTCTTGATATTACTAATGATGTTCATCATTGCAGTGCCATTGCTACCAAATCTCTAGTTCAGAAGAAGGAAGATCTAGGTGCATTCACTATCCCATGCACCATTGGGTCAATCAAGTTTGCAAAAGCTTTGTGTGATCTAGGAGCCAACGTCAACTTGATGCCACTAGCCATCTACAAGAAACTGGGATTGGGAGTTCCAAAACACACAACAATGAGGTTGATGATGGCAGATAGGTCAGTTAAGTGGCTTATTGGAGTCCTATGTGATGTACTTGTAAAGGTGGACACTTTCATCTTTTCGACTGATTTCATGATCTTGGACTGCGAAGTGGACTTTGAGGTTCCCATCATTTTGGGAAGACCATTTTTAACCACTGGAAGGGCCTTGGTAGATGTTGATAGAGGAGAGCTAAAGTTCAAACTCAACAAGGATGAGGTAAAATTCAATATTTACAGGTCCATGAAGCAGCCACATGATATGAATGTAGTGTCTGCAATAGAGGTGGTTATTGATGGAGAAATGAGAGTACCCATTGAATAGCGGATGGCTGTGGAAACTCTGGCTGTAGTACTGATGAACTCTGAAGTTGATTTTAGGCCTGACTATGTAGAGACCGTGAATGCTTTGTAGGGAATGGGAGCAAACTCGTATGCTCCAAAGAAATTGGACTTGGACTTAAAAAACAGGCCAATTCCTCTAGCAAAACCATCCATTAAGGAGCCTCCGATGCTGGAACTGAAACAGTTACCCAGTCACCTTAGGTATGTATTTGTAGGAACTAACAACACTTTACCTGTGATCTTGGTTGCAGATTTAAATGACGAACAGGTTCAGGAGGTGATCAAGGTATTGAGAAGGTACAAAAGGGATGACTGCAGCCCAAGCATTGAACACTAGTGAAGGTTAAACCCACCTATGCAAGAGGTGGTCAAAAAGGAAATCATGAAGTGGTTAAATGATGGGGTGGTCTATCCCATTTCTGATAGTCACTGGGTCAGTCCAGTGCAATGTGTGCCCAAAAAGGGCTGTATGACTGTGGTAGCAAATGCCAAGAATGAGTTAGTCCTGCAGAGACCAATTACTAGATGTGAGTGTGTATGGACTACAAGAAGATAAACAAATAGACTTTGAGGGATCACTTCCCCATGCCTTTCATGGACCATATGCTTGATAGGTTAGCAGGTAAAGGGTGGTATTGTTATCTAGATGGATACTCTGGGTACAGACATATATCAATTGCTCCTGAAGATCAGGAAAAGACCACCTTCACATATCCTTGTGGCACCTTTGCGTTTAAACGCATGCCATTTGGACTATGTAAAGCACCAACAACATTTCAAAGGTGTATGATGTCCATTTTCTCAGATATGGTTTAGGATACTCTAGAAGTATTTATGGATGACTTCTCTGTTGTAGGTGATACATTTGGTGAATGTTTGTTGAATCTTAGCAGGGCTCTACAGAGATGCGAGGAGGCCAACCTAGTGCTTAATAGGGATAAGTGCCATTTCATGGTAAATGAGAGCATAGTCCTTGGTCACAAGGTGTCATAGAAAGGGATTGAGGTCAACAAGGCCAAAATTGAAGTTATTGAAAAGTTACCTCCACCAATCTATATGAAGGGTGTTCAAAGCTTCCTAGGACATGCCATATTCTATAGACGTTTCATCAAGGACTTCTCCAAAAATACACACCCCATGTGCAAGCTTTTAGAGAAGGAGGTGAAATTTGTCTTTAATGAGGTATGTCTCAAAGAATTTGAGTGCCTAAAGGAAAAGCTGATTTCAGCACCAGTGATCATTGGACCAGACTGGGCGGAGCCATTTGAGGTAATGTGCGATGCTAGTGGGACTACATTAGGAGTTATGTTAGGGCAGAAGTGTAATAAGATGTTTCATCTGATTTACTATGCTAGTAAGTCGCTGAATGTAGCACAACGAAACTACACAGTCACTGAGCAGGAACTATTGGCAGTGGTGTATGCGTTTGAAAAGTTTAGAGCTTACTTGCTAGGCACTAAGGTGATAGTTCATACAGATCATGATTCTCTAAGATACCTCATAGCAAAGAAAGATGCCAAGCCTAGGCTGATTCGATGGGTGCTGCTTCTTTAAGAGTTTGACTTTGAAGTGAAGGAAAGAGAGGATGTGAGAATTAGGTAGCTGATCACCTGTCTAGGTTGGAGGCTGCAAAGAAGGAAAAGCTAGAGCTTGAAATAGATGATACATTCCCAGATGAGCAGGTATTAGCTGCAACTCTTGACCTTAACTGATTATGCTAATTTTCTTGTTAATCATGTAATGCCTAAAGGACTAACATTTCAGCAAAGAAAGAGGTTCATGCATGATGCAAGTAAGTATTTTTGGGATGAACCATATTTGTACAGGATTTGTGCTGATAACATCATTAGGCGATGCATTCCTAAAGTTGAGATGTTGCACATTTTGGAGGCCTATCACTCATCTCCAGTAGGTGGTCATCATGAAGGTGCTCGAATAGCCTACAAAATACTTTAATGTGGGTACTATGGCCCACAATTCATTAAGATGCAGTGGACATAGTAAGGAGTTGTGATTCGTGCCAGCGACAAGGAGCCATCTCTTGGCGCCATGAGTTACCCATGACACCCATCTTAGAGGTAGAGTTGTTTGATATGTGGGAAATTGATTTCATGTGCCCATTTATGAGTTCCTATGGACAGAAGTAAATATTAGTTGCAGTGGACTATGTGTCCAAATTGGTTGAGGCCATTGCATTACTTGAGAATAATGGCAAAAGTGTAGCTAGCTTCCTGAAGAAGAATATTTTCTCAAGGTTTGGCACACCCAGAGCCATTATCAGTGATGGTGGTTCACACTTCTACAATAAAATGTTAAATGTTGTTCTGACCAAGTATGGGGTTAAACAACACAATGTTGCTACACCTTATCACCCACAGACCAGTGCAAAAGTAGAGGTTTCCAACAGGGAAATCAAAGAAATCTTGGCAAAGACAGTAAATGCCAATAGGAAAAATTGGGCAAGGAAGCTAGATGATGCTCTATGGGCATATCAAACAGCTTTCAAGACACCTATTGGTATGTCTCCATAACAATTGGTGTTTGGAAAGGCATGTCATTTTCCGATTGAGCTTGAGCATAGAGCACTATGGGAGTTGAATAAGCTAAACCTCAGTTGGAGCGAAATTGCAAACTTAAGGCTGGATCAAATCAATGAGATGGATGAGTTCCATTTGAGAGCCTATGAGAGGTCTACACTGTATAAGGAGAGGATGAAGCTATATTATGACAAGCATTTTGAGAAAAGAAGCTTCACTCCTGGTGACTTGCTGCTACTCTTTAACTCCAGACTTTGTCTATTTCTAGGAAAGCTGCAATCTAAATTGTCTGGACCTTTTAAGGTCACACAAGTGTTCTAATCTGGTGCTATTGAGTTGGAAAATGATAAGGGAGAGAGGTTCAAAGCTAATGGCCAGCGAATCAAGGCATATTTGGGCGTTCCTGAGGATGTGAAGATTGTAGAGGAATGTAAACTTGATGATCTGAGTAATCAGGTAACCTGCGTCGTGCCGTGACGTTAAATTTTGCGCTGCTTGGGAGGCAACCCAAGATGTAATTGTACTAGACATTTTCCCATTTTCTTTATTTTTCTTTGTTTTGATAAAGTCAGTGTGTGCTAATGTGTGAAGGAGAGAATAGGTGGAAAAATGCAGCAACTGGTGCAAACTGAACTTCACAGACCATGGTGCCCTTCATGAGCACATTCACGGTCCATCTACTTGATGACCAACCTAAGGAAGCTACTAGAAATTACATAAAAAGGGATTCATGGAAGGGTTCACGGTCCATTAGAGCTTGTACTGTAACGACCCTTTCCAATTATTATACGTAAATAAATCACGAGATATTTTTATGCATATATTTTCCTCACGCAAGTAAATAATGATAATAATAAAAAACTATTATCAACTTTCGAGTACCCAAACTAAATGGGTTCATGCTTCATACGAGTATTCCAAACGAGTAGGAAATGTAATATATTACAAAACTTGGGCTTACACACCCCAAATAAACCAAAAATGTAGCCATACTAATATTACAAACCATGGTGACATGACCCGATTAGCCCTCAAAATTACATGCAAATATACAACACATAGATCATGTATAAGTTTCAAAGTATATACAAAATATAGATGCCTATATGCAAATGTGATCTTCTTTAAAGTTCTCAAAATTCCATCTCCAATGGCCAGCTTCATGCCTCCTCTCGATCAGCCCCTACAATAGAAACAACTATCGCTAAGCATATAGCATAGTGGTGTAAAAACTATAGGATCGGAGTCCTCAAAATTCACCAAGCTATTTTTTTTCAAGTCCATGAGCAGCATACTTGAAACATAATAAATAAATCAAGTAACAATATATAACGAGTATCAAGTTCGATTTTCAAAGATACAAATGACAAGAACGCTCGTAGCACCAATTTCGAAGAGATTCAATAACAAGGATTGCCCAATATATACCTCATGTCGTCACACCCGACACAAGCAAGTACCAAGAAGGGCCCAACTCCCTGTATCAAGAAGGGTCACAGCCCAATAGTCAAGAGAACCAAGAACCATATTAAAAATGGCTTCCTAGTTCGTACTCAAAATGGACAACTTCCATTCTTAAAATGGACTAAAAGTCCAAAGTCAAGATGGAAAATGATCCGAATCAAGAGGCATGTCAATAGTGACAAAGTCACAGCCACAAGAAGGACAAGGTCCCAACAAGAGTGCCAAGTGATCAAACAATCCGTACAAGTGGGCGAGTTACACAAGCGTCATACCAACACGACAATGCAAAGTGACAAGAGGTAACCAAGGTATCAAGATCAACTTTAGATATATCAGTAGTTGAAAGAGTGCAAGTACAAGTTTATACTCAAACCTCAATGCTTTAATGTAGAACAGTCCAACACAACTCCGCGAGTTCAAACCATAGACCAACCAACGTATCAAGGTCCTCAACTTGTTCACAAGTATATAGAACCTTAAAAATGCAATTAAATATCTCCTTTAATTCCTAATATCTCAATAATATCGAAATAAAATAGGATTATCGTCACAAGTAAGCTCAGCCTACACAGATGCAACTATGTTCCCAAAAAAGTGATTCTTGCCAATCTAGTACCCTATGTTGTAACTTAGATTTGAACAGGAAAACGGCAAAACTAGACTTTATAACCTTCATTAAAGATGTAGGTACATATCTTAAGGTTGTAACCCAACAAGAATCACCAAACAATACATTTTGTACAAAAAGATATCATCGATAAACTAACAGTGGTTCATACAGGATTTCTAAATCCGAAATCTGGACAGAACTTGTCCTGTGTTGCGTCCCATATTTCGAATCCATAACGGCTAAATTAGAGTTTCACATAGACATAAGATTGTAGGTATATGAATTATCTTTCCAAATCATATATTTTTCACCCAAAACAGAGTCCTAGAGAATGAGATATTCTAAATGTAATACATATTACTCAGCTACAAAAACAGATTTCGACTACTTACCAAAAATAGTGTGTGTCTTGAATTCCAGCCAAAAGACCAAGTTTTTCTCTTGTGATTTTGAAGAACAAATGGTAAGCTAGGGTTATAAGGTTCTAAGTCTTCAAGGAACTGAAATTATCTCAAAGAGGAGTGAAAATATATAGTCAAACAAGTGATGTTTATCACTTGTAAACTTGTCCAATGAAGGAGATGTCCAAAATAGTGTTGTGTGCTGCCCAAAATGCATAACTATACACCTATATCTATATATCTTTCACCTCCTTTTACAATTCTACAAAATTCTAATTATACTATTACGTAAATATCCCAATAAAAATCCCATAAATTACTATATGATTTATGCTAAACAAGCTAACAATTATCACAAAATTTCAAGTTCCCAACAAGAGATTAAAACATATTGTAGTAATAAGCAACGGTAAATCGACATGCGACTCTTGCTTAGTATTTTAGGGGTGTTACATGTACGAGCCATTTTGCCTCTTGTGAACCTCAGGTATGAATTGTAGTTTCTAAGCCAAGGTCATGGAATGGTTCACGGACCGTGGTGCCCTTCACTGTCCGTGGTCTGCCTCAGGTAAGTCTCCTGTCTAAGTTATAATCACGGAAAGGTTCACGGAAAGGTTCACGGACTGTGATGCCCTTCATGGGCATCTTCACAATCCGTAATCTATTACCCAATACCAGCCATATCCGACCCGACCCGTGCATGACCCAAATTGAGATTAAATGTATATCAGTTCATAAAGCACCAAAGGTCAAATATTTCTCTTCTTTCTTCTTCCTGTAACAGTTAGAAACGAGTTTCTTCATCAATCTATCCTAAATCCACCCGAAAATCATAACCCTAAGTTCAAAAGTTGATCAATTGATTCTACTCAAGTTCATCTTCCTATGTTTGAACGAAAACCCTTATTATTTTCAAGTAAGTAAATTCTTAATTTTTTGCAAATTTAATCTTGTATAAAATAGGTTTGTTTTGCTTAGTATTAGTCAAAAATAGTACAATAGTTTTATTCTAAATTGATACTGAATTGTGTGGGTTAAATTGAATTAGGTGTTGGCTATACTTTATATTGTTTTTGTTCTAGTTATTCTTGTATGAGGGTATGAGAATTAGGGGGGGGGGGAGGGGGGTTTGAATTTGTTGGTGCCCGAGTTGTTTGTGAATTTTGCTTTAGTTAATTAAGTTGATTACGAAGTAGGCTGATGCTTGTGTTATAGGACAGTTGTAGATCGGCATAAAATGGGTGTTGGTGCTGAAAACATTGGATTTTAGTGAATGAGGGAAGGAGGAGACTGTAACACTGACCAAGTGTAAGACCACAATAGGTTTTACGAACCGTGGAATCCACCACGGGCCATGAAACCAATTGTGGACAACACTTGAAGTCAAGCCACCACTCAGATTAAGTTCACGGTCCGTGGTGCACTCCACGAGCCGTGAAGCCATTTGTGAACATCACTTAGTAAAAAGTTATGTGGCTCCTTTTGCACATTGATTCTGTCTCAACTCCACGAGGGATTTCATGGTCCGTGGTACATACCACTGCCCGTACAAGCTCCCATAGAGCATACTTAGTGTAATATTTTTAAATTTTTCTGTCTTTTAGTTTTTGTTAGTTTGTTGAATTTGTGGCCCTTCTCAATGATAGATTGGGTGACGACATTCTTAAGGAAAGGCATTAGATGAAATTACACAGGGAAATTTTGAGTACCCGATAATGTGTCATTTTACTGTGTGGGATACTAATGAGTTTTGTATTTCTCAGTACGATGCCTCCCAGAAGAAAGAACGTAACAAAACCTAGCCTCCCCCAACTCCTTCTCAATCAGAAGGTTATGACAACTCAGAAGCTAGTAGTTATGTGGTGCGCATAAATGTTATACCTGAATATCACTCACCTCAGGCTACTAGATCACTGACCAAAAGAGTTATCCTCCATGACACTGCTCCTCAGGCTGAAGAGGGAGGTAGTAGTTCTGATAACGGAGAGAACTCAAGAACTCACTCTAATGTTGCTGCTGGTAGCCAATCTGTTGATAACTCGGGGGGTAGTGCAGAGTCTCAAAGCGATTCTCAGGAAGATGCAAACACCTCTCCACCTGTAGTAAATACAGAAGCTGGGACTAGAGTACGAGAGGAAGCGGCTACTATAGAGGATGATGAAGAGAGCACCGATGATGATACCTTGGTGATATATGTGAACGCCCATGAACCTAATCCGGCATTAAGACCATATCTAATTTCCTGTTACCATTCCATATAGACTGTGAACCGATCCAAAGAATTTTTAAATAATGGGATTGTGAACAAGACTGGCAGTTTCAAAAAGCGTGCAATCATGCCTAAGACTAGAGTTGTGGTAGATGACATTAAAGCATTCCCTAACATTTATCGGACGTTTCAATTTCATAAGTTTGATTGGATGGAAAATGCACCTGGGGAATACTCTTACCACCTGACTAGATAGTTTTACTCATCTTATGCAGTTGCACTGATGAACTTTGTTGCAGAGATAGAGACAACTAAATGTGGACAGAAAGACATGGCCATTACCTAGGGTCCACTCAATTCTATTATAGTTCGAGGCAAATCAGTAGATATCTCAGAGGCCACTATTAACAGGATATTGCATGGCCTCGAATACTCTGCACCAACTTCAGTTGCCCTTTTCGAGAACAAACATCATGAAGTCACTAGTGACACTACTATGGAGATTCAAAGTTCTCGCGAGAAGGTATTGCACTGGATTGCAAAGCAAATTGCCAAAGATGGAGAGAATGAAGTTTGGCTTACCACGACGTTAACACTGATTCTAAAAGCTTCGTTATCATTTCCAGCCAAGGTATGGTGTGTTGTTGTGCGTGCCCAATTGAGACCTATAGGAAACAGCAACACCTTGTCTCATTTTTTAGCATCTTTGGTAGCCTGCCTCATGGCTGGTTACCTGGTCAATGTGGGGCGGATCATAGCTACTGAGATGAGAGACAGAGCACTGAATAAGGGAGTCGGGTTTCCATTTTCCTGTCTGATAGGGAAATTGTGTAGACAAACGGATATTCCCCCAAACAAGATGATTGACAAATGGCGTGATGCATTTCGACTCATCCAGGTTTCTAAAATCAAGGATGTCCCGAACCATCTCTTTGGTGTGAAATCTGCATCTGTGGGCACTTTAGTTGTTGTTCCACATATCCCACTTGACATCCCAAGACAGAGGCCCAGAGCAGGGAGAGTCATTTCAGCCTTCCATAGAGGCACCACCACCACCAGCTTCTCCCTCCAGGCTCCAGGTACCTTTGTTACTATTCCTATGCTTTTTCATGAGAAATTGGTTGCAGATCAGCGCCAGGCCAGGACATTGGTAGAGCAAATTGCACTTGGGATGCCTCATCTGATAGAGATGAAAGTGTTAGCTGAGAAAAAAGAGATCAAAGATGAGGTGCAGAAGGAGCTGGTTGTTTTAAAAGACATATTTGATGGTTTAGAGAACTTTTTCCAAGATCGATTCCAAGCTGCCTGTTCAATAGAGGCTGAAGAGTTCAAATCACAGTTGGTTGAGATGAGAACTCAGATTGCTAAATTGGCTGAAAAGGTAGTACAGGTACCCACTCTTATAATGCCAGACCCTTTAATGCAAATGCTAACTCAGGCACCCTCCACTTAATCAATTGATGATCTTTGGGGAGAACTCCCTACGAGTAAGTCTGGCAAAAGAAAACACAATGCTGGAGAACCTGATGAGGAGACCCCTACTGACCCAGCCAGAGAGGCAAGAAGGTAAGAAAAAAGAGCTCGTAGAACATCAAAGTGGGAAGCTTGAGAAAGGAAGCCCTTGAACAGCAACAACAAGATGTTGCCCTAGTTAGAGCTTCTAGTAGTGGAGCACCTGCCCCAACAAGTGAGGACCAACTTGATCAGATACCGAGTTCTGAGAGTGCACCCGTTGATAAGGGTTCCAATACTGATCCGACGACTAGCGCCTAGAGCGCCATAGCTATAACCCTCCTCATAGCCTTATGTGTTTTATTGTTCTGCATGGACTTTGAGAGCAAAGTCCTTTTTATTTGGGGAGGGGGTGGTGAGCAACCTGCCATAGCGGTTAGAAAAATGGAGGTTCTCTCTGTGTGTTATTTTTTTGGGTGTTTTATGTGTTGAGTTGTACAACAGCTAGTCTGTGAGAAATGAGGACCTGAATGTGAGTTTGACTGTTAGGATCTTTAGATGACATTTTAGATACTGATATGTTGAACATGGCTAGTCTGACTAATTAATTGGTGAACCAAGAAACTGGATAGTGTAGTCCTGTGTCATGTGTGACTAAAGGTTTGCTTGAATTCTAACACTAGGAACAGAAACTAGAACTTGTTCAAGTAGTCTTGCTTGAATTTGAGAATACCCGAATAGGAAAGGATCAGTAGACCATTTTTGTTAAACCAATAAAAAGTTATAAATAAAAGAACCAAATGAAAAGCTTATCACTTAAACCCAATTTGAGCCTTAAATCAATCTTTGTTCTTGCCCAACATATATCATATCCTTGGTTCTCCGAAGGTACAATATTACAACTTAGGCCAAAAGCCTAAGTTGAGGGTGATTGCAATACGAACAAAAAGAAAAATGAAAAATAACGTTCAACCAGTGAGCTAAGTGTATATCAAAATTGCATTTATTATAAAGAAAGATAAAAGAACAAAATAATAATAATAATAATAATAATAATAATAATAATAATAATAATAATAATAATAATAATAATAATAATGGATACTGGTTCATGCCGAAAAAAAGAAAAAGAGGGAATCACTCAGAAAAGAGTTATGTGAAAATGAAACTTTGGAAAACCAAGGGACTAGTCACTCACGAAACCAAATATCCACTTCCTAGCCCCGAGCCTATGTTACAAGCCAATAAAGTCCTATAGTGATCCTATTTCGGGTGTTTGAAAGATAGAGCGTAGAAAGCGAGGGCAAGCCTATGGTAGTTTGTTGTTAGTGTTAGAAGTTCATTGAGAGCGTGAGGATAGTACTCAACTATTTTGAGCGAAGGACTTCTTTGTTGTCAGGACACAATGATTACATTTGGAAGTAGATTGTGTGAGCTGATAATTCACAGGCATAAGCATGATTGACTTCGAATAATGAGATGTCATGCATTGATCCTTATCTGTTAGGTTTAGGATTTTGGATACAATTGTTGTTTAAAAAGGCTGCTGCTTAGTTTCAAAAGTGTCTAAACATTTTAAGGACTGAATGTGTTGCTGTATCATCACTTGAGGACAAGTAATGGTTCTAAGTTGAGGGTGTTGATATGCCACGGAATCTTGGCACATTTGATTCTTAAAAACAAGGAACTAATACTAGAATTAAGTGTATTTTTGTATACTTTGATATCTTTGTTAATGTTGTAGGCAGAATCTGGTGTGTGTAGAAAAGTGGAAAAAGAAGCAGAGAATGATGATGACTAAGTGAAGTTCACGACCAACTTCACGGACCGTGACCTTCATAACGGTCCGTGGTTGAGCCCGTGAAACTGAACCAGTGTGAATTATCAATACCTAGCAGCTAAATCAACACATAATCACATAATCACACCCCAAGAATTGGGTTTTAGCTATACATCATAAAAAGGTAAAAATTGTTACCAATTTGTGTTTCCATCAACTGGGTAGGATTGATATAGTCTTTACAAAGGTCTAAGATGAAGAATCTTTAACACCCACTTCCAATTTCTTAGACATGGAAATCTTCAAAATTTCAAAGCTAAGGAGATATCGTCTCCAAACTCAGTTCTAAGCTCTCAACTTGAAACTGAATAATAATAATGATAAATTCTAAACATTATTCTAAACTAGGAATTTAAAAACGTATTTATAGTCACCCAAAAATATGTTGCGAAGGACCATTAGGCGCAATAAGTCGAGATTGCCGATCCACTCGACGATCAGCCCTTTGGTCAATTCCATTGCCTTTTTTCTTTGGCCCTCAGCATCTTTAGGTTTTGTACTTTGGGAAATATGGTACTGCATCGTGGAACTGTTCAGTGACTCGCCACTACTACTTTCTATCACCGACTTGATTTTCTCCTTTAGAGCTCGGCACACTGGAACATTGTCTTGAGTCCAACGATGGTCTGGGTCGAGATCACTGACCTTTTCAAAGATTCACTGACTGGACATTTAGCTCGCCAACCTACAATTTTCAACAACTTTCCTACTTTGACCTACACAAATATGACACCATTATTTCTTAAAGCAAAAATAAAGCGATAAACACTTGGGTTGCCTCCCAAGAAGCGTCTTAGTTAACATCGTGGAACGACGCAAATCCCCACTTAAGTTCCATTAGTGAGGTTTGCCTCACTTTCATAAGGAAACCCTTCTTTTGGTTCTGGGTAGAGGTTATTCAGCACGTGGTCCATTTGGGACCCTAGTAGTTGAATGAGCATGGAATGTGATGTCGTTATTTGGTTCAACATCAAGACATTTTCTCTCATCTCCTCCAACACTCTGTCGAGTCCTTCGACTTTGTGTAGAATGAGTAAGAGGACCTCTTCAATTTTCTCGTCCTCTTGCTTCTTCATCTTTCGATGCTCGTGAAGGAGAATGTACCTGCCCGTCTTATTGGACAGTACCTCCAAGTCCTTGACATTTTGGGCAAAGATATCCAGCTGACCCAACAATGTGGCCAAGTGTTGGTCTTTCTCAGGCTCCTTGTTGGTTTTGTCCACACAATCAAGGAGTTGGGTTACATTCTCATAGGAGTGTCGCATCAAGCAGCCCGAAGAGAGTTGATCAGCTATTATTCTATATTCGAGCGTAAGACCTGGATAGAAACATTCCAGAAGTAGTTTATTCGGAATCTCATGGGTTGGGCATTGTTGCAATAGGATTTTAAACCTTTGCCACAATTCATACATGGGCTCACCCTTCAATTGCTTGAAATTTAGGATGTTATCCCTAAAAATTATCAATCTCGAAGGAGGATGATCCATTGGGTTACTGTTTCTACCAAATATGCTCAAGTTTCTGCTCAAAACAACAACACAAAAACCAAAACTAAAAATTAAGGTTAACTATGAACAACAAGAACAAAATTCAACTTAACTAAAAATTCTTAACTAACACTACTCCCCGGCAGCAGCGCCATTTTTGATTTCACGTATCAGGACACGTCATCCAATACTAAGTGTCAACGATCGTTCAATAGTAATATAACCCAACTATGTGAGTTGAGGTCGAGTCCTAAGGGAGTGGTTCGTAATTGAGAATCAATAGGTAAGTAAGAATATGCTCAAGTCAATCATAGCTAAAAACATTTATGAATAAAAGCATTGTTCAAATTAGGGGTGACACAAGTGTCAAATATTATGGGGATTTGGTTTCAATTATCAACTAAAATAGCAAATAACACAAAAATACGAATATAGAGATAGGTTCTTGGGATGTGATTGGATTATGGGCTAAGGTACACAATCAAGTAATTGCAATTAATAGTGAACAACTATAAATCAGTGATTAAGCTAGACTTTAATGAGGGTAAACTTTCTCTCGAACAATTTACCGTGAATCAAATTGGTTTCTCTCGAAAACCAATAAGCAACAATTAAGAACATCCTTCACTTTATCCATTCACACTCTCGAGTTGAATGTGTGGAAAAAGGTTTAGGGTTCACTCTCTCAAGATAAACCCATAGCAACCCAATACCTACAAACCATCAATTCAGAAATGTTAGTTTTAAAACCTCTCTGTCGAGCAAGCCAAAAACACGAAGTTAAGATTGTATTTGCAACTACAACCCATTAAATTCAACCACAATTATTGAACAAAATCACTTTTAAACAACATTTACACTATCAATTAGCAATACCTAGCAGCTAAATCAACCCATAATCACACAATCACACCCTAAGAATTGGGGTTTTAGCTAGAAATCATATAAAGGTAAAAATCGTTACCAAGTTGTGTTTCCATCAACTGGGTAGGATTGATATAGTCTTTACAAAGGTCTAAGATGAAGAATCTTCAACACCCACTTCCAATTTCTTAGAAATGGATATCTTCAAAACTTCAAAGCTAAGGAAATATTGTCTCCAAACTCAGTTCTAAGCTCTCAACTTGTAAACTAAATAAAAACAGTGATAAATTCTAAACTTTATTCTAAACAAGGAATTAAAAAATGTATTTATAATTGCCCAAAAATGTGCTGCGAAGGAGCATTCGGCACAATAAGTTGAGATCGCCGATCCACTTAGCGATCCACCCTCTGGTCAATTCCATCACCTTTTTGTTTTGGCCCTCAGCATCTTCAGGTTTTGTACTTTGGGTGATATGGCACTGTATCGTGGAACCATTCAGCGACTCCCCGAATACTCCTTTTTATCGCCGCCTTGATTTTCTTCTTCAGGGCTCGACACAATGGAACATTAGGTGAGACAATGGCTATTCGGCGACTTGCCCAATGGAATAGGCGATCCTCAGGCTCTCTTTTCTTCGTTCTTTCAGTTGCCTTGTTCCTTTTTGCTCAATAGTGTCCATGTTTTGTTCCTCAATCCAAATACCTGAAATTCAAGGATTTACATCAGTTATTGGCACAAAGTATGCATTTGACGACACTAAATCTATTAAAATAAAGCCCTTAATGAATCCAAATCGTGGACTTATCAATGCTCAACTGGATCAACGATGCGTTAGATCCTGATCATGCTTACCTGTATCTGCATCATAAAAAGATGCAGGCCAACTGACCTCAGTTCAATGAATGTGTGAGCATGCAAGGGGAATTCTAAAACAAGACAGCAACATGAAAGGAACTAAAAGAACATACCTGGGCTCAACTCAACTCAACTTAACTCATTTCAATATAAAGCAATAATGTAAATGCAATATAAAGAAAGGTTTTAAAATATGAATAACAACTCTGTGTATTAAGAAATACAATAATAACTCTGTATGTATGCAAAGATACAATATAAACTCTGGATGTATATAAAAATACAATTAACTTAATGTGTATAAGAATACAAAATACTTTTGTGGGAGTTTCTCTAACCAATAACCATCACTTTAGAGTTATGTGATGATACATCATTTTGCCTCATACTCCCAGGGTCTTCCTATACCTTTCCAAGGGCATAGAACCTAACTACTAAGTGGATCCACTAGTCTATTCTAAAAAGCACTAAGGAATCATCTAAAAAGTATGACCCTTTTCAACCCATGATGGCTACATGGTTTATGGGGGCTGGGAGTTGTCTGAACACTCCCCCATATCGGTGCTCAATACTACTCCCAAAATATACTAGCTTTTATGTTTAAAAACATAACTTCTTTCTGTGGTTTGAGATAATTGCTCAAAAGTTAGCTCAAAGGCTCTCTTGGAAATCAAGGTTTCCTATCTTTCTTTATTGTTAAAGCATTTACTCTTTACCGAAAAACTAGCTCAAAGGCTCTTTTGGAAATCAGAGTTTCCTTTCTTGTTTAAATGTGAAAACATTTACTCTTTGGGAATACATAGTCCTGATATACTCTTTTTAAGAAGTGACTTCAATATGTACTCTTTACTCTTTACTCAACTAAAAACTCAAGTCCTAAGATAAGGTTAAAACATTTGTAAAAGACTTTTGGAAAACTCTATGAACTTGACTTGACTTGACTCTCAACTTTCCTTGAATTGAATTATAGATTCAAGGCTCATGATCTCATGTTATGGATGATTGCATGTTGTTTAGACGTACCTTAGAGTGTAGAAATCAACTAGAAAACATAGGTACGATTCAAGGGAACTCATATGAAAAGAAGTGGGAAACGGTAGAAGACCTGGAGTCCCTAGCGCTCTGAGTAGCGTGTGGCGCTTAAGGGAAAACTACATAAGTTGGGTTGGGGTGCACTGGCTGGCGCGGTGCCCCATAGCCCTAACTTCAGAACCTTTTATAGGGTGCACTGGCTGGCGTGGCGCCCCACCCCCATTCCTGAGGTTTTTGATGAATTTCCTTGGACGATTTTCAACTCTACATCCTCTAGTTTCGATTGATTCTTTCCCTAAACACTTCGATTCGAATACATGATCAAATATGCAAGAAAATACTCAAAACAACACCCAATTTCATAAATTTAGATCAAGAACTTCTCAACAACTTCAACTATAAAGAACCCAATATAAATTCAAAGAAATCCATCAAGAACTCAATTTCTATACTTTCAAGAACATAAATTCGCTGAAATAAATTGTGATTGGCGTGTGGGTAAATGAACCCAACGCTATGTGATCTCACATACCTCATAGGGATCATCCCTTAATGAAATCCACAAGCCTAGCTTCAAGAACATGACGATTCCTTGCCTCTTCTCCTCTTTTTTTCTCTCCTCTCAAAACCCTAACTCTTTTTGATGAAGCATAAACTGAACCAAATCAATTTAGACCCCAACTTAATTACCAAAAGCAAAATTAAATAATAGGGTAGTGAAAAGACCAAAGTACCCTTTTAAAATCCGGTTTTGACTTTCCTTATCTAGACAACCAAACTTCCAATCAACATATCTCCCTCATACAAACTCGAAAATGGTCAAACTTGGTGGCGTTGGAAAGCTAATTAAAAGATATTTCCTGTGGTATCTGATAGCACACCTAACTCATCCTGAGCTAGGAGTTATGGTCGTTTGAAGTTGACCCAAAATGCATACTATACTTAACTTGGTCAAACTTTCCAAATTTGATTATTTCCAAAAAAAAAAAAAAGGCTTCTTTCTAATTCTAGTTCTTTCAAATAGCAGAGTGTTACAAATATAAAAATCAAGAAAAAGTACATTAAAACACTTCAAAAAATTCTCAAACTGCACCAATGACCTTAGAATATTGAAGCGAAAAAATGAACTAAACTTTACTTTTTTTCGTAACTGTCCGAAAAATAACAAAAAATTTAATTTTTCCTCGTAAATGTCTGAAAGATATAAAATCAACAAAAATATATCAAAACAACTTCAAAAATTCTTAAGTTGCAACATGACCTTAGAATATCGAAACGAAAAAATGAACAAAACTTTACTCTTTTACGTAACTATCCAAAAAATAACAAAAAAATATTTTTTTCTTTGTAAATGTCTAAAAGATATAAAAATCAAGAGAAGTACATAAAAAACTTCAAAAAAAGTTCAAACTGCACCAATCACCTTAGAATATCGAAATGAAAAAATGAACAAAACTTTACACTTTTTCATAACTGTCCGAAAAATAACAAAAAATTTAGATTTTCCTCGTAAATGTCTGACAGATATAAAAATCAAGAAAAGTATATCAAAACACCTAAAAAAATTATCAAACTGCACCAATGACCATAGAATATCGAAACGAAAAATATGAACAAAACTTTACGATTTTTTGTAATAGTCCAAAAAATAACAAATAAAAAAAAATTCCTCGTAAATATCCGAAAGATATAAATATCAAGAAAAATACATCAAAACACCTCACAAAATTCTCAAATTGCATCAATGACCTTAGAATATCGAAATAAAAAATTGAACAAAACTAACTCCTTTTCGTAACTGTCTGAAAAATAACAAAAAAAAATAATTTTTTCACGTAAATGTCTGAAAGATATAAAAATCAAGAAAAGTACACCAAAAATCCTCAAAAAATTCTCAAACTTCACCAATGACGTAGGAATATCGAAACGAAGAAAATGAATAATTTTTTGCTCTTTTTCGTAACTATCCGAAAAAATAACAAAAAAATAATTTTTCCTCATAAAATTTTGAAAGATATAAAAACCTAGAAAAGTACATCAAAACACCTCAAAAATATCTCAAACTGCACCAATTACCTTAGAATATCGAAACGAAAAAATGATAAAACTTTACTCTTTTTCGTAACTGTCCAAAAAAAAATGAAAAAATTATTTTTTCCTCGTAAATGTCTGAAAGATATAAAATCAAGAAAAGTACATCAAAATATCTAAAAAAATTCTAAAACTGCACCAATGACTTTAGAATATCGAAACTAAAAAATGAACAAAACTTTACTCTTTTTCATAACTGTCAACAAAATTTAATATTTCCTCGTAAATGTCCGAAAGATATAAAAATCAAGAAAAATATATCAAAATACCTCCAAAAATTCTCAAACTGGACAAACGAACTTAGAATATCGAAACAAAAAGATGAACAATTCTTATTCTTCTTCGTAACTGTCCGAAAAATAACAAAAATATTAATTTTTCTCGTGAATGTCCGAAAGATGTAAAAAGTACATCAAAACATGTCAAAAAATTCTCAAACTACACCAATGACCTTAGAAATAGAAAAAAAAATGAACAAATCTTTACTCTTTTTCGTAACTGTCCAAAAATAACAAAAAATATAATTTTTCTCGTAAATGTCTGAAAGATATAAAATCAAGAAAAATACATCAAAACACCTCCAAAAATTCTCAAACTGCACCAATGGTCCTAGAATATCGAAATGAAAAAATGTACAAAACTTTATACTTTTTCGTAAATGTCGGAAAAATAACAAAAAGGATTAATTTTTTATTTGTTAATGTCTGGAAGATATAAAAATCAAGAAAAGTACATAAAGACACTTCAAAAAAATTTCAAATTGGACCAATCACCTTAGAATATCAAAACGAAAAGATGAACAAAACTTTACTCTTTTTCGTAACTGTCCGAAAAATAACAAAAAATTTAGTTTTTCCTTGTAAATGTCCAACAAATATAAAAATTAGGAAAAGTACATCAAAACACCTCAAAAAATTCCCAAACTACACCAATGACCATAGAATATAGCAACAAAAAAAAATGAACAAAACTTTACTCTTTTTTTGTAACTATCAGAAAAATAACAAAAAGTTTATTTTTTCCTCGTAAATGTTCGTAAGATATAAAAATAAAAAAAATTACATCAAACACCTCACAAAATTCTTAAACTACACCAATGACCCTACAATATCGAAACAAAAAAAGGAACAAAACTTTACTCTTTTTCGTAACAGTCCGAAAAATAACAAAAAATTTAATTTTCCACGTAAATGTTTGAAAGATAAAAAAAATAAAGAAAAGTACATCAAGACATCTCAAAAAATTCTCAAACTTCACCAATGATGTAGGAATATCGAAATGAAAAAATAACCAAAATTTTACTCTTTTTCGTAACTGTCCAAAAAAAACAAAAATTAGTTTTTTCTCGTAAATGTCCGAAAGATATGAAAACCCAGAAAAGTACATCAAAATACCTCAAAAGTATCGCAAACTGCACCAATTACCTTACAATATTGAAAGGAAAAAATAAACAAAACTTTACTCTCATTCGTAATTGTCCGAAAAAAATGAAAAATTTAATTTTTCCTAATAAATGTGTGAAAGATATAAAATCAAGAAAAGTACATCAAAATACCTCAAAAAATTCTAAAACTGCACCAATAACTTTAGAATATCGAAACGAAAAAATGAACAAAACTTTACTCATTTTCATAATTTTTTGAAAAATAATAAAAAATTTAATATTTCCTCGTAAATGTCCAAAAGATATAAAAATAAAGTAAACTTTATCATAACACCACAAAAAATTCTAAAACTGCACCAATGAACTTAGAATATCAAAACGAAAAATGAACAAAACTTTTCCTTTTTTCACATCTGTCTGAAAATAACAAATAAATTAATTTTTCCTCGTAAACGTATGAAAGATAAAATAATCAAATAAAGTACACCAAAACACCTCTAAAAATTCTCAAATTGCACCAATGACCTTGGAATATTGAAACGAAAAAGGAACAAAACTTTACTCTTTCTCGTAACTGTCAGAAAAATAACAAAAAAATTAATTTTTTCTCGTCAATGTCCGAAAGATATATAAATCAAGAAAAGTACATCAAAACACCTAAAAAATTCCCAAATTGCACCAATGACCTTAAAAAAAAAAAAATGAACAAACCTTTACTCTTTTTCGTAATTGTCCAAAAAATAATAAAAATTTAATTTTCCTCGTAAGTGTTCAAAAGATATAAAAATCAAGAAAAGTACATCAAAACAATTCAAAAAATTCTCAAACTATACCAATGACCTTAAAATATCGAAACCAAAACATGAACAAAACTTTACTCTTTTTCGTAACTGTCTGAATAATAACAAAAAATTTAATTTTTCCTCGTAAATCTTCGAAAGATATAAAAATCAAGGAAAGTACATCAAAACACCTAAAAATTCTCAAACTGCACAATGACCTTAAAAATCGAAACAAAAAAATGAACAAAGCATTACTCTTTTACGTAACTGTCCGAAAAATACCAAAAAAATTAACTTTTTGTATGAAAATGTCCGAATTATATAAAGTTCAAAAAAAGTACATCAAAACACCTCAAAAAATATTCAAACTGCACCAATGAACTTAGAATATCGAAACGAAAAAAAATTAACAAAACTTTACTCTTTTTCGTGAAAATAACAAAAAAATTACTTTTTCCTCCTAAATGTGCAAAAGATATAAAAATCAAGAAAAGTACATCAAAACACCTCAGAAAATTCTCAATCTGCGCCAATTACTTTAGAATATCGAAACGAAGAAATGAATAAATCTTTACTCTTTTTTGTAACTGTCCGAAATATAATTAAAAAATTTATTTTTCCACGTAAATGTCCGAAATATATAATATTAAAGAAAAATACATCAAACCACCTCAAAAAATTCTCAAACGACACCAATGACCTAAGAATATTGAAACGAAATAATGAACAACACTTACTCTTTTTTGTAACTATCCGAAAAATAACAAAAAAATTATTTTTTCCACGTAATTGTACGAAAGATATAAAAATCAAGAAAAGCACATCAAAACACCTCAAAAAATTCTCAAACTTCACCAATGACATAGGAATATCAAAACGAAAAAATGAATAAAATTTTAATCTTTTCGTAACTGTTCGAAAAAATAACGAAAAATTAATTTTTTATTCACAAATATCCGAAAGATATAAAAACCCAGATATGTACATCAAACCACCTCAAAAATATCTCAAACTGTACTAATGACCTTACAATATTGAAACAAAAAAATAAACAAAGTTTTACACTTTTTTGTAACTGTACGAAAAATAACAAAAATTCATTTTTCCTTGTAAATGTCTGAAAGATATAAAATTAAGAAAAAGTACATCAAAACACCTCAAAAAGTCTAAAACTGCACCAATGACTTTAGAATACCGAAACCAAAAGATAAAACAAACTTTACTCTTTTTTGTAACTGTCTGAAAAATAATTAAAAATTTGATTTTTCCTCTTAAATGTCTAAAAGATATAAAAATCAAGAAAAGTACATCAAAACACCTCAAAAAATTCTTAAACTGCACCAATGACCTTAGAATATCGAAACGAAAAAATGAACAAAAGTTTAATCTTTTCCGTAACTGTTCGAATAATAATAATAAATTTAATTTTCCCCGTAAATGTCTGAAAGGTGTAAAATTGATGAAAAGTACATCAATACACCTCCAAAAATACTCAAACTGCACCATTGACCTTAGAATATCGAAATGAAAAAATGAAAAAGACTTTACTCTTTTTCGTAACTGTCGGAAAAATAACGAAAAAACTATTTTTTCCTCGTAAATGTCCTAAAGATATAAAAATCAAGAAAACTACATCAAAACACCTAAAAAAATTTTCAAACTGCACTAATGATCTTAAAGTATTGAAAAAAATGAACAAAACTTTAATATGTTTTGTAACTATCCAAAAAATAATAAAAATTTTAATTATTCCTTATAAATGTCCAAAAGATATAAAAATGAAGAAAAGTACATCAAAACAGCTCAAAAAAAATCTCAAACTGCACCAATGACCTTAGAATACCGAAACAAAAAAAATGAACAAAACTTTACTCTTTTTCATTACTGTCCAAAATATAAAAAAATTAATTTTTCCTCATAAATGTCCAAAAAATATAAAACTCAAGAAAAACACATCAAAACACCTCCAAATATTTTCAAACTACACCAATGACCTTGGAATATCGAAATGAAAAAATGAACAAAACTTTACTCATGTAATGACCTGATTACATCATTAGGGAAATGCAAATGGGGAAAGAATTGGGGTCAGAAAATTTTTGGGTAGTAACTTGGAAATTCCTAGCCTAGTCTAGATTTGGACGAAATTTGAGTCATGTGGGGTCTATGGAAATCAGGTAATGAATGAGAAATATAATTATGATTTTGATCACATGAATAAATAGCTAAGATGTTAAGGAACCCGTACGACTTTACGAATTCAAATTTGGGCGAGTAGAACTCCCAAAATTTATCTTAGTGTGAACGAGTAGTTGTTGAACGTCATGGGTTGAAGGTGTGTTGTAAAATGAGAGCTTGGATCTCCAATTTTGGACTCTCTGTCTCCTTGCAAGTCGCCAAGGTGGGGCCGCTGTAGTGGGATAAGATCCCCCATAGCGGGACAGACACGACTTAAGTCGAAAATAAGCCCCAAAAACGTTATTTTCTGCAAGTTTCGCTCTTGAGAGCTAAGAGACGACCCAGGGATTTTTCTTGAAGTTTTACCACCTCTTCTAGCACTAAAGGTAAGGATTTTAATCCCCTAATCCGTATTTCGATCCGTAGAACTTAGATTCTTTGGTAATTATTGTTGGGGGAAGGTTTTGATTTGAAGTTAATGGTGGAAAAGGCCATAATTTGGGTATTGGGATTTCGGATTTGTCCTAGGGTTAATAATATTGATTTTAATTTATGTAATTAGGCCCCGTTCATTGATCCTTGCATTAATTGTATGTGTTTAAACCACAAACAAGTGGAAATAATTCGGAAAGGGAAGATTCAAGTGTGTTAGGGGGATTCAAGCTTGGTTTCGAGGTAGGTGATGGTTTGATTTCATGTTTGTGTGATGTATGTTAGTATTTTCTTCATTGTAATGCATGTATGTATGCGAATGTTGCACTATTGATCAGACCTAATGGAAATGAGTATGAATGAATGATTTTAAGCCATGAATCAACACTTGATTGTATGATTATGAGAATGTACATTGTGATTGTGATTGTGCCATGTTGAATGGATCGGGTATCACTTTTCGACACACTAAATGGGATCGGATGCCATGTACCAACATACATATTAGAAGAAGTGTCACGTTCCGACATACTAACTTGGATCGGTGTCACGATCCAGCACACTAATATTTAGGGTATGGGTTCCCTGAGAGGACCATCGACTTGTCATATATGCATATTATTGAGAATGTGGAATTGTAGATTGCTCCTGAAATGATAACTCATATTGTATATGTTTGATATATGTGTGTTTACTATGTTGTGACTGCTAATATATATGTTTCACTACTTGAATAGCCGAGTGATCCTACCACCGCATTGTGGTTATGTACTGATTCTTCACTTGCTCCTTCTTTGTTGAGTATAGAGCATCTTCCGGAGGCTACAAACAGACCTCATTTAGAAGATCAGTGAGCAAGATCGGATTCAAGGGTGAGCCAATTCTTTCAGGATGGCATGGGTCATTTATGTTTTAGTCCACCATTTTCGAACTCAGACCTTCTAGTTAGATTTACTTATACGTTTAGTTTGGGTTGTACCCATTTACTTAGACTTGTCATTAGTAGAGTTTTGGTACATTGACTTTCAGGTTCTAGGCATTATTTCCACAATTGTTTAGTTATTGTTTGACAAACTTTCAAAGTTTATGGAAACTCCATTTTTATTTATGCATTTAAACCTGCTTTCATATCTTTAAATGATTAGTTTTGGGGTTAGTTGGTTATTAGTAATGGCTCTCCCACCCGAGGGTTAGTGTGGGTGTCAATCATGACGGTCTGGACCGTGACAAAGTTGGTATTAGAGCCCTAGGTTAGGTGATCTCGGTGTACCAAAATGAGTCTAGTAGAGTCTTGTGGAATGGTACTGAGATGTATGTATTTTTCTTTGAGAGGCTATAGGACTTTAGGAAATCTCTCTATATTCTCTTGTCTCCTTTCATTTTGTAACTTGGTTCCAATTGGTATCTGGTGATCCAAATTGGTATCTAATCTCCTTCACTATTCTGTCGTAGATGGTTAACACTAGATTCAATAGCGCTAGGCCCGTAGCTCCTATTAATGTGCCAGCTGAGGAATCCAACGCAAGAGGTCGCAATCAAGGTAGGGATTGAGGAAGAGCAAGGGGAAGATGCCGAGGAAGGGTAGCACCTACTAGGGATGGAGCACCAGCTGAGAATGCTCCCAAAGATGAGGTTCCTCCCGTACACCATGAAGAGGTAGAAGAGAATATGGAGATTGAGGACGAATGGGATCATGAAGAGGTAGAAGAGAATATGGAGATTGAGGACGAGGGGGATCATGAAGAGGTAGAAGAGAATGTAGAGATTGAGCATGAGGGGGATGTTGGACAAGAAGAGGATGCACCAGCTAAGAACAACGGCATACCTCCCGTAGACCCAATGTTAGCTCAGCAGATCATGTATTTTATAAAAGAATTGGTTATTCCTAGAATCTCTCATACAGTGCAAGCTACTCAACCCCCAACCAACCACCCCGCTACTATTACCTGTCCTAGGGGAGATGCAACATTAGGTACTGATTCCTTTTTCTGTCCTTTGGTGGTTCCCATAGTGAATGGTAATGAGCAAGAGATGTTAGCTAAGTTTGTAAAGTTTAAGTCGCCTATGTTCCATTGTTCTGAGAGTGAAGAGGCATACAAATTCATCTTGGATTATTTTGAGAGGCTGCATAAGTTAGGTATTGTACATCAACATGGAGTAGAGTTTTTGACTTTTCGATTCAAGGTGAGGCTAAGCAGTGGTGCAGGGCCTATGTGGAATGCAGATCGTCAGTTTTATCCCTACTCACTTGGACCCTGTTTCATGCTCTATTTCTGGAAAAGTATGTGCCCCGGACCTTGAGATATCTTAAGATGGATGAGTTCATAGCTTTTGAGCAAGGTGGTATGTTTGTGGCTACTTATGAGGCTAACTTCCATGATTTGTCTAGATATGCTAGCAATTGGTGACTAATGAGAAAGAGAGGATCCGTCTATTCGTCAAAGGATTGAACTTTGAGTTGCAAGTATTTTATGTTCACATGACTTCTGCATGAAAAAGTTTAAATGAGGTAACATATTTTGTGAAGAAAGTGGAAGGAGTTAGGCGTGATGGGCATGCTAAGGTGTTGGCTAAGAAAAATAAGAGCACAGGTAACTTTCAGGGTTCCTACTCCAGAGAATCAGGGAGGCCGACACTTGCTGCCTGGCAAATTTAGTATATTATGCCCGTTTCTATAGGTAATTACTCAGGAACTCTACATCAGAATTTGATTCAGGATATCCAGGGAGCCGCATCATCGACAAGGAGTAGGCCATCTTTTGATCACACTTGTTATAATTGTGGAGAACTTGGACATATTAGGTGAGATTGTCTCAACCCCCACAACAGTAGACTAGAGCAGTAGTACCCACAAGCAACGGTAATAATGGTAGAGGACGTTCACAAGGTGGGCGAGGAGAAATCAACGAGGCTATGGAGGTTAGGGAAATGGTAATGCATGCAGAGGTATGACGCATCCAAGCAAGGAAGTCGTACGTCAAGATGACAGGGCTCAGTGTTATGCCTTTTCAGGCAAGAGCAAGGTAGAGTCTTTTGATGCAATGATCACAAGTACTATTCGTGTTTGTGACTGGATGGATAATGTGTTGTTTGATCTGAGTTCTACTTATTCTTATTTGTCAATGAGATTTGCCTCGGATTTTGATATGTTTTGTGATGTACTCAATGCCCCCATCCATGTTTCTACCCCAGTTGGAGAGTCTGTCATAGTTACCCATGTCTATTTTGCTTGTCCTATCTTGTTTATGGGTTTTTAGACTTGGGTTGATTTGATTATTTTGGATATGACTGACTTCGATATAATCTAAGGAATGACTTGGTTGCCCCCTATTATGTTGTGCTTATTTGTAATACTAAGTTTGTGACTCTAGAGATCCCCGATAGGGAAAAGTTAAAGTGGGAAAGGGCATACAAGCCTAATCTAGCTAAGATCATATCCTCCATTAGGGCTAGGAAACTAGTGGGCAGGGTTGTTTGGCTTATTTGGCTCATATTCGGGATGTTGAGGTTGAATCTCCTCTATTGAGTCTATTCCTGTGGTGTCATAATTTAGAGAAGTGTTTCCTATTGATTTGCCTGGTATGCCTCCGGATAGAGATTTAGATTTTTGCATTGACATGGAACTTGGTACCCACCCCGTATATGTTCTTCCTTACCATATAGCTCCAACAAATTTAAGAGATCTTAAGGCTCAAATCCAACAGCTTCTTGATATAGGATTCATTCGTCCTAGTGCTTACCCATGGGGTTCCCCTATCTTGTTTGTTAAGAAAAAAATGGTAGTACCAGAATGTGCATAGACTATTGCCAATTGAATAGGGTTACCATTTGGAACAAGTACCCATTACCTCCGATAGATGATATTTTTGACCAATTGCAGGGTGCATCCATTTTCTCTAAGATTGATCTAAGGTTTGTCTATCATTAGTTAAAGATTAGGCCTGAGGATATACCAAAAATGTCATTTAGGACCCGCTATAGGCACTATGAGTTTATAGTTATATCGTTTGGGTTGACAAATAGGCCTCCAACTTGCATGAGTTTGATGAATGGGGTGTTCAAACCATTTCTGGATTCTTTTGTTATAGTATTTATTGATGACATTTTTATTTATTCGAAAAGCGAGGAAGAGCATGCCGACCATCTTCGTATTGTTTTCTTCTTTGGAAACAAAAGTTGTATGCAAAATTTTCTAAGTGTGAATTTTTTTTGACTTCGGTCGCCTTTTTGGGGCATGTAGTTTCAAGGGAAGGGGTAATGGTATATCCCCAAAAGATTGAAGCAATCAGGAATTGGGTTCGGCCTAGCTCGATAACCAAAATTAGTAGTTTTATGGGGCTCGCTAGTTACTATCGATGGTTTATGAAAAACTTCTCTTCTATTGACACACATTTGACAAGGTTGGCCAAAAAGGAGGTACCTTTTGAATGGACTGAAAAATGTAAGGAGAACTTTCAAAGGCTTAAGATTCTCTTGACCATAGCACCTATTCTTGCACTACCAGTGGGAGGTAAAGATTTTATTGTTTATTGTGATGCTTCACATTCATGTTTGGGTGCGGTATTGATGCGGGATAAGAATGTCATAGCTTATGCATCGCGGCAGTTGAAAGTACATGAGCGAAATTACCCAACACATAATTTGGAGTTGGCAGCGGTAGTGTTTGCTCTCAAGATCTAGCGGCATTATCTTTATGGTGTTAAGTGTGAGGTATTTACTGACCACCATAGGTTGCAACATGTATTCACTCAAAAGGATCTAATCTGAGACAGTGAAGGTGGATTGAGTTACTCAAGGATTATCATGTGACCATTCAATATCATTCGAGTAAGGCTAATATGGCGGCAGACGCATTATGCCGGAAGGAGGTGAGTATGGATTGTCTAGCTTTCTTGGGTGTGACCAAGCAACGTTTGACTAAAGAAATTCAACATTTGGAGTCTAATTTCATGCAATTGGGCATCTGAAAAAAAGGTGGGGTATTAGCTAGCATTAATGTTAGGGCCACCTTCATTGAGGAGATCAAGGCCAAACAGTTTGAGGATGAGAATTTGAATGAGCTTAGAAAGAAGACAGTGATTGCTAAGGCACAAGATATGGTTCTTGATGTGGGAGGTGCGATCAGTTTTAAAGGAAGGATTTGTGTTTCTAGAGAGGGAAACTTGATGTAGAATTTTTTGACCGAATCCCATGGTTCACGGTATTCCATTCATCCGAGTTTGACCAAGATGTATCGAGATTTGAAATGACTTTATTGGTGGCCTGACATGAAGAAAGATATAGCAGAGTTTGTGGCTAAGTGCCAAAACTACCAACAAGAAAAATATGAGCACCAAAGGCCTACCGATTTGCTTCAAAGAATGCCAATACCGAAATAGAAGTGGGAAAGGATAGCTATGGATTTTGTGGTTGGTCTCCCCAAGACATTGGGGAAGTTTGATTCTATTTGGGTATTGGTTCATAGGTTGACTAACTCATCCCACTTCATTCCAGTCACAATAGACTATAATGCGCAACAATTGACAAAGGTATATGTGAAGGAGATAGTAAGGCTTCATGGAGTGCCCCTCTCTATCCTTTGAGATCGTGGTACGTAGTTCACACCAAGTTTTGGGGAAAATTACATAAGGAGTTGGTTACTCAACTCACCTTTAGCACAGCCTTCAATTAGCAAATGGTCGGGCAGTTCGAGAGGACTATTCAAGTGTTAGAGGACATGTTGAGGGCATGTGTGATTGACTTCGTAGGACATTGGGATAAGTTCCTACCCTTGTGTGAGTTCTCCTATAATAATAGTTACCACTCCAACATTAATATGGAACCATTTAAGGCACCTTATGGAGAGGATGTAGATCACCCATATGATGGTTTAAGGCTGGAGATGTGAAACATTTGGGTGTTGACTTGGTGAAGGATGCTCAGGATAAGGTAAGAAGCATCTAAGCTAAGCTTCTAGTAGCCCAAAGTCGATAGAAAATGTATGCACACCATAAGGTAAGAGACATGGCATTTCAGGCTGGTGAGAAAGTTCTTCTTAAAGTGTCACCCATTAAAGGGGTGATGAGATTTGGAAAGAAGGGCAAGCTTAGTCCCCAATATATTAGGCCCTTTGAAGTTCTTTACTGCCTAGGGCTAGTGGCTTGTAGATTAGACTTACCTCCAAACTTAACGGGAGTTCATCCGGTTTTTCATGTATCCATATTGAAAAAGTATCATGGAGATGGGGATTACATCATAAAATGGGACTCAGTTTTGCTAGACAAAGACCATAGTATGAGAAAGAACTAGTTGTAATTCTTGATCATGATATCTGGAAGCTAAGGACCAACGAGATTAAGTCCGTGAAAGTTCAATTCATCCGATTGAGGAAGCCACTTATGAGACCGAGAAGGACATGCGAGACAAGTATCCCCAGTTGTTCAATGATTCAGGTACTACTCTACCCTTACTTTAGCCAGTCTTTACTAGTTGATCACTCGGAGATGAGTGATGGGTAATTGGTATCAATTGTAATGACCTGATTATGTCGTTAGGGAAAAGCAAAATAGGGAAAAAATTGAGGTTAGAAAACTTTTGGGTAGTAACTTGAAAATTCCTAACCAAGTCTAGATTTGGACAAAATCTTAGTCATGTGAGGTCTAGGAAAATACGGTAATGATTGATAGCTCTAATTATAATTTTGATCACATGAGTAGATATCTAAGACGTTAAGAAACCCGTATAACTTTACAGAATCGAATTTGGACGAGTAAAACTCCTGATCTTAGCGTGAACGAGTAGTTGTTGAATGTCACGGGTTGAAGGTGTGTTGTGAAATGGGAGTTTGGATCTCCAATTTCGACTCTCTGTCTCCATCAAGCCATCAGGGAAAGATATATAGTGCCAGGGTGGGGCTGCTGTAGCAGGATAGGGTTCGCCACAGTGGAACGGACGCAACTTAAGTCGAAAATAAACCCCAAAAATGTTATTTTCTGCAAGTTTCGTACTTGAGCATTAAGAGACTGTCACGACCCAAGAGCACCCCCTAGTCGTAACACGGCGTGCTCGATCCTGAAGGGGTCTTATACAAGCCTTATAGCATTCATTTATTGCATACGTATTAGAAATAGTATGGAAATAAAACTTTTTATTTAAAAACCATACAATCTAAGACATTCATTTAAAACTCAAGCGGAAGTCTATATATCATATGGCCATCTTAGATACAATCTTTAACAATATAGGGACACAGCCCTTTACAATAGAATTCTAACATAGTCTATTACATGGAAAGAAAGAAGCTTCTAGAAAGACCCTTATCCTCAAGTTATGAGGATGTACCACTTGATTCCTGGAAGAATAGCAATCAGAGCACTTTAATCTAGGTAGAAGCAATCACTTGCCGGAACCTACACTTTGTAGAAAAAACATAGAAGAATGGGTTAGCACACAAAAATGTACCAAGTATGATGATCATGCAAAAATGTGCTTTAAAAGGGAACATTTTGGTTAGAAAACCATGCATGATGCCACTTTTTAGAAATATCATGAACAATAGCATAAGAGACATCAAATACAAATATAATTATCATACAAGTCATAGCATCACATTTGAACACCATCAACATGTAAATCTTTACCTTCACATTTAGCATTCACCTCAAGTAACCCTCATGTTGTACCTTGTGCAATGTATGGATAGCGTCCCATACAACCATCTACACCAAGGTACCACATTAAGGTCACCAAAAGTGAACTTACCATCCACCCTTCCATTTTCAATAATACTCATACACAAGAGACCTAAACCTTTAACAAGTTATTTCATCACTTAAGGACCATCACCTAAGACAACCCCGAAGTCATACTTGTGCAATGTGCAAATAGCATCCCATACTACTACTCACACTAAGTACTCCTTTGAAGTCAGCATAGGCAAGGCACATTCAAATACAATAAGTCATAACAAGGAAGTAACTCATAATACAACCTAAGTACAGAATGCATCATTACATTAGACATTCAAATCAACATTCTTTATTAGCTTCATTTAGAGGACTTTCATACAATAGTCATTAAGACATAGAGAACTCACTATAGCCCTCTTGAAGCCTACTCGTGCCATGTATGGATAGCATCCCATACTACTACCCAAAATTCATAGAACTCCTCAAGAAACTATAATACACATATCACCTAATAGGAATAAGCATTTAAGCGACATAGACCATGAGAGCTAGATCATGGAATTCAGTGTCATGCAACCCCACACCATAGAAGGTGGTCAACTTGACTAAGGAAGACCGGTGTTTAGCTTAAGTGGATCCACTAGCTATCCTATGTGAGGGCATCCATCTCAAGAGATTGCTACTAGAAACCCCGCCTCAACTTACGTGAGAGCTTCCATCTCATTCAATATCCTCTATGTACTTAGCATACATTCCCATAGAGTATTTTAACATTCATTACATTAAGGGATAAGAAATTGTTACTAGATACCCCGCCTCAACTCACGTGAGGGCATCCATCTCAACCCAACATGCATTCATTTGATAGCTCATAGATTTAAAGATGAGAATAGCCTTTCATCTAAGAATCCCATTATTGTTCATTAGTGCAAGATCGAGAATATCCTTTCAATCAACACATCATTAGCATTCATTATAGTACAATTGAGAATAGCCTTTCAATAAGTACTTCATCATTAACATTACCATTGAACCTTATTCATTCTTCATTCAAGTGTGGTAATAGAGAGACAACCTCCAATCCTAACACAATTAACTTCTAGACATGATCATTATTCATTCATAGAAACCACATATGCATCCTTCACATCATATTCATATATACAACATCATGATAATACTTCAATTCCTCGCATTATGCCTTGAAGGCCATGATCACTATGTACATAGTAAGTAAACACCTCCACCTTTCAAGTGGATCAACAATACAAGCACAATTCTACTTTAACATGAAATTAGGTCTAACTTGCCCTTTCAAGGCTATGATCACAAATCCTCAATTCACCAACCATTTACCATAATTTAGGCATAGATGATGATACAATTCAACAATCTAAATCAATCTAGGCATAAATCTATCAACATTCATTCATAATCAACAAACCCACTTCATAAGGCACAATTTAGGAATTGAGAGAAATCATGGATATTTTCATATTAAATTATCAATTAAACATAAATATAATCATAATTTATCATTTGAAAACGTTTGATGCAAGAACCCATGAGATTGAGTAAAACCTAGGGTTTTTGTGAAACTTGAAAACTTTGAAACTTCTTTGAAATTGACTCTATCGTTAAAGCTAAACCTAGAGAAAGGATAACCATACCTTTTACTTGAAGAATACCATGAAAATCTACCCAATAGCCTTCCTCTTCAAGCCCTAAGCCTTTTTCTTCTGTTGGTCTTCAAAGGAGTTCTAGAGTGAAGATATTTTGAGAGGGAGGGGATTTGGGGAATTTGAAGAATGTAATCAAAAATAGTACTTTATTGTTTTAATACTCTTAAAATACCTAAATAAACCCAAATATAATTTTCCAAGCACTTAAAAAGACTTGGGGTGAATTTACCAACTCACCCCTAGCTTGGTCGTGTCCGTGACAGCAAACCAGGTCCAATTGACGAACCCCCATCCACGGACTGTGGATGGGTTGACGGACCGTACTGGTCATCCATCAATTGGGTTTGTGGCTTGGTTTGGGGCCCCTTGACCTACAGAGGCCATCCACGGAGCATGGATGGACCTATGGGGCGTGGACCCCTTCCGTAGGTCACCAAACTTTGGCCAACTTTCATCAAATGGGGCAGCCTTGGGGGTTAAGCTTAGGGTCCTCCTCAAGGACCCCTAGGGAGGTCCATGGGGAGTCGTACCTTTACGTTTAACCCTTAATCCCATCAACCATGACTCAGAACAACATACAAAAACCTCAAGCCTCAAGACAAACTCACACACTCACTAGTTAGGCTCTAGTTTCACTAGTTCGTTTTTAGGGTCGTTACATTGTCGCCCACTTAGGAACATTCGTCCTCGAATGACACTGTAAACACATTAAGGGACAACGAATCAAGACTATCTGCCCACAATCATGCATGCAACATCAATATAAATGCATAATCATAGGAGGAAACATCAACTCCACATCAAAAAGGCTCAATGCAAACAAAAAGGTAGGAACTACATCTACAAACTCATTATGCATTAGAACATCAACATTTTTCATTTTATTGGAGGAATTTCCTTCTCCAACTCACATCAGGCTTATTACAACATCAATAGGCACATTATACAACTCTTTCAAGAACACATTTAAGCATGCTCAACAAATCAACTCATGAATCATATTTAGGCAACTCATCATAGATGCATATCAACATGAGGAACAATATTCATGAAAACTCATTTTATCCTATAACAAGAATTCAACTAGAACATGCATAACATAAGGAGAACATGGATACTCAATTTCACACATGACTCCAAAACATACTACAAGATACAAGGAACCCTTCGTCTCAAGCTTGAATTAGAATAGAAGGAAAGAGATAAGGATAACAACACTCTTAACAACCTTACTATTCAACATATTATTCCCCACTTAGGAGAAAACCCAACTAAGGCTAACATGAAACAACATAAGGATCTCATCACAACAAAAAGGAACTATAACTTACCAGTACCTTCATCCAGATTAGCTCATTTTCCCTCATTGGCTTCAAATGCATAGAAACGGTTTCTCTTTGGAGAATTAGAATCTAGGCCACTAAGAGAAGCTTGTTTATCCTCCCTTTCTTTTGCTATGACCCTTCTTTCCACACCCAAAGCACTCATCCGTGCCGGTAAGGCAGTTACTTAAATGTTGCTTCCCACACTTGTCACATCTAGACCTCTCAAAAGAAGAACTGTTTCCACTCCCTCTTTGGGAATTAGGGTTAGACACCCTATCATTGTTCACCATTGAAAAAACCTTGGTTGGAGAACCTCTTTTTGGACCTAGGTTGACCTTGCTCATCGGATCTACCCCTCTTCAACTCTCTACTCTTCCTCTCAAGTTTGGACTACTCAATAGATTGAGCATACACAATGAGTCTAGAAATGTTCATTTCATCATGAATCATCATCGTACAACACTCTTCCTTAACAAGGTTGGATACACCGGATACAAAGCGACTCATCTCATCTCTAGGGTTAGACACCCAAGATGGAGCATACTTAGACAATAGGGTAAACTTCAAGGAATACTCCTCCACATTCATGCTCCCTTGCCTAAGGTTTATGAACTCCTCCACCTTAACCTCCCTCTTCTCACGAGGAAAGTACCTACCAAGGAAAGCTTCCTTAAACTCCTCCCATTCTATATGACCCGCTTCTAAAGGTATATTGCTCTTCCATTGAGTGAACCACACTAGAGACACATCTTTAAATTGATAGGAAGCCAACTCCGCTTTCTCCCTAGAAGATACCCCCATAGCATTGACTATCTTGTATACTTCATCCAAGAATTCTTGGGGATCCTCTCCCACTTTAGAGCCAAGGAAAATAAGAGGATCATCGTCACAAAGTCTCTCAACCTTGAGGCCATGGTACTCTTATTAGCATTCACCCTAGGCCCCATATCCCGATTCACTTGAGCCATCATGGCTTGGGCTAAGGTTAGAAAATCCAACCTAATCTCCTCATTAGTCATGGCTGGGGGATCCACCGAAACTTGATTTCCTTGATTTCCTAGAGGAACGTGGTCACCTTGATGCCCTTGGGGAGGAACTCCCCCATCCACATTCTCCTCTTCCGCCCTCCTTGGGTTAGCCCTGTATTCATATCCTATAAAAACAAGAGAAGGATTAGGAAAAGGACACTTAAGGGTCGTTTGGTAGAGTGTATAAAAATAATACCTAATAGAGTGTATTAGTAATGCATGTATTAGTTATACTTGTATTAGTTATGCACAGATTATTTCATATGAATTGTTTGGTTTGGTGTATTAAAAATAATATGCGTTGTATAAAAATATTTATTTACAAAAGTATCCTTCACAATTATGGTGGAAAAGATGTAAAAGTACTTTTGAGGGTAATTGAGTCTTTAACCATATTAATGCATGCATTAAATCCTTTGCATTACTAACACCATGGATTTCTAGGTATTAGTAATACACTCCCCAATACACAATAGAGTGTTTAGCTAATTCAAGCATTAGTTATACATACTATGAAAAAATGCACCAAACAAGGGATTACTAATACATATAATTAATGCATGCATTATTTTTGCTAATAACTCTACCAACGACCCCTTATAGAGCTAAACTTTAAGGCATGACTTCAAGAATATCAAAGAAGTGTAACTTTCTAATGTCCTATAGCCTCTCGCTCATAGATGTGTCACAACTCACACAAATGAACAAGATTCTACTAGACGTGGCTTGTGAGACATCAACCTAAGAACCATTCCCAAAACCTTATGTTCTAATACCATGTTTGTCACGACCTAAGAGCACCCCCTAGTCATAACACAGCGTACTCGACCCCAAGGGGGTCTTAGACAAGCCTCATAGCATTCATTCATCGCATACGTATTAGCAATAGTACGGAATAAAAACTTTTTATTTAAAAACCATACAATCTAAAGACATTCATTTAAAATGCAAGCAGAAGTCTATATCTCACATGGCCATCTTAGACACAATCTTTAACAATATAGGGACAACCCTTTACAATAGAATTCTAAAGTAGTCTATTACATGAAAAGAAAGAATCTTCTAGAAAGACCATTGTCCTCGAACTATGAGGATGTACCACTTGATTCTTGGAAGAATAGCAATCCAAGCACTTTAATCTAGGTAGAAGCAATCACTTGCCGGAACCTGCACTTTGTAGTAAAAACATAGAAGAATGGGTTAGAACACAAAAATGTACTAAGTATGATGATCATGCAAAATGTGCTTTAAAAAGGGACATAGTGTTTAGAAAACCATGCATGATGCCACTTTCCAGAAATATCATGAACAATAGCATAAGAGACATCAAATACAAATATAATCATCATATAAGTCATAACATCACATTTGAACACTATCAACATGTAACTCTTTACCTTCCCATTTAGCATTCACCTCAAGTAACCCTCATGCTATACCTTATGCAATGTATGGATAGCGTCCCATACAACCATCTACACCAAGGTACCACATTAAGGTCACCAAAAGTGAACTTACCATCCACCCTTTCCATTTTCAATAATACTCATACACAAGAGACCTAAACCTTTAACAAGTTATTTCATCACAAAAGGACCATCACCTAAGAAAACCCCTAAGTCATACTTGTGCAATGTGCAAGTAGCATCCCATACTACTACTCACACTAAGTACTCCTTTGAAGACACCATAGGTAAGGCACATTCAAATGCAATAAGTCATAACAAGGAAGTAACTCATAATACAATCCAAGTATAGCATGCATCATTACATTAGACATTCAAATAAACATTCTTTATTAACTTCATTTAGAGGATTTTCATACAATAGTCATTAAGACTTAGAGAACTCACTATGGCCCTCTTGAAGCCTACTCGTGCCATTAATGGATAGCTACCATAGTACTACCCACACTTTATAGAACTCCTCAAGAAACTATAACACACATTTCACATGATGGGAATAAGAGTTTAACCGACATAGACCATGAGAGCTAGATCATGGAATTCAGTGTCATACAACCCCACATCATAGAAGGTGGCAAACTTGCCTAAGGAAGACCGTTATTTAGCTTAAGTGGATCCACTAGCTATCATATGTGCGCACATATTTAAGGGATAAGGATATTGCTACTAGATATCCCACCTCAACTCACCTAAGGGCATCCATCTCAAGAGACTTCTACTAGAAACCCCACCTCAACTCACGTGAGAGCTTACATCTCATTCAATATCCTCTTGGTGCTTAGCCTACATTCCTAGAGTATTTTAACATTCATTACATTAAGGGATAAGAGATTGTTACTAGACACCCCGCCTCAACTCACATGAGGTCATTCATCTCAAACCAATATTCATTAACTAGATAGCTCATAGATTCAAAGATGAGAATAGCCTTTTATCTAAGAATCCCATTATCGTTCATTAGTGCAAGATCGAGAATATCCTTTCAATCAACACATCATTAGGATTCATTAGAGTACAATTGAGAATAGCCTTTCAATAAGTATTTCATCATTAACATTACCATTGAACTTATTCATTCTTCATTCAAATGTGTTAATAGAGAGACAACCTCCAATCCTAACACAATTAACTTCTAAACATCATCATCATTCATTCATTGAAACCACATGTACATCGTTCACATCATATTCATATGTACAATATCATTATAATACTTCAATTCCTCACACTATGCCTTGAAGGCCATGATCACAATGTACATAGTAAGTAAACACCTCCACCTTTCAAGTGGATCAACAATTCAAGCACAATTCTACTTTAACATAAAATTAGGTCTACTTTCCCTTTCAAGGCTATGATCACAAATCCCCAATTAACCAACAATTTACCATAATTAGGCATAGGTGATGATACAATTCATCAATTTTAATCAATCTAGGCATAAATCCATCAACATTCATTCATAATCAACAAACCACAATTCAGGAATTGAGAGAAATAATGGGTTCATAGAGTATTTTCATCTTAAATCATCAATCAAACATCAATATAATCATAATTTATCATTTGAAAATGTTTGATGCAAGAATCCATGAGATTGAGTAAAACCTAGGTTTTTTTTTAAAACTTGAAAACTTTGAAACTTTTTTGAAATTGACTCTAGGGTGAAAGTTAACCCTAGATGAAGGATCACCATACCTTTTACTTGAAGAATCCCACGAAAATCTACCCAATAGCCTTCCTTCAAGCCCAAAGACTTCTTCTCTTGGTCTTCAATGGAGTTCTAGAGAGAAGATATTTTTAGAGGGAGGGGTTTTGATTTTTGGAATTTGAAGAATGCAGTCAAAAATAGTATTTTATTTCTTTAATACTCTTAAAATACCTAAATAAACCCAAAGTAACCATCCAAGTACTTAAAATGACTTGGGGTGAATTTACCAACTCACCCCTAGCTTGGTTGTGCCCTTGACAACAAACCAGGTCCAATTGACGGACCTTCATCCATGGACCATGGATGGGTTGACGGACCGTATTCGTCATCTGTCAATTGGGGCTTCTTCTTGGTTTGGGTCCCCTTGACCTATTGAGGCCATCCAAGGGGCGTGGATGGACCTACGGGGCGTGGACCCCTTTCGTAGGTCACCAAACTCTGGCCAACTTTCATCAAATAGGGCAGCCTTGGAGGTTAATCTTGTGTCCTCTTCAAGGACCCCTAGGGTGGTTCATGGGGAGTCGTACCTTGACTTTTAACCCCTCAACCATGACTCCAAACAACATACAACAACCTCAAACCTTAAGACAAACTCACACACTCACTAGTCATGCTCTAGTTTCACTAGTTCATTCTTAGAGTCGTTACAGAGATGACCCAAGGCTTTTTCTTGAAGGGTTTCCATCTCTTCTAGAACTAAAGGTAAGGATTTTACTCCCCTAATCCATATTTCCATCCGTAGAACTTAGAGTCTTGGGTAATTTTTAAAGGAAAGGTTTTCATCTAAAGTTAATGGTGGAAAAAGCCCTAATTTGGGTATTAGGATCTTGGGTTTGGCCTAGGGTTAATAATTTCGATTGTAATCCATGTAATTAGGCCTCGTTTATTGATTCTTGCATTAATTGTACATTTTTAGACCACGAACAAGCGGAAAGAATCCAGAAAGGGAATATTCAAGTGCCTTAGGGGGATTCAAGCTTGGTTCCAAGGTAGGTGATGGTTTGTTTTCATGTTTGTGTGATGTATGTTTGTATTTGCTTCATTGTAATGCATGTATGTATGCGAATGTTGCACTATTGATCACACCTAATGCAAATGAGTATGAATGAATGATTGTAATCCATGAATCAACACTTAATTGTATGATTATGAAAATGTACATTGTGATTGTGATTGTGGCATGTTGAATAGATCGGTGTTATGTGCCGACACACTAACTGGAGCAGATGTCACGTACCGACATACATATTGGAACGGGTGTCACATTCTGACGTACTAACTTGGATCGAGTGTTAGGATCCGGCACACTATAACAGTTTGGGTATAGGTTCCATGAGAGGACCGTTGACTTGTCATATATGCGTATTATTAAGAATGTGGAATTGTACATTTCCCTGATATTCTATATGTTTGGTATATGCGTGTTGACTATGTTGTGTCTGCTGATATATATGTTTCACTACTAGAATAGCTGCTTGATCCTACCAGTATACAGTGGTTATATACCGATTCTTTGTTGAGTACATGACATCTTTAGGTGGCTACAAACAGACATCATTTAGGAGATCAATAAACAAGATCAGATTTAAGGGTGAGCTAGTTCTTTCAGGCTGCCACAGGTCCTCTATATTTTACCCCACCCTTTCCGGACTTAGACCTTCTATTTAGATTTACTTGTATTTTTAGTTTAGGTTGTACCCATTTTCTTTAACTTGTTATTTGTAGAGTTTTTGTACATTGACTTTCAGGTTATAGCGTTATTTACACAATTGTTTGACAAACTTTTGGAGTTTATGGGAACTCCATTTTTATTTTTGCATTTAAACCTGCTTTTATATCTTTAAATGATTAGTTTTGAGGTTAGTTGTTAGAATTAATGATTCTCCCACCGGAGGGTTAGTGTAGGTGCCAATCACGACGGTCTGGGTCGTGAAAAAATTGGTATCAAAGCCCTAGGTTCATTGATCTCAGTGTACCAAAATGAGTTTAGTAGAGTCTTGTAGAACAGTACGGAGACGTCTGTACTTTTCTTCGAGATGCTATAGGACTTTAGGAAATCTCTCTATTTTCTCTTATTTCCTTTCGTCCTATAACTTGGATCCAATTGGTATCTTGTGATCCAAATTTGTATTTAATCTCCTTCACTCTTCTATCCACAGATGGTTAATACTAGATTCAATGACATTAGACTCATAGCTCCCATCAATGCGCCAGCTGAGGAATTCGCAGCAAGAGGTAGCGTTCGAGGAAGGGGTAGAGGAAGAGCAACAAGCAGAGGTCGAGGAAGGGTAGCACCTATTATGGATGGAGCAGCGGTTGATAATGCTCCCAGAGATGTGGTTCCTCCCACACATCATGAAGAGGTAGAAGAGAATGTGGAGATTGAGGATAAGGGGGATGTTGGACAGGAAAAAGATGCACCGGCTAGGAACACTAATGTTCCTCCCTTAGACCCCAGTGTTAGCTCAACAAATGATATCTTTTCTGAAAGGATTGGTTGGTCCTGGAATCCTTCATGCAGTGCAAGCTACTCAATTGTCACGACCCAGAGGTACATCCTAGATGTAACATGGTGTAAAGTACATTGAAGGACTCCATACAAGCCACTTAGCATAACATAACACAAGCTAGAACAATAGGAGTAAAACACATTTCAAGTCAAAAAATTTCATAAAAGAAAAGTGGAAGTCTACACTCTATGTTTCAACATAGCCATCTATTACAATATTTGAAATGAGAAAGGGCATAGCCCATACATCATTCTTCAAAAGGGAAGTACAAGAAATGAAACTTCAACATGAGAAATAGTCATCCTCAAATCATGAGGACACACCAACAAGCTAGGAGAATGAGCAAGTCCAAGCTTTAGCCACTACGGTGATCAACTTGATAACTATACCCTACACTTGGGAAAAATATAGTAAAAGTAGGCGTTAGTACAAAATATGCACTAAGTATGATAGACATGCATAAAAACATTGAAAACATGCTAAAAGGGACACTTTATTTGAAAGTATGCAATTTACCAAGTTTAAACCTCATCATAAAGGTATTGGAAAAACATAAGTCATAAACATAGTCAACATGGTCATAATCATCTTTAAAATCCTTTGAAACTTATATACAAAGCTTAATGAGGAACCATAGTTCATAATTCATATTCTTGTTCTTGTTGGGGGGAATAAGCCTTAACCGACATGAGACTATATGAGCTTAACATGGAATCCGGTGACTCCCTCACTGAAAAGGGTTGTTCTACTTGCCTAAGGTAGACCATACTCTTAGCTTAGTTGGATCAACTAGCTAATGACCTATGGAGGCACATAGTTTATGGGATAAGGAGATTACTACTAGAACCGCGGACTCAACTAGAATAGAAGGCTTCCATCTCATGAGACATACTTTGGAAACCAGGACTCAACTAGCATATAAGGAACCCATTTGGAAATCCGGACTCAACTAGTGTAAAAGCTTTCATTTGGAAGTCGGACTCAACTATTGTAAAAGCTTCCGTCTCATATAAAATATCCACTCGGTGCTAAGCATTAATCCCACGGAGTTCATATTTAAGTCTTGACTTAACTCATATTCATGGAAGAATGTCTTGATACTCAATCCAACATAATTAATAGGATAGCTCTTAGATCATGCGTGAGAATAACCTTTCATCATCCATGTCTTCATACATATCTTAGATTCAATTAGGTGAGAGTAGACTTTCAACCATAGAATCTTCATATTGTGACAAAACCTTTCACATCATCTCATATTCATACATAGAGGGGTGTGTGTGATAATGACCTTTCAACAGCACAACAACAACATCATAACCATTAACACTTCACTTTGAAAGTGTTCTCAAAGCATTTACATAATTCTCATAAAAACATGCATAATCTTAAACTTGGCCCTTTCGTGTCTCAAAACATGCTTCAAAACATCTAGAATTATATCATTAAACATGGATTTAGACCATAATTCATGTGATTCAATCACCTCATGCATAATTTCATAAAAACCTACTCTTCTTCTCCTTCTCCTTCTCCTTCCCCTTCTCTACCTCCTCCTCCTCCTCT